>CM023456.1:146999966-147167834 GCA_013339765.2 Haemaphysalis longicornis | reverse complement strand
ATGGTGGGAAGAATTTCCAAAACAGCAATGCAGGTGCTAGCCCTGAATCCCCTCAAAAGAAACCTATCAATAATTTGGACGCCTGCCTATTCGTTACTCTGCGGCTAACAAGCAGCCCATGCGTTCGCCCGAGGTCTTGCAAGCCGGCCACTGCTGGAGGATGACGACCGAGCAGATCACCCTCTCACTACTTTCAGCGAAATCCGGCAACATTACAGGCTATCGCGGCGCACTCACCCGGCAGGAGCTGACTCGCTGTCCAAAGAACAAGAAGTGACCTTCCGCCGTCTTCAAACACCTTCCCGCACCCCACCAGACTACACGCCATTCACCCCACACTCTATACCCCCCCTGTGCAGCTACTGCGGCAAGCGAGATACTCTATACCATATGGTCTGGGAGTGCCAGAATAACCCAGGCTTGAAACCAATTCCCAGTCCTATGCCTACGAGCAGTGGGAGAGTGAGCTTGCCAGCTCTGACCCGAATAGGCAGTTATGGCTTACCGAAAGGGCGAAGACGGCAAGTAGAACCAGCGGAGTTCTGGAGAAGGACCCCACCCACCAACCAGCTCTTCAGTCGAACAAAGTTTTTTTCTTCCTCCTCTACCTCTTGATGTTCTGTTAAGACGTTTCCGTCCCCAGAGAGGTCAGAGGCTTTGCCTCATAACAGTTTGCGTGGTGTCGGCTGGTGACGGTTCCAGCTGCAGCAAGCGCCTGCCTCTTTGTGGCCTTCTTTAGCTTCCCTTTCATCTTATTATCAGGCGTAGGCATAGTACTTCCGCGGCTGCCATGTTTGAAAGCTGCCGGTAGCAGCTTCAGGGTGCACCGGAGTAGAGGGACGAGTCCAGTGGTGCCAGTCAACCGTCGTCAGGATCCTTGTCCCACTCTCCTCTCTCCTCCCGGCCATTGTTATTCCCGCCCACTCTATGTGAACGTGCTCTGCTACTCTGTGCGCCGTGGTCAAAGTACTCCCTGAGCCTTCAGGAGTATACCACGGTGTTCTCTCATTGCCATCGCCGTGGTCCTTTTCTCCTTCTTTCTTGTGTTCCGCCCATGTAAGCCCCACACGAACGCTGCTAGCGTAGGCGTGCTCTGCTGGCTCTGTAACTAAGATTCTCAGAGTACCCGTGTAGCCCTCGGTTTCTGTCACGATGCATGCACTCGGCCAACCCTTAGGTAGCTAGAGACGAGGGTCGGCTGTGGTGCAAGGAATACATGTTGAGCCCGAGACGTTTCGCATTCTGTGGGCCACGGGTTTAAACTCTCTGTACAGATTTATCCAATGTTCGTTATTTGTACTATCTATACACAGTCAGCCATTCCAGCACCATCCCTCGGTACCGCCGACTACGAAATGATTGCGTAGTAAGGCATTTAATGATTAGCACCAAATCTTTCGGGAGCAGTGCTCGAACAAGAATACCTCTGCACTACCGTATTCTTTCGTTGCTTACCTGGGTTTCCTGGTTTGACCGCCACTTCATGGTGAGTTGTTCCATCATTTCGATCAACATGCCCTGGTACGTTTGGTTCAGCCTGAGGCATTCTCCTAGGTCCGCCAGCCGTTTTTTGCTGCTGCTTCCACAAGAGGTTACCGGCATCTGCAGAAAAAGAGGCACTTGTGGCATGTGTAGACAAATGGTGCACGTTGTACCTCCTGTAACGGCTGTAGCGCTTCAGACGCCAGCCTACAGAAACTGATAGAAATTTGACAAATTGACTGAAAACAATTCAGAGCCCTTCTACCCTTTGAAGAGGAAAGTCCGGAGAGGCTGGCTCTCTGGTGGGGTTTTCTATGTCGGTGTTTAGCTGTATTGGGGGTTCCAATGTCGAATTTTAAGGACAGGAGCGCGATCTCTACGTCACAGGCAAAAGACACGCACGATTGTTTGGTAGGGACAATGACGTCACTGGCGCACCGCACAGGTGGCCGCCAAAGAGCGCTGGCATTGCGCAATGTTAGGAGGGGCACAGACGGCGCGCGTGGCGAGGGTATGTTCGACTGGCGAAAGAAGAGTGTAAATTGAGGCTGTAATCATACTCCCTTCATACTTTCATGCTTCAATCTGCAACACCTAGTGTGGGAAAGCCAACCTTCAGGCTTACACCGATACTCTAAAGTCGGCTTCACCTCCAAAGACAAATGCATTGCTGAGAAGACATTTTTAGGGGCAATATAAGCCTCCTATCGCAATGTAGAGGACCGATCTAGGAACTTTTCTTATTCCTTTTTCAATACGCTGAAATTATTAGTGCACGCTCGATCTGTTGCAGGAGAGCTGATCTGCTGGATCCTAGCCGCAGACAGCCTCGCTGTAAAATTTTGAGCAGGAGTTGTATTTGCTTGTGCATGCACGCAAGTACCCAAGGGTGGCGCCAAACTTCATTGCCAAGTGGCACAAAACTGGTAAAGGGAGTCGTGCAGACTCCTTACAATTCAGCTGCAAACAGTGTATAAGTTCGGAATTGGCGCAATCATGAATGAAGAAAAGGAAATTCTCAGGGAAATGAAGAATGCGTCGAGGCAATGGCTTTAACGGATTGCTGTCAATCTGGGATGGCTGGGTATAGACTATTTGCGGGAGCGATTTCGGAAATTAAAGGAGGTTTTATGACATTGCAAAGGGATAATTTCTGCGGAACATTTTAAAATTGGAGGGTTGAGAAGGTGAGTTAAGGTATTTACTTAAGGTAAAAAATCAATAGAATGCGGTGTTTTTCACTTAGAAGGAAAGAAATGCGCACAGAAAGTAATCCGCCATACAAAAGGCTAAAGCACAAATGCCCCTTGAGTCGAAAACATATTGCCACGGACCAAGCATACCGGACGATCGCTAGACTTCAATTGAAAATATTTACTTGGGACACATAACACATGATTACACTAGCACACAAGGGTGATATTGAAAAATATAAAAGATTACAAAAGACACAGTCATAGTCGCGCGCAACCCAACGTAGCCAAGCTCAGCTCTTAAGCCGCAACAGCGATGGAAGGCACGCGTATGCAGTTACCTGCCTCGTTGTGAATATTGCCACGACTGTAAGGTTGATTCCGTTCTCAGTGGAATCCTGTTAGGGATTTTGATAATGCACCAAGAAGAAGAAGAAGGTTCGGGCCTGCTTGGGGGCCAAGGGAGGAAGACGACAAGAAGTCGAAGCTTACTTGGACTGGCTTGCTGTCGGGCACAAGTTCGCCTTTTAGAATAAACTCTCTCTTTCCACCTGGTACAACCCTCAACGTGTGAGTTCACCGTTACATAAGTGGTGGAGTGTGCGGGGTACATGATACCCAATCGTCAAGGCCTGTTCCCGTCGAAGTGTCGCCTGTTCACGAGCGGACCAGCCGTCGCCTACTCGGACTGCGGCGGAGTGCGGCCCTCCTACCTGATCGGGCAACCAAGATGACAGGACGCAACGCCGGCGCTGTAAACGTGAACTTGACCGACGCCCCTCTCCAGTACGGTGGTGCAACAGCCGCGTACACCAAAAGTCTTCTACGGCGAGCCTTACGAGGACGTGGAGGACTGGTTGGACCACTTCGAACGAGTCGCCACGTTCAACGGCTGGGGCAATGACTGTAAACGCCGGCAGGTGTACTCTCTCTTGAGGAAGGTGCGCGAACGTGGTTCGAGAACCATGAATCTACATTTTCGTCGTAGGAGGAGTTTCGTCAGCGCTTACTAGCGACGTTCGCTAGCAGCGACCGCAAGGAAAAGGCTGAAAGCTGCCCTTGAAGCGAGAAATCAGCGCCAGAACGGGAGCGTCACCATGTACGCCGAGGATATGACCCGTCTTTTTAGGCGCGCAGATCCTGCTATGACAGAAGACAAGAAGGTCCGGCACCTCATGCGCGGCGTAAAGCACGACATCTTCGCCGGCTGATACGGAGTCCCCCGAGAACGGTTGCGGAATTTGTCAGTGAGGCTGCAACAATTGAAAGGGCACTTCACCAAAGGTCCCGGCAGTACAAACCGCGAGCAAGCCGTCTTGTCCTGTGTAACCGAACAGGCAAGCCCTGGTCTCCGCGAGCTCGTAAAGCAAATTGTCCGCGAGGAGCTCCAGAAACTGCAGCAGGAACCTGTGTCACCGGCTTCGGTGTCCATTGCGGAGATCGTGAGGGAGGAGGTAAGGCAAGCTGTACGGGCACCGGAACGAATTGACGTGTCGTGGCAGGGTGAACCACGAGCCTCGTATGCCGCAGCCGCGCAGCAAGCCGCTTACTGCACCCCTCCAACAGTCGCCCACCATCGCCACCGCAGTCTACCCCCGGGGGTAATACGGCGTAGCGCTCCCTACCTGACGCAAACAAGCCGTCGGAAGAGTGACCTGTGGCGCACCTCTGACCACAGGCCCCTCTGCTTCCACTGCGGGGAGGAAGGGCACATCTACCGTACCTGCCATTATCGCCGAGCTGGTCTGGGGGATTCGCGCCCGATGCGCCACTCCCGCGAAACGGACAGCGACCCGCCGGAGATCGCGGACTACATCGCCGAACGCCGGAGCATGTATCCACCGGACTACATCACCGAACGCCGGAACACGTTTCCGCCAGACTACATCGCCGAACGCCGGAACACGTTTCCGCCGGACTACATCGCCGAACGCCGGAACACGCTTCGCCACAACGCGTTCAATCCCGGTCGCCGTCCCCTGCCCGACGTAGGTCCTCTAGTCCACGCTTCTCTCTGGTACTGCCGACCGACTTTCCGGAAGCCCTGAACGCCCGGGGAAACTGAAACCGGCGACCTCCGGAGGTGAGGCCGCTGACGTCAATGACCGCCAAGATCCTCCATTGCAAGAACGACGACGAGACGACGAACAGCCGAAACCTAAATGTAATCCGAAACCTATTACCTGCGATGTACTCGTGGATATCGACGGCCATGCGACGACAGCTTTGGCTGATACCGGTGCGGACTATTCGGTCATAAGCGAAACTCTGGTGTCTGCGCTAAAGAAAGTGGTCACCCCCTGGACTGGCCTGCAAGTTCGTACAGCTGGGAACCACCTAATAAGCCCTGTCGGTAGGTGCACGGCGCGGATAAAAATACGCGGCTTCACATACGTTACCAGCTTCATTGTGCTCCCGGAGTGCTCGCGAGATTTAATTCTCGGCATGGATTTTCTGCGAACAAACGGGGCTGTTATTGATCTGCCGAACTCCAGAATCACCTTTTCGACAAAAAGAGCCATAGCGAGCCACATTGAAGACAAGCGCGATGGGGCGTTACGCGTTGTTGACGACGATGTCACTCTACCCGCCCGTGCTAGCTTGTTTGTTAATGTTAAAAACGACGCATTCGAGGACTGTGAAGGCATCGCTGAAGCCAACATTCGCTTGCTTCTGGAGAAAGGCATATGTGTTGCAAGGGGATTCGTCAGCCTGCAGAATGGATGCACGCCAGTCCTGGTCACTAATTTTTCCAATAAGCGTCGAGATCTTACGAAGGGTACCACTATAGCGTTCATCGAGGAAGTCGCCGATGTCACGCCCGTAGGCACTGTAGTGAAGGGCCAGGGCAGTGTGGTGGCCAATCCGCCGAACCAGGGGTGTAGCGCTGGCCGAAGGCAACGGGCCAGCAGGGAAGAGGAAGAGGAAGGAGCTTGGAAGCGGTCGGGCAAGACGACAGCAGGACGGCGCCCTCGCGGTGTAGGCCCGAGGTCCGTCACCGACGCTTCCTTCGAAGTTCCCGTTCGTCGCGGTGTAGGCCCGACGACAGCCCTGGACGCCGCCGGGAGAAACCGGGGCCGGCACAAGAGTGAGCGGTGTGCCGGCGATGCAGAGCGCGGGCAGCGAGGCCTCGTTTCGAGCCCAAGCTAACTCCTCCCGCCGCTAATCATCGGCACCGCCACGTTCTTCACCGGGTTGAAGCACCTGGGCTCCCACGTCTAGTCACCTCTGCGGACGGTCTGCCACCCCGCGCCGACTCGCCGAAGTCACAGGCCCGTCTCCGCTCCATTCATCGTGCCAGCACCAGCGGACTTTAGTGGACAAGTTCGTCGCCAGTCTTGTAAATATTGACCTTCCCCCTTTCGTACCTGCCCGTTTGGATTATCTTGTTGAATATAACGCGTGTGTTTGTGTCTGCAGTAGTACGGCTCATTGCTCTGCACGCGGTCCTGCCCAACCTTCATGACAAAAGTGGCGAGCCTGCCAGGATCCGCGTGTTATCACTAGAGAAGAGTCCGGTTGCTGTTGGCCCTACAACTACGCAAATATTCGAACATGTATATCGCGGGCTTGGAAAGAATAATGAAGGCGGGGCAAGACTTGGGACTGACAGGTGCAGCCCTCCGCAACTACTTCGACACGGAGAAGGATAAGCTAAAAAAAGAGCTATCCTTAAGTAGGGAGGCGAGGCGACTCGGTGTTAGTGTTGCTCTCTTGAGAGACGCTGGTGACCACAAAGATGCTATCCTGCAGCAATGGCAGCAAAGGAAAGAGGAGAAGGAAAGGGAGGCACTCAGAGAGTACGAGGAAAGGAAGGACGCGGATGAACGCAAGATTGCCGCCCTGAACAAAGAAATTGGCGCGCTCGAATCGCGCTTATGCCTCGCTCGTTCGGCCGACATATCGCGTACCCCGTACATGTGCCAGGCTCCACCTCTATCCACCCTGCTAATTGCTCAGTGCCTACAAATCGAGAGCTTGGTTTGCAAGCACCGGAGACTAATGACAACAATGCGGAAGGTCCCGTGGATGACAAGGCACCGGGTTCGACTATTCTGGAGGCGTACTCAAACAGCGGCCCGGAAGTCAATATTCCCAAAGGACTCGCAGCCGCCAGTGAGATGTTTTCGCACCCCCAAAAGAGACCGCGGAAACGAAAGAGGCACAAGGAGACTGCGACGCATTCGGCCTCGAAAACATCGGTCTGCGCCCCGAATTGCCACACATCCCATCAGAGACACTTACTTTTGATTTCCAACCACCCCTCGAGACGGGATGTTTTCGGAAGTTCAGCATAAGAAACAACCACCACGTAACGCGTCGTCGATTTTTAACAGGCTCATTACTCCGTGGGAGTGTGAGGGTGGGCATCTTTTACGCAGGACCAACCACTGCTTTCCGGATCACCCCGCGAAGTCGTACGCAACGTAAAGGAACTCCACCCAACCGTTCCCGCAAACCCCTTAAAAGCAAGCGCCAACGGAGGCGAACTCCACAAACCCGAAAGAAACGTGACCTATTCACCGCATTTCAATCCTGCTTTTTTCCTACCGGATTGTCAGGACACAGACACCTTAGTAAGAGGCGCAGGAAAGGCAACCAGAGTGTCTTTCACAGCAGAGGTTCATGCTCCCCGAAGCGGAAGAGGCGCCGAGTTACTAGGCAACCGTATGCTTTTCCGGGAAAGACGCACGCATGTACATGGAAGTGTGACTCTGGACAACGATGTCCTGCTGTATAAGCTCCGGACGCTTTCTTTTGTTCTGTAGTGCACTCAAGCCGACTACGCCGTAGACTTTTCTGTTTCTGGTAGCTTCGAGAACTGCTTGAACTGTTTCCTACCCATGCGAACTGTTTATGGTGACGAGCTTGAACTTTGGTGTGTAAACTGTTTTCTTTTCTACGAACTCGACTGTGCTGTGTGACTTTGCTAATTGGATTGGTGGTTAGACCCTCTCTTCGACTCTTCGACACTGACTGGCGTTCTCCATCCCCTACGTCTAGAGAATAGTTCTTTCTAAGAACTTTCTGAAGAGGGGGGTAGTGTAGTGAAGGGCCAGGGCAGTGTGGTGGCCAATCCGCCGAACCAGGGGTGTAGCGCGTGGCCGAAGGCAACGGGCCAGCAGGGAAGAGGAAGAGGAAGGAGCTTGTAAGCGGTCGGGCAAGACGACAGCAGGACGGCGCCCTCGCGGTGTAGGCCCGAGGTCCGTCACCGACGCTTCCTTCGAAGTTCCCGTTCGTCGCGGTGTAGGCCCGACGACAGCCCTGGACGCCGCCGGGAGAAACCGGGGCCGGCACAAGAGTGAGCGGTGTGCCGGCGATGCAGAGCGCGGGCAGCGAGGCCTCGTTTCGAGCCCAAGCTAACTCTTCCCCGCCGCTAATCATCGGCACCCGCCCACGTTCTTCACCGGGTTGAAGCACCTGGGCTCCCACGTCTAGTCACCTCTGCGGACGGTCTGCCACCTCGCGCCGACTCGCCGAAGTCACATAGGCCCGTCTCCGCTCCATTCATCGTGCCAGCACCAGCGGACTTTAGTGGACAAGTTCGTCGCCAGTCTTGTAAATATTGACCTTCCCCCTTTCGTACCTGCCCGTTTGGATTATCTTGTTGAATATAACGCGTGTGTTTGTGTCTGCAGTAGTACGGCTCATTGCTCTGCACGCAGGTCCTGCCCAAACGTTCATGACAGCACGTCGAACACAGCATCAATTGGTACACTCACAGCTGACCTGGGCATACCTGTGAAAATTAACCAAGACCTTTCGACAGCTCAAGTGGAAAGCCTTAGAACATCTGGTACAGGACTTCTCCGACTGCTTCGCCACGTCCTCCAAGGTGCGCCAGACTCCCATCACGAAGCATCGTATCGTCACCGATGAAACCGTAAGACCTATGCACCAGCAGCCCTACAGGGTGTCGCCCAAAGAGAGGGAGGCCATCAAGACCCAGGTCGAAGAGATGCTCCACGACGATGTTATTCAACCGTCTAAGAGTGCATGGGCCTCACCTGTAGTGCTTGTGAGGAAAAAGGACAACACGCTTCGCTTCTGTGTCGACTACCGCAAATTGAACAGTGTCACTAAACGCGATGTTTACCCACTTCCGCGAATTGACGATACGTTGGACCGTTTACGCGACGCTAAATTCTTCTCGTCCCTAGATCTAAAATCTGGCTATTGGCAGATCGAGGTTGATGAGAGAGAACCGTGAGAAAACAGCTTTTGTAACTCCCGACGGCCTCTACGAATTTAAAGTCCTCCCATTCGGCCTGTGTTCTGCCCCGGCAACGTTCCAACGAATGATGGATACCGTGCTCGCAGGACTGAAGTGGCAAACATGTCTCGTTTACCTAGACGACGTGGTAGTGTTTTCTAGCTCGTTTGAGGAACATTTGACACGGTTAAAAAGCGTTCTGGAAGCGATCCGGTCTGCACAATTAACTATCAAGCCTGAAAAATGCCACCTTGGATTCCAGGAGCTAAAATTCCTTGGACACGTTGTGAGTGCTCAAGGAGTGCACCCGTATCCTGAAAAAAACTACTGCTGTGAGCTCCTTCCCCTATACCAACTGACAAGAAGGCTGTCCGGCGCTTCTTGGGCATTTGCGCTTATTATAGGCGCTTTGTGGAAGGGTTCGCTGGGATTGCGGAACCACTCACTCGCCTGACGAAAAGTGACGTACCCTTTTTCTGGACTGAGGAACAGCAAGCAGCGTTCGATGAACTGCGTAGACGCCTGCAAACCGCCCCAGTCTTGTCGCACTTCAACGAGACTAGCGACACGGAAATCCGGACAGACACCAGTAACGTTGGAATTGGTGCTATCCTGGTACAGTGGCAGCAGGGTACAGAGAAGGTTATAGCCTACGCCAGCCGCACGCTATCCAAAGCTGAAAGCAACTATTCAGCTACAGAAAAAGAATGCCTGGCGGTGATATGGGCTATAACTAAATTCCGACCGTACCTTTACGGCAGGCCCTTCAAAGCCGTTAGCGACCACCATGCTTTGTGCTGGCTTGCTAACCTGAAGGACCCGTCCGGTAGACTCGCTCGATGGAGCTTGCGGCTACAGAAATACGACGTGACGGTTGTATACAAGTCGGGAAACAAGCGTACGGATGCCGATTGTTTGTCCCGAGCACCGATTCCAACCGACGCACATGAAATGGAAGAGGATTTCCCGTTCGTAGGGGTCGTCCATGCAGCCGACATGGCCCATTACCAGCAGCAGGACGCGGATCTCAAGCTGCTCATCGAACACCTTCGTGATGAAAACACCGCAGTACCACGATTATTTCTGCGATCTTTGCCTTCATATCTCCTGCGGGACAACGTGGTGTACAAAAGAAGCTACGACACCAATGAGAAATTTCTTCTGGTTGTGCCATCTGCTCTTCGAGGAGAAATTTTGCAAGCCTACCATGACGAGCCTTCCGCCGGACATTTGGGGGTTAGTCGCACATTCGCACGGATCCATGCAAGTACTACTGGCCAAACCTGCTTCGGTCGGTACGCCAGTGTGTGAGGACTTGCCGTGATTGCCAGCGCCGGAAGAAAACCTCCCGTTAGGCCAGCAGGACTCCTTCACCCACTTGATCCTCCCGATGCACCGTTCCGGCAGGTTGGGATAGATTTACTTGGGCCTTTCCCATTATCGGCGTCGGGGAACAAGTGGAATATTGTTGCCACTGATTACCTGACGCGTTATGCCGAGACCAAGGCCCTTCCCAACGGCACTGCCTCGGAAGTCGCGAAATTCTTTCTTGAAGGCATTGTTCTGCGTCATGGAGCACCTACGATTGTTATCACCGACAGGGGCACTGCCTTTACAGCAACCTTCCTGCAGAATATCTTAACGTTAACACACAGCACTCATCGAAAATGCACCAGCTACCACCCCCAAACCAATGGCCTCACAGAACGACTTAACAGAACATTAGCGGACATGCTCTCCATGTACGTCGATCTGGAGCACAAGAACTGGGACGAAATTCTACCGTATGCCACATTCGCCTACAATACCGCCGTGCAAGAAACCACTCGCAGTACAACCATTTGAACTTGTTTACGGGCGCTCTGTGATGACAACCCTAGATGCAATGTTGCCGGTTGCGCATGACGACACAATCAGCCCGGATGTGGAAGCATTTACGCAACGGGCCGAAGAAGCACGCCAGCTCGCACGTCTACGCATTCGAAGGCAACAAGTAGTCGACTCTGAAAGATACAATAAGGGCCGCCGTCACGTCGAGTATCGACCCGGTGACCTCGTGTGGGTCTGGACACCGATCCGCCGCCGAGGACTTTCAGAGAAGCTGCTTCGCAGATACTTCGGACCGTATCGTGTTATTCGCCGTCTGTCAGACGTTAATTACGAGGTTTTACCCGAAGGCACCACAGCACGTTCTTCCCGCCGAAGAACTAGCCCGGAAGTTGTGCATGTGGCGCGCATTAAGCCGTATTACACCCGCACGTGTGACCCCCAAGAATAACGCAGCACTACATGCCCGACTAGTACGCCGCCGACATCACTGACTGCTTCGCCTTTGTTTTGGTGTTGTCAACTCGCAATGGCATCGGGTCGATGCCAGCTTGGAGGGGGTGGCAATGCCACGACTGTAAGGTTGATTCCGTTCTCAGTGGAATCCTGTTAGGGATTTTGATAATGCATCAAAGAAGAAGAAGGTTTCGGGCCGCTTGGGGGCCAAGGGAGGAAGACGAGAAAGAAGTCGAAGCTTACTTGGACTGGCTTGCTGTCGGGCACAAGTTCGCCTTTTAGAATAAACTCTCTCTTTCCACCTGGTACAACCCTCAACGTGTGAGTTCGCCGTAACAATATTAAATGCCTGAGAAGTCTAGTTTTACCTGGTCGCGCCCACTGCGTGGAACACTTGTGGCATCACACGCCGGGGCGCATCCAAAGGCACCGATTGCAGTGATCGGCCAAGTGGCCCCCGGCAGCAAGCGACGACACTCCTGCTCGGTGCTCTCTTAGACTGTCATTTATGCACCGCCCCGTTCATCCAAAATAGCACTGGCCGCAGGAAGAACGAATCCTGTAAACGACGCCAACTTTACAGGTGACAAACCTGGTGGCGGGCTTTTTTGAGCAACCGTGCCTCTTTTTCTCGTGCTCGAGCCCTTCCTGCGCGATACGGGAACGACCCCACCGCCCTATACACAGATGCTACCCCATACCCTGGGCGCGCCGGCCACGTAGCCTTTGTAGTTATGCATACTGGCCTACGCATCAAGTAGTAGTAGTAGCAGTAAGTATTGCTGAGCGAGGCGGACTTAGCCTTGCATAGCTGCCGGAAATTGCTCCGCCTAATCGTCCCCAATACAATATCACAGACTCTCAAAGTCATCGCACCTTACTTAGTCCTAAAATAAGCGACGCACATTGTCACCACATCTTACTCAGTCCTGTGGACTGCAAGATTCTGAGTAGGAGATGAGACACCTCTCTTCGCACAATCCAGTGGTCCCTAGGAAAACTAATGTCCTCTGATGTAGCATGGGGCACTCCTAACTTCTGGAGATCACGAAAAAAGTTCGTCCGCTCAGGGTTTCTTTTGGAGCAGTTCATAATGAAGTGATCAATGTCACCAGACACACTGCATGATGGGAACAAAGGAGATGAAACAATGTTGATTTTATGTAGCCAAGCTGGTGTACGGGCTGAGTCTGTTCTTACTCGGTGGAGCACGCAGGCTTCGGCTCTCTTCAGGCCTTTCGTCCCGACTGTTTGATGTACTGGTCGCCACAGCTGCATAAAGTGCTCGCGAACAGTCTGTTTGTGTATGCGTTGGAAATAGCACCGCGTTTGCACCGTCCTTGTAGATGATAAGGCGTCCTTGGCTAAGCTGGCAGCCAAGGTTCGTTTCCCGCTACATCGACGTGCGACGGGATCCACTAGAATTGCACGGTTCTCTGCACATATACACTGATGGATCGGTTGACGCAAAAAGTGGGGTGTGCGCGGCGGCTTTTTTTGTACCCAGTTTGAATATTTCGTGGGCTGACAGGGTGACGCCTTCGGTTTCATCTACAGGGTGTGGGTGTGTTGCCATAGAAGCTGCGTTTCGCCAACTGTCATCCTTTGAAAGGCAAAAAGTCGCAATATTCAGCGATTCAAAGACGGCCCTTCACCTGTTGCAGCGACCTGCTGAAAGACCTATCAGCGTTCCCTAGTTCTACTAAAGCGGCTCAAGCCTGAAGGCTTCATCGTGCAATGCATGAATGCCGCCACTACCACAACCTCCATTGATGTCGCTGAAGAAATAGCCATTGCCCCGGCCACCACTTCCCGCCCTGAACCAGTTACTATCCTCGCTGATTCTCAGACAGCCTGCCGAAACTACCAGATTGGCCGCATTTCTTTATCAACCCTACTCATCCTTAAAAAATGGTGCCGTTCCACTCTGTGAAAACGGATTACCTGCGAAGCTGCATGGCCTTCACGGAGTCCATGAAACGAAACAAGTTTATTGGTAATTTACGACTGATCATACTTCCTAGCCAATTACCCGAACGAAGTTAGGAAAGACCCGAGCTTTATCCTAGTGCACAAGCATCAAGCTTTCCATCCCACGTCGTTGGCATTTACTGTTTGCGTAACACGCCAACCCAGTCGACTTTACCACTGAGGACACCGGACCGGTCGCATTGGGCTGTTGACGGCCACGTTGAACCTCACGCCAACACAACGCACATGTAATCAGTAAGGGTATGAACGTATATCTGCGCGTGCCCGCCCACCCCACCACCCTCCTCTCCCAACCCGTGCACGCATAAACCGGCAACTGGTCATAAGCGGGTGCTTAGAAGTGAAAGATACCGTCGAACATGTCGCACTGAAAGTCCTTTAAAGGGACACTGACGTGAATTTGTCAAGCTCCCGTTTTTGCTTCACTGCGTAGACTGGCTCAAATTAACACACTTTTCATTGTTTATCCGGTTGATAAGTCAGTAATTATTTTATAAAGCCAGAAAGAAGAAAAACTACCATGCGCGGTCTACGGCGGCCGCACCAACTAAAGGCTGTGACGTCCGGAGGAGGTGCACTGTGATTGGACGATGTCCAACATTCAAACAAGTTTCGGTTTAGGCTCTGTAAAGCAACATGCTTGACATCCGAAGTTATCGTTGGATGGGCATTCTCGATATGTCAATAATCGTCATACCGCGCTTCTGCCATGTTGTCGGCTGCAAAATGCCTAAGATAAGCCTCCCAGGACGGCTTGGAGTCGTAGCAATCACTAGCCGAGGCCTAGGCTGTGGATGAACACCCTCCGCGACACTGCAGACGCGCACATGCCATGCGCTTTACCCCCATATTTGGAGCTTGCACCACTCATGCCCGTATCGTAAAAAGCGTGTTCGCACCAGGCCAAGGATCTGCTGATTTTGGCCTGTGCCCACTGCCCGCAAGGAGTCGGTGCTTTTGGCAACAGCACGCCAACGAGAACTCGCTAGCGCGTACAGTGTCAGTCTGCGCGTGTTCTGCAAGCTCGCTCGTGGAGCAGTGAACGCGACGGCCAAAAAATGGTGAACTCATTATTGAAAACATCAGCCGAAAACGAAAAAATCCACTTACAAAAAAAGAACGCACCCTTGGCGATTCGAACTTTCGACTTGCAAAATAGCATACCTAGCGCTTCAGACCACGGCTACGGGTATTTTTTTTTTCTTTAATGCCGGTCTTCGACACAACATAGAAACACAAAACAAACTTACTTACATGAGCAACTCGAGCGACAATGCACCAACCTATGAAGGCAGATGTCTGTCTAAAAGTCCCTTAGTGTAGTCAAGGGCTCTATCCTTGACAGTCACTCCGGAGCGCATTTGTTGCGCTTCTGCACTTCTACGTACTGTGATATGGACTGACGAAAACATTGCCGCGTAGGGCGGGCGTTTACATCTCCGTGGAGCCAGGCCATGCGCGAGCGCCATATGCTATGCAAGGCCAACAACATAACGAGGTCCAAGGCTGCCCCCTCCACGTTTTCTACAGCTAGAAAGCGTATGGCATGGGGGCTCAGAGGGAAGGAAGTCTTTATGAAGGGTCCTCTGGAGAACATCCCACAAAAATACCGCAGCCCAACAACGCAGAAAAACGTGCTCTATCGTTTCTGGTTGTTACAAAATTGAACACTGAATTCCTCATCGCACAAATATCCCTCTATCCTGCGTCCAGGTTCTAACAGACAATGTGCCTGTGTGTTTTCACTCCAGGGTAAACCTCCATTCCTTTGACGCGCTTTAGCACATTTTGGCCTTGCCCAGCACGGTAATGATATCTATACATAGGGACGGGGAAAACAACATCGCAAATGTCCTTATACAGTTTCTTGCGTACCACAGAGGACAGGTACCCGCCAGAAAAACGTGCGAATAGGAAAAGGGTCGTCATGAATATTCCCTTCAAATACCCATACATGCCACCTGGCATGCACCATGTCGATACTACATATTCCGGCATAGCACGCACCAACCGTACTTGCACGACACTCTGCAAGAACGTGTCTCAAACATCTCGCCAAAACAAAAACTGGTTTACCAGCTGTCGCACATACAGGTGCGCCAACCCCAAGCCACCATCTCGGACTCTCTGACACAGGTTTGTTCTGCTGCACCTCTCCCATGTTGAACCCCAAACGAACACCGCAAATAGTACCCGGTGAAGCCTTTGGACGTTGATTCGCTAACAATGCAGTACCTGCATAACATACCAGATCTTCGTTACAAAGAATAGGTTACATGCCATGGCCCTTGCAAAAATTGACAACCTTGCCCCTTTCCATTTCATGGCCTTCTCCCTCAACGCCTGCGTCTGGCTAGGCCAGTAAGCTTCGCTATCTCTGTAATATTCCAGTTCAACGCCCAAGTACTTCACTGGGGTGGTGACCCGACTAACATTAGCAAAGGTTGGCGGTGTTGATGACCATTCCCCGTGCCAAAATTCTAGGCACTAAGCCCAGTTCACAAAACTACCCGTCACCAAGCCAAACTTTTTGACCGTGCCAACTACCAACTGAACACTTTCTTCGTTCATACAAAAAACAGCCACGTCGTCTGCGTAAACCAAATGACTTCGAACTCATGCAGTCGGAAACCTTCGTTGGCGCTATTTCTGATTATACTCATACACAGAGCTTCGATATAGGTGCAAACAATAAGGGGCTGAGGGGGCAGCCCTGGCGCACTGAACGCTGTACTTCAATTCGGGCTCCCAACTTTTTGTTCACGATCAGCCGCGTAGTAAAATTGCGGTACGCCAGGGCGACGCCCTATTTAATAACGAATCCAACGTTCACATGGTCCAAAATACAAAATATCTCGTGTGACACCAAATCAAACGCTTTCCAAGTCAATCTGCAAGACTGCCACCGCCGTGTGCAGGGCGTCGCAGCACTCGAGGACACACCTTGCTTTACGGATATTTGTAAAAATATTGGGACCCTTAATTCCCCACGTCTGATGTGGCCCCACTATTTGTTGGACAACACTTTGAAGCCTTTGTGCCAGAACTTTCATAAAGATTTGATAGTCGACGTTTGTTAATGATATTGGCCGGTACGACTTGACAAGTTTAAGTTTCTCCGCTTCATCTGTGGGACGTGGAATATGATGGGGGCAGTGTTTTAATATCATACGCTTCATTAAACAACTTCGTTAGCGCGGGTACCATTTCGCATTTAAACATCTTATAAAAATCAGCGCTGAACCCATCCAGCCCCGGCGACTTTCTCGGGTTCAAACTTTCAATAGCACATTTCACTTCGTATTCAGAAATTGGTCGTTCAAGCCAGTCATTCATATCGTCTTCCAAACGAGGCGGCATGTCAATGAAATCCCACTTGTTGCTTTCTGCGTCCACCGCCTTAAGAGCGAACAGGGCTTGGTAATGCTCGTAAAAAGCGTTATCGATTTCGCTTTTTTGAGTCGTTACTTTACCCATGTAAGTTATCTCCTTGACCTGATTGCGTCGTGCATGTGCTTTTTCTATTCCCAGTGCACGCTTTGTGGGCGCCTCACCTACTGCCCATTGCTCTGCTCTCGCGCGTACTTGGGCACCGCGGTAGCGTTCTTCGTCGATAAGTTCAAGCTTATGCTTTATCTGTTCAATGTCGTCCTTAAAGGAGCCATGAAGACAAAATAAACCTTTGTTTTGTTCTAAAGCTTTCGTGTTTTATAGTTCCCCCAGCGCTTGTCCGGATACAAACGATGCTTTATTCACTGAGAAATTAATCAATTCAAGTTGCAATTTTGATTTTCCCGCCAAATCGTGTGTTTTCGTGGTCTGCAATGACATCACAGGAAGCGACCAGCCTGCAGCCTAGGGTCCCTTGATTCACGCGTCCGCCGTACAGGGGGGAGACACCTATACGCTGGCGCCACCATTTTGGGTCACTCGCTCGCCGCCGAAGCAAGTGCTTGTATCAAAACCGCGCTAAAATTATGGACGTAACGCGTTTTAATGGCGAAGTTTGAATCATCTTATCTCTTTCGCCTCGCTGGGCCTCGTGGGAAACGAAACGAACAACGCGTTGAGCACACTGACCCAATTGCAGCGGCACGGGACCGTTCAAAGGGTGTCTCCACCCTTCTCGTCTCTCGTGCGTTTGTTTACGTTACTGAACATAGATGGCACCACCATACCGTGGCAAGCCGTTTTGTGCTTTTGGTTTGTTTTTGACCACATTTAATCCTAGCTTCTTTTTGTTCTGGGAGAAAATATAGTGCTCGCTCGACAAATATGGTCATGTAAGACACCATTGTTTGCGTCAATCGGCCAGTATCGCCTGAGACAACCCCAAAGCCCCGCAGTGCTGTGCAGCTAAACCAAGCATAGTGCGCACTGTACCAACAGCAGTACGCATCAGTACTTCTATGTTTATATGTGCTTTCGTGACCCCCCACTGTTTGTCCCACCATTCTTATTGCTTTAAAAAGAATGCTCCCTAAATTTAGGCACAAACAGCTCGTTTTGCGATCTTATAAGCTGTGCCTAATTTGCGTTTGCTTTTGCCGGCCTCCGCCATTCGCAGAGCATGCTGGTATGATATCATAGGTTCTGGTGCGGGAATGACAGAGTGGGTCGCGTGGCCATTTCCTTTTTTCCTAATTATAGAGCTTATTTAAGCAAATTTTACGTTAAAACAGGTGTCAGTATGATTCTAACGAGGCCGTTATTTGAATGAACCAAACTTGTGTTTTGTCTTCATGGCTCCTTAAAAACCCCGGGCATTCTGCCCTCCTCTAACGTTAATTTTTGTACGTTGTTTCTAAGTATTCTTTTCTTTTTGGTTTCTTCATATTTAATAGAGCCACCCCATTCTATGGCTTCTTTTTTTATCTCTTGCTTGCTTAACTCCCACAGCGCCGCGTTGTCACTATGCGTTCCTTTATGATCGGCAGTTTTCTTTCTAACAAACGTCGTAAATATTTCGTCCTTAAAAGTTAAGAGTTAAATTTTCATAGGTCCCGTGTAAATAGGAACTCTTCTTTCTTGCCCCCAATCCTGCATTTTACCAAACAATGATCGGATAAGGAAACCGCGTGCACATCATAGCTTTGGCATTTTGGTATTAAATCCAGCGAAACCTAAGTCGTATCGAGCCTCGCGTGGCTGAAACGTTGAAAGTGGGTGAATCGGACCGCTTTTTCCCCGTCTAGACATTGTCCCACATCAACCAGTCCACAATCCGCAACAATTTCGGATAACAAATTAGTACTAGCATTTCTATACGCGTTGTTACTTGTTTCATCCCGGGTAGAAAGTACGCACTTGAAATGCCCATTACAATGAGCATTCTGTCTGTATCAACGTCTTGTCTGAGAGTCCCAAAAAATTTTCCCTGTCGTTTACAGCATTTGGAGCGTATACACGGACAATTCGAAAGTTGACATTATCAAGACTGCAATCACACACAACAAGCCTGCCCGAATGACACGTCATACCCTCCACAACCAGGCCTGGCAGTTTCTTCAGCAACAGTACACATCCCGCGGAAGACCCCACAGCATGACTTACACCTCGGCGTGAAACGACGCACCATGCCCGCGGTCTCGTCCTCCCCCTCGACTTTCGTCTCCTGAACGGCTACAACGTCAATGTCCTGCTCTGTTAACAGTCGGTAAACCTGACTTTCCTTTCGACGTGCCGACAGCCCCCGGACATTTAATATTGCTACGCTCAGGGACCCGCTCACTACCGTTCACTTATCAAGACTACAGACCGGACGCATGGTGCTTACCTGTCACGTGATGACAACGCTACGCGTTTTCAACCGCCTCCAAAGACTCTGGCGGAAGTCGCTGCACAGGCGGTGTCTCTGGAGACCTCCGATCGCGATGGACCTTCGTTCTCGAGCGTTGGATAACAGCCGTCGCCCCTGGTTCGTTTTCAGTGGCGGTTCCTCGCTACTGGGTGTCGTTTCGTGGCCGCCGCCTTCGCCCGACTTGTTAAGGCTGCGCTTGACTGTGCCTCCTGTACAACCTAGCGTCTCCGCGCGCTGCTGCTCGGCGTCCCCCGTCGGTGGCTGAGACGCCGCTGTGGCTTGGTCCTCATGCGTCCTAGGCTCCAAGCTGTGAGGGAAATCCGCTGCGCTTGTAGTCTTCTTAGCAGTCGACTGGTGTCCCGTGACTTCTGCGGCCGCTTCGGCCTCGATCACGTGCATGAGGTGCTCGTTAAGTTCCTCGCGTCCCACAGGCCCCGTGACCGTTGCGTAAGTTCGAACGTACTGCGCTTCCGAGTGGCCGAAACGCCCGCTCCGGGAGCAACGTGGCACTTTGCAGTCTCTGCGGACGTGACCCGTTCTCCGGCAGCGCAGGCACTGCATCGACCTACCCGGTGCGACGAGGAGGGCCAGCTCCCCGGCCACCCGAATTTTATGGGGCAAATCTTTCACAGTTACGCCAGATTTTAGCTTCAGCGTCGCCACCCTCGTCGTAGACCCCTTGTCAAAGACACCTTGTACTCGCCATCCTTCCTTCGTGATCTCGATGACCTTTCCTAAGGTAGCGAGCGCTACCCGGACGTCCTCGTCTTCAACGCCGTGCAGCGGCCAATGTAGCTTAATTAAGCCTCGCCTGGTGGTCTTGCGGGTCGATGACTTGACACCGGCATTCCTTCCCCTCCTGCTCACCGGCCGCTAGCATTTTCTTTGTTGCCTCGGCATTCTTGAAGGTCACCGCCCACACGTGGTTGATTTGGTAAGCTCCCAGCGCATTCACGTCCGGGAGCATACCAACACGGGCGAGCATGTCTCGGAAGTCTTATGCACGAAACGGTTGAGCTTTCACGTCGCCGTGAAGAAACACCGTATTTGAAACAATACGTCCTGTAGGCAACTCAGGCAAAATAACTTGATACTTACTATCTCCTTTAGCATCTACCCTGTTTCCGCGGCCGGCCTGGGCTGCTGTCCCCGCTCCGACGGAGCACATGATTCCGCGTCCGCACGCTTTGGTGACAGGAAGTGGAATGCTTGGCCACGGGTCAGCGCTGCCGATGTTGGAAATACAAGAGTTTACACTTTTATTTACTTTTAGCATTTTAAGTAGCTTAGGTGTCTATTTGTTGTATAGCGCTCTTGCAGTAAGAATCCCCCAAATTTCTACAATATCTCACGTTTAGCAATTGCATTTCTTAGACGGAAAGGCGCTCGCAGATTTGTGGCCGAGCTGCTGAACGCTGTACTTGTTCACCCAGCCCAAAAAAGTGCTTCCTGCTCCCTAGTTTTAGGCTGTACGATAAACGTTTCAGCTGATTTTATATCCTTAGTACCTATATTGACTTCGCTGACTCTTCTCCCGCCTTCAAGTGGCCTTAGATTTTCCTACTAGTGTCCCAGTCTGCGAAGCGTCGCATGGGCGCTTGTGCAGCGCCTGTGTGGAGCGACCTGGACTTGGAGCTTGATACAGTGTACAAACTAACAAAGTAAAGGCTCCTTCTTCCAATCACAAACGTGTCGTGGCTTAGTTTCAACTGAGCCAAGGAACTGAGCCGGCGGACCAAACGCTGGGCCGACTGACTCTGTCGGCAGGTCGGCGAGTCGTGCAGTAGCGCAGTCAAACCAAGTCATTTCCTCCTGACGTCACACGAAAACGCCACAGAAAAATGGGCTAGGATGCAGAGATGAGGACAGCATTTTCGATTTGATTTTTCCACTAAATAAATTCGCGTAAACGCACTCATAGTGGTCGAAACATGGCTTATGGACTAAGGACTACAATTTGGGCTAGGAATCCCGCAATGTTTACAAATCACTTTAGTGTACCTTTAAGCTGAACGAGTGACATTGGCCCACGTCGGCTTTACGAGCGGGCCAGTCGCTGTTCATCCGGGAGGGATTCGCAGCTACACGACCAGCTGGAATATAAGGCGGAAACGGCGGCGGCTGCGGCTTTACGTGGTTTTCGCGGCCGTTCACACGTCTGTCGGCGTGACGCTTCTTAAGTTTCCGCTCTTCGTCCCACAAGCGAACGACATGCATTCATCCCATAGCGAGTGATAGCCTCGAAGGCCTCAACCTTTATTCTAGCGGAAACACACGTAGGCGCCTATTTCGCTGCCCTGTGGTAGGCATCTTATTGTTTTTGCAACCCACCAACCTAAACACAAACCGCTCGATTGCGAAGAATAGCTGACAGGGCGCATTGAGCAATGAGACTACCACACTTAAATATTCCTCCGCCACAACGGGTATGTCAAAGGTAGCATCATTAAGCCCTGCTGTACCTGCGTGCGCCCTCCCTTCACCCCAGCCCGTGCACGCCTAGACCGGTAAGCGGGGATGCAGCAGTAGGCATGAAATACACCGGCGAAGGGAGCGAGAAAAGCTTTAAATGCAGGCAGACTAATATCTACTATTACCCGCTGCGGTGGCTCAGTGGCTAAGGCGTTGTGCTGCTGAGAACGAGGACGCGGGTTGGATTCCCGGCTGCGGCGGCTGGTTTTTCTGCTGGAGGCGAAAAGCAAAAACTCCCATGTGTACGGGATATCGGCCCACGTTAAAGATCCCAGGCTATCAAAACTAGTCCGGAGCCCTCCACTACGCCGCGCCTTATCGCCTGTGCTGCGTTGGCGCGTCAAACACTACAATCACTCAAGATTTATTATTATTATTATTCCGCCAGAAGAGCTGTGACCAGCTGGTCAACGAAGGCCACAGGCGCGACAATGTTGCTCGGAATGGCTTCCAACGTAAAGAATAATTATGTGCTCACGCCGGCGTTCCAACGGGGCAAATTGCTTTCAACCGGCAAGGACCCGCAGCAAGTGGGCCACGTGGAGGTTTTTTTTGTTTTTTTTTTTTTGGGGGGGGGGGGGGGGGATTTGAGGCGGCAACAGTCGCGGTTACAATCTCGGCGGTGGCGGTGTTGGCGGCTTTGCGGGCGTTTTTACACCCATTCGCGCTGATGTTGATTCTCCGCAATCATCTGATAACGGCTGTACGGCCACTGTCAGCCGACTGTGCAACTTCGGAAAGAGGCCGCGTTCTGAAAAGACGAATACCTACCCTCATCCCACCCGCCTCGACCCCATCTTCCACACCCAACAACCTTCCTTCTGTGCTTACTGTCCCCAGCCTGGAACCCTCTACCATATAATATGGGAGTGCGAGAGAACTCTTTTCCAAGCCTTCTTAAGGGATTATTTCAGTAAATTTGTCAACTTAAAACAGTGTTTCAAAAATTGCAGGGTTCCCTTAAAGGCCAACTGAACTCAAATTTTCGACAACGTAAAAATAATGTCACCTGATAGTACACATAAAAAGGGTGCGACATGCAAAATACTGCGTTTCAAACGTCAACGCGCGCGACGCAAACGGCTCGCGAAATTGGCGTTTTTGGAACCGAAACTGAATAGAAAAGGCGGCCATTACCGGCGGCCGGACGTAACGTACGTGAGGGAACGAAAGCGGCCGCGCTAGCACCGGCGGCCGCTCAGAGCCGCCTTCCGCCTTCAAATGCGCGTGGTAGCGTCGCGTTTGGCACTGTTATTTTCACAGAAGAGCTTCCACCAACGTTTGCCCATGATAATGGAGTTATGCCCAATTCCGGCATCGCGTTGCTATCAATCGAGATGAAGTAGACCGTCCGACAGTAATTTTTTTCCATCAAAATAATTGCCGGAGTGGCGATTCTTGGCATTGCGAGGAAAAAAGCGGACCCTGATTTACAAAGCTACTTGCTCCTATACGATATCCAAAAGTAGCTTTCGGTAGCCGGCGCCTCGAAACTCACATCGCTCAGTTTGAAGGGAACAAACTGCAAGCGGGTGGAGACCAATCACTATTTCTACAATACATTAGGTACAAACAGCTTCGTGAATATCGGCCCAATATTTTTCACCTTGCTGCACATCGAGAGTCGAATTAAAAAAAGTGGTCTGAAACTATGAGCCAGCTTCCACCGCTAAATGATGCACTAAAACACGAAACAGTTTCCTATATGTAACGCTGTTTACTACTTTCACCAGAGGCATGTGCTGTTGAAAACACTTTACTTTCAACTAATAAATCTACCGCTTTACCATTAGTAAGTACTTCACTTGAGAATTGAACAAAACATCTAGTTTATTGTTTAGGAGAGGAGCAGTTTCGTTAGCTTTCGCTGATTGATTTCATTGTAGGGTTTAACGCGCCGACGCAACGCAGGCGATGAGGCGCGCCGTAGTGGAGGGCTCCGGATTAATTTTGACCACCTGGGGATATTTAACGTGCGCCGAAATCTCGTACACACGGGCATTTTTACTTTTAGCCTCCATCAGAAAAGCGGCCGCCGCGCCCGGGAATCGAACCCGCGACCTCGTGCTGAGCAGCTCAACGCCTTAGCCACTGAGCCAGCGCGGCGGGTGGTTAGCTTTCGCACTTCGCGAATACGACGGCTGATATTTGTGCGGATGTATTTGTTACTACGAGAAAGGCTGATTTTGGTTCAGTTAGCGAGTGAGGCAAAGACGCACAAATGTTTATACGTGCGTGTACAGCAACTCTAGTTAGGTCGTGAAACTTTTGGAAAGGTCTAAAAGATGGAGGTGGCGTTGGGACATCCCAAATATGGCCAATATTGGACGCGGAAGTGCAAGTGGTCAAGAATTTATAAAATATCTTTCTGTGGTAGGTGCAATAGAAGTGACAAATGTAGGGTAAGTGCTCGTTTCGCGCTATTTTTTTTCCTTGAGTGAAAATATTTTCAAGTAAAAAAAGTTTTGCTAACTCCGGGACGTTCGCAAGCACGTGAATAGTTTAAAGGCGTCTAATCTCTTTTGTGCATTGAAAAAAAATGGCGGATATTGCTACCTATGCGGTTAGTTTTAAACATGTGATGATGACGCCGGTACAGCGCGCTGGTGTAGCAGAGAAATCCCGGCCGAACGCATCCCTGCAGCCGGCGCAGCGCCATGCAAGTCGCCGAGAAGCGCCAGCTTCACGGGACAGGTTCCCCAACCTCCGTTACAGGCCGCTCGGAATTGGTTTCGGCGACTCTCCGCCAGGTGCATACGTCGTCTGCTCGGGGGTGCTTTGAACGAAGGTACCTGGCGTGCTCTGTGATACTGAAGCTAAGGATTTCGCCATGGTGATTTTAAGAGCATAGACTACTCATTTGGATCAAATTTGGACAAACAAAAATTTGAGTTCAGTTGGCCTTTAAGGACCAGTGTTGCATATTTTAGTGGTCCCAGTTAGTTCGCACGAAATGTATAGGCTACAAACTATCCACGTTGAACTTGGATGTTCACTTTAGCATGGTCCTGGCGTTCTTGCAGCAGTACAGGCAAAATGACGAAGCATTGGATGGTTTGCTGGGGTTGTACTCATGAAAAATTTTTGAATTAATTGATTCTAAATTTTTTTTTATTTTGGCGTCTTTTTAACCCTTGATGAACGGTATTGCACGCTTCATTAATTATTGGGAAAGCTGAGCATTTTGCAGTAATGTTTTTTTTCTCTGTAATGCACTCTCATCGGGTATAGTTAAACGACCCTTTTTATGCAAGTTCTAGACACAACTGCATTGTTATGTTGTACCATTTACGGTTTTTATATCAGCTTTCTTGCGTCTTTCTTCATTCGCATTGCCGTTTCGTGCGTATGCGTAAAGAAAAAAACCTGAATTCTTGCTAGCATAAACTCGTATGATAATTGAAAAGTGCGTGCAGTGTATTTACTAGTTAAAAATTTGTTTTGACTCTCATGCAAATCGTAAGAAAAGCTTTTCTGCTTGTCAGTGATGTTGGATCAATGCGTTCCATTCTGCACTTAAGGTGTGTATCTTCACCTGCATCGCAATGTTTTAATGTTAATGGCACATGTTACGACGTGCAAGAGCTTTATGTCCTATCCTTTCAATGTATGCATAGTATACAAATATCTCGTTGCATTTTAAAAGTGTTTTTGGTTAATCTACGATAAGAAAGAAATAAAATACGTATAGTGACCTTGACCTTGTAGTTCTTTTTTACCTGTGGCATTGTCTGCGCTTCGTCTGCTACATAATGCGGCAGACGAAGCCGCGTGCTTCTGGCTTTTTAACTGAAATGGTAGATGCAGTCATAAGGAACGTCCTTCCACGTTATGTGAACGTTATGTGCAACATCGTTCCGGACACTTGGATATCTGGGTTGTTTCAAATACGGCCATAGTGTGTTCATGTGGGGCATCGTTCCTCATATTTCAAACTATATGTGAATCACATGTTACTGCTACATAAGAGTTATTTAACAAGAATTTTTTTTTTGCAGAAAGGTTTCAAAGAGGAACCTATGTGTAACCAGGGCTAAGACGGAAGACCGGGCAAGTTTGTACATGTTCTTTTTGTCTCGTTTCGTTAGTGCAGTTACTATGAACATGTAACCAGGGCCCACTTGATCGAAGCTCAATAAGACAGACTTATTCGCAGTGTAATCTTATTGGCATTCTTATTTGGGGTCTTATGTTCCCTAGACTCATGCGGTCAGTGCGGTACTCATGCGGTCCCTTTTTATTCATATGCTGGAATTCTGCGTTTCTCAGGATAGTATCATGCTTGTTGGTGGTGGTTGTGGTTGGCGGAAGAGGAGAAGGAAAGGAAATGCACTGGGGATATTTTCAGCTCGGCAGGGAGCTGACCTGCATACAACCCAGTGAAGAGCAAGGGAAGTAGAAGGGGATTGGAAAGAGATAAAGTGGAGAGAGGCAGAGAAAGAGAGACAGTATAAAAAGAGCTGTCAGTGCTAGAAAGCTGTCAGTCCGGGCCCATCAGTCAGTCACTGCACTCCGGGCTACAGCCGCTGCATGCGTGAGGCAAATCGAAGACTTCCTGTAGGGTTGCCGCAGGCCCCTCGGGAACAGAAGGTCAACAAAACTTGTTGCTGAGCTAGTTGGTACAATACTTTAAGAAAGAAGAAAACGTGGCGCAAACTAGACGTGGACGAAGGAAACAAGGTAAGACATATACAGGCGCCAACTTCCGACTGTTTATTTCAAGGAAACCACACGAATTTATACATGCCTTATCTAAACAGAAACAACTACAACAAGAGCAAAAAAAATCAACCAAGGTATAATCATGCTAACAAGTGTAAAAAGTGGTGACAATGGCTAAAATGAATAGGTACAACACTGATGACAACATATCTACTTCAGCCTCATGATGATGATGATGGTTGGTGTTTAATGACGCCAGAGCGCCATTAAACACTAACCATCTAAAGAGCGCAATTTAAAGAGCGCCAGAGAAGGAGTTATTTACTGAAGAGAAGTGATTACCACAAATGCAATGGAAGGAACAGCGCACATTCTAACAAAGGACGGCAGAGTAACACGCCACAAGCGCTGACTATCAACTGATGGCTTTATTGCAAGCTGCGGAAAATAAATAGCACAGTTACAGGGGAAAAAATGCAACAAGAGCGCACAAGGAGATAAGAGAAGGATGCCCAGCTTGTCAAACTATTATTGCGTCACTGAATTTATCACCACATCCACTTTTCTCTGGCCTCCAAGAATGCGATTTCCTTTGGCGTGACAGCTATCGAGGGCACACTAACACATTTATCACCACCTCTTTCAATCAGTGCAGCTTCAACAAGTTCCCTCGTGGTCTGGTTCCTGCTCTTAAAGATAACTGTTGTGTCATCGAACACGGGGATTCGACCAGCACAAAGCAGGCAGTCACGTACGTGCTGCCACACGTGGCCTCGTGAAGAACGACGGACATTGTAGTCATGTTCTTTCAGCCGTTCATTCAAGCATCGGCCTGTCTGGCCTATATATTCCTTGCCAAAGGCCATAGGGATCCGGTACACAACGCCGCTTTCGCATACAGTGAATTTTTTCTTATGACTGGTACTGCACTTGGTTTTTTCTTTGCGGACAGGGTTGCTTCTTTACTTAGCTGAGATAATTTGTAGGTGCCGAAAATACAACGGTGACGCCAACACGCTGACCAATCTTCTTAAGATTGTGGGAGAGCTTATGTAGTGAGGGATGACCGCTTCTTTTTCCTGGGTTCCGTTGTACCTTCAAGGTCCTACTGGCGGCTCGTGCAGCGTTTCGTTATTTTACTAATCAGGCCTTCAGACACTGACACAAGTAATGGCTGGTGGTACCCAGCATCGCTGAGCCGGTTAATTTGCGAACGAAACTTTCCTGGGTCATGTGATCACATGATTTCGTAAGTGCATGTGAGGCATGAGTGTGCTATGCTTCTTTTTACAAGTTTAGAATGGGCTGAGTTAAATGGTAACAATGGTTTTTGTGCACGAGGCTCATACAGCCAGCACACATGGTCATTGCGGAAATGGAGGCGCAAGTCTAAAAACCGAATGCTATTGTTCTCTGGTTCTTCATGGGTTAAAATCAAAGGCTTAGAACATTCATTAAAACTCGCTAAAATAGGTTCAATGCATGCATCCTTTTGTCCAGTACCTGCAAAAATAATTAAAAAGTCATCGAAAAATCTGAAAATCTTAAGGACATTTGAGCCTTCTAAAAGATCTACCAGCACTTTGTCTCGAGCTCCAAGATATAAATCACTTAGAATAGGGGCGATACACGAACCAATACATACTCCTTGTTTCTGCAGGTAGGTAACAGCGTCGAACGTAACATACGTCGACTTAAGGTAAACTTCTAGCAGTTCCAGAAACCCTGCTACGCTAACGCCAACTTCATTTTGAAACGGAATGACACCGCGTCTGTCAATGGCATCCTCAACTGCAGACAAAATCCCACTGTGTGGCAATGAATAAAACAAGTCTTTGATGTCGACAGAGAAGGCTTTTAGACACTTATTCTCATTACTGCGCAAAAATTCAATTACTTCGTCAGAGCTTCGAATATGACAGGGATCATCATTGCATAGCAGGTTCAGTTTTCCTTGCAAGAACAGTTTTCCTTGCAAGGTACTTGGCAGAAGTCTCTAGCATTGTTCTTGCAAGGAAAACTGAACCTGCTATGCAATGATGATCCCTGTCATATTCGAAGCTCTGACGAAGTAATTGAATTTTTGCGCAGTAATGAGAATAAGTGTCTAAAAGCCTTCTCTGTCGACATCAAAGACTTGTTTTATTCATTGCCACACAGTGGGATTTTGTCTGCAGTTGAGGATGCCATTGACAGACGCGGTGTCATTCCGTTTCAAAATGAAGTTGGCGTTAGCGTAGCAGGGTTTCTGGAACTGCTAGAAGTTTACCTTAAGTCGACGTATGTTACGTTCGACGCTGTTACCTACCTGCAGAAACAAGGAGTATGTATTGGTTCGTGTATCGCTCCTATTCTAAGTGATTTATATCTTGGAGCTCGAGACAAAGTGCTGGTAGATCTTTTAGAAGGCTCAAATGTTCTTAAGATTTTCAGATTTTTCGATGACTTTTTAATTATTTTTGCAGGTACTGGACAAAAGGATGCATGCATTGAACCTATTTTAGCGTGTTTTAATGAATGTTCTAAGCCTTTGATTTTAACCCATGAAGAACCAGAGAACAATAGCATTCGTTTTTAGACTTGCGCCTCCATTTCCGCAATGACCATGTGTGCTGGCTGTATGAGCCTCGTGCACAAAAACCATTGTTACCATTTAACTCAGCCCATTCTAAACTTGTAAAAAGAAGCATAGCACACTCATGCCTCACAAATGCACTTACGAAATCATGTGATCACATGACCCAGGAAAGTTTCCGTTCGCAAATTAACCGGCTCAGCGATGCTGGGTACCACCAGCCATTACTTGTGTCAGTGTCTGAAGGCCTGATTAGTAAAATAAAGAAACGCTGCACGAGCCGCCATTATGACCTTGAAGGTACAACGGAACCCAGGAAAAAGATAGCGGTCATCCCTCACTACCATAAGCTCTCCCACAATCTTAAGAAGATTGGTCAGCGTGTTGGCGTCAACGTTGTATTTTCGGCACCTAACAAATTATCTCAGCTAAGTAAAAGAAGCAACCCTGTCCGCAAAGAAAAAACCAAGTGTAGTACCAGTCATAAGAAAAAATTCACTGTATGCGAAAGCGGCGTTGTGTACCGGATCCCTATGGCCTTTGGCAAGGAATATATAGGCCAGACAGGCCGATGCTTGAATGAACGGCTGAAAGAACATAACTACAATGTCCGTCGTTCTTCACGAGGCCACGTGTGGCAGCACGTACGTGACTGCCTGCTTTGTGCTGGTCGAATCCCCGTGTTCGATGACACAACAGTTATCTTTAAGAGCAGGAACCAGACCACGAGGGAACTTGTTGAAGCTGCACTGATTGAAAGAGGTGGTGATAAATGTGTTAGTGTGCCCTCGATAGCTATCACGCCAAAGGAAATCGCATTCTTGGAGGCCAGAGAAAAGTGGATGTGGTGATAAATTCAGTGACGCAATAATAGTTTGACAAGCTGGGCATCCTTCTCTTATCTCCTTGTGCGCTCTTGTTGCATTTTTTCCCCTGTAACTGTGCTATTTATTTTCCGCAGCTTGCAATAAAGCCATCAGTTGATAGTCAGCGCTTGTGGCGTGTTACTCTGTCGTCCTTTGTTAGAATGTGCCCTGTTCCTTCCATTGCATCTGTTAACCACCAACTAGCCCAACATGCCACCCCTTTTGGATTACCACAAAATGTAGGCATAAAACTTATAAACCGGACATAGTAAAATCAATTAAAGATAATGGTGATGGCTGGTGTGTAGGGCCAGATTTGATTATGCATGATAGGAAATGAGGTTTAAAAACTTAACGTCTGACAAATACTTAAACACGCGTTTCACAGAAACCATGGCATCGTCACCCAGAAACAACGATGGGTGTAGGGGAATATGTTGTCTGTAGAGTTCTCTGAAGTGTTTGTGTCGTGTTGTGTCAAGTGCCTTGCATTGTATGAGTATGTGGACCACGGATAGGCCCTCCCCACACCATGCCTACACAGGGTCTTGGAGATCCCGTTAGCAGGTGCGAGTGTGTTACATGTGTATGGCCTATCCGTAGTCTAGCTAAGGTAACTTCAATGTACCTGTTGTGTCAGTCAGTAGTGTATTGTCCCAAATGTGGTTTTATTACGTGTAGTTTGTTGTTTGTCTGTTCGCTCCAGTCTACTCGCCAAGTTTTACGGAGTTCCTGTCTTATGTGTGGCTTGAGGTCTGTGTAAGGTAGCGTTGTTAAGGTTTACTGTGTTTCGTAGTGCAGCATTGGCGGCTATTTCATCCGCCAGTTATTTCCGCCGATGCCAGAGTGGCCTGGCACCCAACACACAGTCACACCTCAAGGTTTGAAGAATACGCCAGCATAATTGATTTCGAGACGAGGTTAACTGCATGGTTTTTCGATGACTTTCCGGATGATAATGCACGGACGACGCTAGCGAATCTGTATAGAGGATGGATTTAGGAATATTATGTTCAACTATGTGATTTACAGCCGGAAAGATGCCATATGCTTCTGCCGAAAAAATACTTGTCTTTGCATTCATAGGTCTACCTGCTTCAAAAATTGGGTCATGAGCAGCACAAGACACCGCAGTGAACGTTTTGGAAGCATCACTGAAAACCTCTGCAGCCCTGTATTTATCCTGCAGATACATGAAATGCTGCTGAATCGCAATTCTTGGTGCCCTGTTCTTATTAAGCTGCGTAAAAGACAGGTCACAGAGCACAGGGCGCAGATTCTATGGTGGTATAAAATCTGTGATGGGTGTCTTGTGAATGTCTAAAAAGGGTACCTCATGCTCAGAGGCTTCCCCTCTTACCCTAAGTGAAAAGGCAGAGAGATGGATGGACGATTTAAAACAGTTGTTGTGAGGATGTATTATAATAGTGGAATTAAAGGGTGGTTAGTTAGGGCCATGATTTTCGAAGCATAAAACAAATCCTTGTAAATCCTCTGGTGATATAGGGACCATTTATCACACTCGGCGTAGAGGCTCTCAACTGGGCTAGTGCGAAAAGCACCACATGCAAGGCGAAGCCCCAGATGCAACACTGGATCGAGCATTTTCAGTGCCGTTTTTGTTGGAGACCCATAAATGACGCTTCCATAGGCCAATCGGGACCACTCTAGGCTTATAAAAATACGTAAGAGGAGTTGCTTGTCGGTTCCATAGGACTGGTGTGACAAGATTTTAAGAATGTTGAGAGCCTTTAGACATTGATGTTTCAATTGCTTAACGTGGGGGATGAACGTCAGTTTTTTATCCAACACCACTCCTAAAAACCTGTGTTCCTCCCTCACAGGAAGCGAAACGTCATTAAGGGTAATGTCTGTGACCGGATGGATCCCACGCTTCCTGGAGAAGACAACACAGGTGCATTTTTTCTGGGTTAAGTTTAAAACCGTTCTTGTCTGCCCAGCTGGCAAGTTTTTTTACTTTTGACTTTTGACGAGCTGGACTTGACGCTCACAGATGGACATATTGCATGATTTAAAAGTTACCTTAACGTCATCTACATATATTCAATAAGAAATTGTAGGTGGCAATGCCTTCCCAAAGGAGGTCATCCTAACTATGAAAAGAGTGCAGCTTAGAACTCCACCTTGCGGAACGCCATTTTCTTGTAGTACATGAACCCTTGAGAGTGCGCTACCAACTCTCACACGAAATGCTCTTTTCGGACAAATAACTATTAAGAATGTTCATCATGTTGCCTGAGACACCAAATGACTTCAGGTCACTGAGGATCCCGTGGCGCCAGGCGGTGTCATAGGCCTTCTCAAGATCAAAAAACACGGTTGCGCAAAACTGTTTATGAATAAACGCATCCTTTATGCAAGACTCGAGCGCGACGTGTTGATCGTTAGTGGATCGCCCTGCCCTGAAGCCTGCCTGGCAGCTCTCGAGAAGACCATTGTACTCAAGGAAGTACACAAATCTCCTGTTTATCATCTTCTCGAGGAGCATTGCACATGCAGCTTGTAAGGGCGATGGGCCGATAGCTAGCGGGAGAGGAGGGTCCTTTCCTTCCTTCAGGAAAGCCACTACTATGGCCTCCCTCCAAGAGCGAGGAATGTGCCCCGAAAGCCATATGTTATTGTATAGATGTAGAAGTGTTTCAAGGGTGTCTGAGTGTAGGTGTTGTATCATGGTGTATGTGATTTTGTCTGCACCTCGGAGCTGAAGGCTTACATGTTGTCAGGGCTGCCTTCAGCTCATGAATTGAAAAAGGAGAATTGTAAGAAGTGTGCGACTTGTTGCTATCACGCAGTGCCTTCTTTTCCGCAGATGTCTTGTGTTTTATGAAAGTGTTTGTGTACTGTGCTGAACTGGACACGTGTTCGAAGTGTTGTGCAAGTGTGTTGGCCTGGTCCTCGAGTGTGTCTTTTGTTGGGCTAACCAGGGGCAGGCTGTGTTTCTTGTCCTTTGAGCTTACGTATGTGTGTCCTGACTTTGTGTGTGTCTGTGTACGAGTTTATGGATGTCAAGAAGGAGTGCCAACTCTCTCGTTTTGCCCCACGGCGCACACATTTTCCAAACGCCTTGGCCCGTTTGAACAAGAGGAGGTTACTCGACGTGGGGTACCGTCGAAGGATACCCCACGCCTTGTTCTGGGCCTCTCGCGCCCGCCTACAGTCCTCATTCCACCACGGCCTCCTCTGGTTGCGCGGGGCACCAGAGGCGTGGGGAATTGACTTTTCGGCGGCGTCGAGGATGTGCATCGAGAGGAGTTGGGTAGCTTCTTCAACGTGTAGGTGTCCTATGGATGTGTGGTGTAGTTTGGATGTCTCTGTAAATGTATTCCAGTTAGCTCGTGTTTCATTCAACCTATTAGGAGAAGATGGACTGCATGGGCCTTTACCTATGTATGTTAGTGAGGTGGGAAGTGGTCACTGCCATATGGGTCAGTGCCCACACCCCACTCGAGAAAAGGAAAGAGCACTGCAGAGCCAATAGCCAAGTCAAGATATGAGTATGTGTTGTGTCCTATGTTATGTTATGCAGGCTGTTTATTGTTGAAAAGGCATGCTCTAGAGGATGTAAGAAACCTCTCTATCAGGCGACCGCGGGAATCCGTACGAGAAGAGCCCCATAGAGAATTGTGAGCATTAAGGTCGCCTGTTAAGATATATGGTTCGGGCAGATGGTCAACCAACGCCTCGAAGTGAGAGCTCGAAAGTGCAACATCAGGAGGAATATATATGGAGCATATCGTTATCAACCTATTAAATATTATTGTTCGAATTAATACAGCCTCAAGGACAGTATTCAGAGTGACAGGGCGGCAGGCTAAGGATTTCCGGGCAATTACGGCCACACCGCCAGAAGAGTGTCTGCAGCCGTCCCTGTCCTTCCAGAAGACCATGTAACTATTCAAGTAATTTGTGTGCTTGGAATTCAAATGTGTTTCCTGAACACACATTACACTTGGCTGATTAGCATGCAGTATTTCGTATACATCGTCAAGATTTTGAAGAAGGCCTCTACAGTTCCATTAAATTATGTTTTCTCTTGCCATTATTTAGTGTAAGAGCTACTGGAGTGTGTATGTTTATGTGTCGTCTTTCGGGGCTGTGACTCTCGCCTTTTTTGGCTTGTCGAGAGGCTTTGGCGTCGGGACGCGTTCATTGCGGTGCACCGCAGACAAGAATGGTTCGACATCCATTTCATTCTCGGATGTCCTCGGAGCACCTGAGGGATCAGGCTCCTTGGACCGCGGACCCTTTGGGGCGCGCTTTTCCTTGCCCGCAACCGACGAGGGTTTCAAAGACGCCTCGGATGGCGCAGGCGGTGCGGTGCGGTTCCCCCATTTCCATCTCCGTGCCCTCGCATGTGGTTTGGGACGGTGGAGCGGAAGTGGAGGATGCAGCATCACTCCCACCGGACGTGATGCCACCACAACCGCTGCTGGCTCAGCGAGCGGTGCGGAGGCGGGTTGGGCCGCCGGAGGCGACCCGAGGGGGGGGGGCGGGACCAAGTCCGACTCGCGGTACTGGGTCCCCGCCGAGACCAGACGCCGCTCCGCCCCCCGGCGAGCTGCGTCGGCGTACCTCCCCAGGGGAAACGAGGCGAACCTCTTTCGCGCCTCTGGGAAGGAGATGTTCTCGGTTACTTTCACGTTGATAATCTTCTTTTCCTGTTGAAACTTTTCACAGCTTGCGGGACCATGCTGCGTGCGGCCCCTGACAGTTTGCACAGGTGAAGGTAGTAGAGTCACAGTTTTCAGTAGGGTGGTCATGTGCGGCGCATTTCGCGCAGGTCGTTTTGCCGCGACAAGAAGTTGTAGCGTGCCCGAATCGCTGGCACTTGTAGCAGCGGTGCGGGTTAGGTATGTACGAACGTACACTACACCTAATGAAGCCAGGGTTGATGTGCTCAGGAAGTTTCGATTTGTTGAATGTCAAGATTATGTGCTTTGTTGGTATTTCTACATTGTCACGAACGGATGGTGATTCTCCTGACAGCGCTAACGCCCTGATCTTTCAGGCCTTCTAGAAGGTCGGCCTCTGTTTCACTTAGCAGATCTGGCTCAGTTATCACACCCTGCCAGCTGTGGAGGCTGCGGTGGGGTGTGACAGTGATGTCCAGATCTGCCATGCGGGTTTGGGTCAGGAGATTTGTGGCTTGCTGCTGCGTCTTGACTTCAACCAACACTTCGCCTGTTCGTAGCTTTTTGCCTCGAAAGATTTGCCAATGATTCCTTCAAGAAACTTTGAGACGAGGAATACAGACTGGGAGGAGAGGGGTTTGGATTTATCTATTGATTCAAGGACCAAAAAACGAGGATAGTTGTCAGGTTTAGAAATGTTGATGGTTGGTATGGATGGAAAGGAAACTTCGGTGCGGCTCCTTTTCAGGGACCGGTCACGTTTTGAGGGGGGTTTTGATTTATCCATACGGCATAGAAAAAAGCAGGGGACGGGGGTACTTTCTTCATCAGCTTTACCCTGATAGCTGAAGAGGTTCCCGGAGCTCCCTGCCTGGTAAACAGACAGGAAGCCCATCCGCCTGAGCTTGACCTGGGCTCCGACGGCCACCGTTCGTGGTTTCTAACCCTCCACCTATAAACACAGCGCCACGGTTGGATCCAGCTTATGTTTGGGGGCTCGGGGTCCGCGGTATTGCCAGTACCGTCACCAAGATTACTCAAGGTGCCCCGTGCGGGGTACTTCAGACTCAAGAGCAATCAAGATAGTCCAATAGCGTGTGCGTGCATTCCAGGCGCAGACCAAACCGAAAAGAGGGAAGAACAACTACGCGTGCTAAACTACACGCTGTGATTTAAGAATTACATTTCTTTGTCACTTTTTGACGGCGTGCTCACGCACTTGTCGCCTGCTCTTTTGATTAAAACCACCTCGATCACCTCCCTTTCCGTTTTGTTTCTTGCCCTCCTCAGGAAAGTCGTCTTGTCCAGGAGTGGCTCACACCCACAGCGCTTGCAGTGGTCTGCAAGGTGCCCACCCATGGTGCTGCTGACGGACAACCGGTGATCTCTCGCACGTTCGTTGAAGAAACGTCCAGTCTGACCAATATAACCATTTCGCACTTCAAGGGGATACTGTAAATCACGTTGCTAGCACACTCGGTGCACCGCGTTGCGTGCTTCTTTGAGCACGACTCCGGTATCTTATTGGCCATCATAGGGCAAACTTTAGCCAGCTTACACGGGGCGGAACACGCAACGCGCACTTTATACGTGGATCGGCCTTCTTGACGTTGTGCGAAAGCCTGTGGATGTACGGTATTACGTACGTTTTCATTTTTTCATTCTCTTCCTGCACTTTTTTACCGTTTTTTATCTTCTGCAGGATGCTTTCACACACACTTCTGATAACGGTGGGAGGAAATCGGGCGGCTTCCAAGCGGCTGATCTGATTGCTAAAACTTGCAATCAGATAGTGCTCGCAAGATTTTGTTAAGGCCGAATGACGGCATGTGGTGGCTTTTCCCCTCTTTAAGAGCTTCTTGGAATGGGCGCTGTCGCATGGAAGAAGGCTTTTTTTCCTTTTTTCGGTTGTACACCCAACACGTGTGGTCCTTTGCGAAGGGGAATTTGAGGTCCAAAAATTGTATCTAATTCCCCTGAGGCACCTCTCTGGTGAAGTCTAGCCCGCCAGATTCAGATAAAAAGGTATTAGTCACATCTGCCACGTCAACGTCAAGGTTAGAATCAGTCAAGGTTAAAAGCACAAGGTAGTCGTCCACCTATCTAAAAATTCCAACCAAATTAAAATAAAACTGGCGATTTTTGCGTGCGTGCGCTTGTCAATGTATGCTAGGCAAATGTCACACAAAATCGAGGCAACAGAGGAACCATTGCAAATGCCATTTTTTAACATTAAATGAATCACTAAAACACACGATGGTGGACTTGAGGTACACTTCTAAAATCTCTAAAAACTGCTCTGTGCTCATGCCAGCATTGTTCTGAAACTCAACTTCACCCGACGCCTCTATTGTTTCACGCACTTCTCTAAACAAGCCCTGCTGTGGTACAGAGTACAACAGATCATGCACATCAAGTGAAAAACCATTGTTTACAGACGCCAACTCGCCTTCCGCAAGCGCTTGCACAAGTTCGGTCGAGCTACGCACCAAGAAAGGGTCCTGCAGGGTAAGTTTGGTGACAATGCGCCGAAGATAAGTGCTGACCTCGTTTTGCCAGGAACCTCTCAGATATAATCGCTCTCAGTGGGCACTTTGGCTTGTGCGTCTTGCCCGTAAAGAAAACTTCCAGGTCACTCTTCTTCGCCTCGGTGACAGCCTTTGGGAGTTGCTCTAAATTTCGGTTTTTTAGCAACCGGAGGACCATGGCATTTTGCTTCTTTGGTATATCTTGGGACGGTTTGAAGTTCTTTTGTATCGCCTCGTTAGCCTTAGCATCAAACATTCCTAGCGGCATTACGAAAAAAAAACCCTTTTGTCGTTTTCAACTTTTCAATATTCCCGTGGTTTGGTCTCTGCTGCAAGCTCCGTTTGGCAAACGGAGGAGGGTGCCATTTGGCCAAGTTATAAATAACCCTATAATAGGTGCGAATGTCCTCCCAGAGAACAGTCACGTAAAAATGCTCGGCGTGACTCTAGAGGCAAGCGCTAGAACCGGCCTCACAGTCGCGAAGAAGGAAAAAATATTGAACCAATTGCCCACATTTTAAATCTTCAAATCAAGAAAACAGCAGAAATAAAAACAAACGGTAAGACTCATTTAGCCACTGATTATGACCGGATATTGCACAGCCTACCGTACCAAAAATTCCCCCGCATAGAAGATAAAGAAACACCATCAAGAGGACAGGATATAAGGCAGTCCTAAACCTGGCAATTACGAACTCCACACCAGTGGACCACCATGGTAACACAGCGGACAGCCAGAGACAGGTCTAGAAGAAGGGGGAAACCATTACCTCGATGGAGGGATGAAATAACAACACTTGGAGGCAATTAATGGACCCAGGCAGCGCAAGACGACCGCGGCGAAATTCAGTGGGAGAGGCCTTCGTCCTGTAGCCTACTTAGATGGGATTTCACGATGATGGCGTTGAATTGGCCCTCAAATTGTGTCTTCATAACGCTTTAGAAGAAATTAGAGAAACCACTCTCTTTGCACTAAGAGAGGGGCTCGGGAGACAAAATGAGAACGGGCAATCGTACGGAAGACAGGCAGCCTCTTTTAAAGGAAACGACTGCGCGCCATGATAGACGTGTCACCGGCCCAGCAACTCCGCATTAAAACGCTCCTCTACAAAAATATGGATCCGAACATGCACAAGAACAGGCGATATGGCAAGATCAGTTGATCTGAGGATAGTTCAAAAATCATGAGACCGCAGTACACATCGACTACGGCCTGAATGAAAGTACGAGGTAGCAATAGTCGTCGTCGACTAAGACAACGTCTGTGACTGCATGGTACTTCTACGTACAGGAACAAAGAAACGGAATTTGCAGACATCCTCTTCGCTGTCTGACAATCGGAAGTATCGAATAGAAACGTAAACAATATTACACGCTCTCAGAGGCCGTTGGACTATTTTCTGCAGGCAGAATACCTAAACGCTTCGGTAAGATACTCCCTTCCACTCTTGAGAAAATTAATAACGTCACTGAACACAATGGTCTGGAAGCGAACGAGGCATTAAACAAGAGGCACGCGAACTGCCAACCATACCTTGCTCCTTGCGACCGCACCTACCACTCTGCTTTAAAAAAACTGCTAAGAACGTCTCGTCATCCTACTCCTAGGAACATGATCTTCCCCCCGTGCTGCAAGGGGGTCTCGATGCCGAAAAATGAAAAAAAAATTGTGGATAAACCAACACAAGTGTCTAAAAATCTATGTGGGCAAAGATGTTCGGTGGGAACATCACACATTACTGATAAAATATTGGAAACATCCACCTTCCTCTCCGCAAGCTAGCCATGCGAAAGGGTATGCTCAGGGGAGCACAACTCAACCATTACATATTCTATTTCTATCGAGACATGGGACACAGCTTTGACCAGCTTCTTACATCAAGATAAGCGCGAGCTGATGAGAGTGCGAGGGAAGTAGCTGCTGCATCCGTCATCCCCAGACTTCAGGTTCCACGCTTGAACTCCCAACCATCTCGTTACCCCCTTTTCTTAAACCCCAATAATTTCTTCCTTAACAGAGATGTTCTCTTTCCTTCTCACTCCCTCTTCTGAAAAAGTAAAAATGTTCAGTCCGGCTTAGACGTAACAAAAAAACGAAATTTACAACATCTTCCCGTGGGGAACCCTGATGAGGATGCGAAGCATCGTGGCGGTTCCGTGTGGTTCCATTGTGTTGCCGTTATGTTGAGTGATCTGGTTTTTACTAGCGCCAGAGGGAATTCCGCGTCCGGGTCCACACCGGTGGCAAAGGCACGCAAGTACTGTTGTGTTACGGTGAATAGGCGGTGGTTCTCGAGGCGCCGAAACTCATTCATCATGTTCTTGTCGATGTTGTCTCTGTGGCAGAATCGGTAGTCTCCGTCAGCGTTGGTGAGGTAAATGTTGTTGACATTCGTGCACCGGCTGAGAGCAATGCACACGTCCTCCTCTTCGCAGCTTTGTCTTCTCCTCCTTCTTCGGCGGTTCCCCTACGGGAAGATGACAACAGTGGTTGAACGTGAACCTATCTCGTGATGGATTCTTTGGTTGGCCAATCCCTAGGGGCATCCTGCCACAATCAGCATCAGAGGCGCTGTGGACGGAGCTGGTTGAGCTGCAAGGCGCGTGGCGCTTCCCGCCACAGCTTTCCCACAGGAAATTCAACATCCTCCTCTAAAGCTTTCAGTTCGTCGTTTCCGTTGACGTTCAGTTTCGCGTGCCTTCGTTGTATCAGTAGCTTCTTGACGTAGTTTGAATGAGTCAAGGGCATAAGGCGCGTTCGTAGCACTTCCTCCTGTCTCGGTTTTGTTGCGCAGTGGGAAGAGCGCCGCGTACCTCCCGTTGCGGCCAGAGAGTCTTGGGATCGAAACCGGGCGCCGCTATTTTTTATAGTGTAGTATCGCGCAGTTGTGGGTGTAAGGAGGAGAGTTACGCACGCCCAGTGTGAGTGCGGACACTGACGACACCGACGCCGCCGACGCGGGACAGGCCACCGCTATAAGATGATCCGCATCTAAAACAGTTTGCCACACTGGCACTGACACCTCCTTGCTCAAAGTGACTAACACCCCGCAGCCGCAACCTTTACGCTCACATCTGTAGCCAGAGTACTGCAGGTGGCCTTTGTCTCTCCGGGGCCACGGCGATTGAAAACACTCGCTGCTGGTCTTTCTCTCTTTTCTTGTAAAACAGATCGTAAAAATACAGCAACCGCACTAAAAAATTTTGTCTCGAATCCACGCTATGAATGTGGTTGGACTGCGAAGCTGTAAACGACACTCACAACAATTGCCCATGAGACGTCACTTCAATTCCCACACGTGGCTCTACAAAGAGCGAAACCAGAGACTCTGGCAGCCGTTACTTGGCTTCCGGCGGGGAGGAGTCCACGTAACCTAGTGACCGAACGCAGCAGCGACGGCAGAAAGAAAACGGAGAGGAGCGCCTGGCGAAGGCTCAGGAAGCGGGTCGGCACCCGCGGATATGGCGCCAACTCTCTCCCTGCCTCCCCCTCGCTCTTGTTTCATGCGTCCCCGCCAAGGAGCGCCGCCCGCCCTCCTTTCCCCAGACGCTGTTCCGCTCTCCGCTAATCCAAACCAAGTGAACGCCGTTATCATACACTATGCGGTTTGCACTTCACACGAGGGCTTTCAATAAGCGCACGTGGTATACAGACCCGCCGCTGTGCTCGTTGGGTGAACCGTCTGTCTCCGCGTGTCCTCGTGTGGGCGTAGCTGAATGTATGGAGGGAGCCAGAAGCGTACAATGCACCCACTTCCAGGGTACAAGCCACGCCCGTCTGGACCGGATATACATATCTGTAGAACTGGTTCCGAAGTGCCGCAACTACAGTGTTCTGCCAATGTCCTTTTCTGACCATTGTATGGTCAAGTGTAGGATTGGGTGCAAAAAATGGAGTAATAGTTTCACATGGGACCTATGGAAGTTAAATGCGAAGCTTTTAAAAGACGAATCATTCACTGATTTAGTTAACGGGCAAACTTGGCAAAATTGAACAGGACGGCCAAAATACGGTGGCGGCAATGTGGGAACTAACCAAACAAGCAGTCAAAATTACAGCTATCGAAAGGGCCAGCTGCATAAAAGTACGAACAAAATAGGAAGGAACCATCGCTACGAGCTTTGCTGCAAACATTAACAGAACAAGAAAGCAAACAGTCTGGGGCTTACAGAGACGACATAAGACAAACAAAACAAAAACTAGAAATCAAGGATCGCTAGTGCGAGCAAGAGCAGAACAGGTGATAGCGAGTGAAAGGCCTACGAAGAGGGCTTTGGGGTTGGAGAAGGCGCACGCTAGACGGAACCACATAAGCGAGATTGATTGGAATGGCGTTACATCAGACGATAACAACCACATTGAGCGAGCGTTCTTCGAGTACTACAAATCGCTTTTCGCTTTCTGGGAAGTTGATATGGAAAACTTCAAGAAAGAATTTCTTGGCAACATGCCGAGCCTGGATGATGAAACGAAGGAGCTGTTACAGCAGCCAATAACAGAAGAGAAGTTGAAGAGGCTATTGACAATTTAAACCCGGGGAAGTCGCCACCACGTTTGAGCGGCGTTCTTAAAAAGTATTAACAAAAATCGCTTTTCCCCTTTTAAAGGGAATTTGAATGTCCTGCCACCTTCTTAGGAAAAAATTTCTTGGCAACACCAGGGGAGGGGGAAATAAACAAGGACTTTACAGGCCCTTTTAACAAGTAATAAAATTTTTTGAAACTATTACAATTAAGACCCGGGGGAAAGTGCCATAAATCGGGTAGGTTTAAATTTCCCGGCATTCTAAAAGCTATTTAAAAGTGAAACCACCCTTTTTAACAGCCCGTTTTTCTGCCAGCTTTTAAATTTGGGGGAAATCCTCCCCACCCCCCCTTTAGGGGAAAAATCCGCCAAGCTATTCTTACCAAAAAATAGGATCCTGGCACGAAAATTTAAACAAGTACTTCCGAAACTTGGGCCATTTCCCTCACAATGTTTTAAAAAAATTTCTTGAAAACCATTGGCAAAGGCCCCCTCCCTCCGAAAGTGTCCACGCAGATATATCACAACCTATCCCCATTCAAGAACCCAGCTCTCCAAATTTCGCCCACCCTTTTTGGAAAACCGAAGCATGTTACCTCTCCTTTCTGCCCCCTTTGATTACAAGGGCCCGCCCCAAACACCTGTTCCTTGACGCTCCCCTCTACGCTCAAGATGCTCCTCCCAAAAAAGGCTATCTCGATATCTCACAAAATTACCCAGTCCTCTGCCCTCGCCCGTAAACCTTTAAAAAACTATCCGTAACTTGGGCCAAACCCATCGTGCTGCATAAAACTAGTTTTTCAAACCGGACCTAATGGCACCCTTCCGAAATTGCGGACGCAGATATATGACTAATTCCTAAGCCCCTAGCCAATCCAGCTCTGACAACCTTCGCTCTGGATCCCGAGCTGCTGGACTCCGAAACTCTTTGAACCAGGTTCACCCCCCCTCAGTAATCACCTTGAAGGGGACAACACCTATTCCTCAACCATGTTCGGCTTTCGAACAAAACCTGTCATCAAGATGTTCTCCTACGATCAAAGAGAAAAGGTATCGATTAGTCTCAGCAACGATTCTTCCCAGTGCCTTTTAGTCGACGTAAAGGGCGTTTTGACAACGTCAACATAGGCCATCTTAAAAGGACTTGAGCCCAGTGCGGACCCGTGTACATACAACCAGGTTGCGGGCTTTTCCCTAGGGACCGAAGGGCCACCTTGATATTGGCCACTTCGATCTGACACATTTCGCACTCCTCCCAAGAGAACCCCACAAGGATCAGTTATATCACCCCTCCTCTTCAACATCGCTCTCCTCAAGCTCCCACCTCTCCTTCAAACCATTCCTGGCTTCCACCATGCCCTATACGCTGATGATTTAACTCTTTGGACGACAACCGGATCTCCTGGCACACAACAAGATACCCTACAACAAGCCATTGACACCATTCTCGCTTATCTCCGCCCTCGAGCCCTCACGTGTGCCCCCAGCAAATCAGCACTCCTCATCCTCCGCTCCCGAACTCGTGGGCGATGTCCAGTTCCCACACCCGATCCTGCTCCAACAATCGGTTCCACACCCATTCCTAAAGTACACACCCTTCGTATACTCGGAGTCCAATTCCATCAAGATGGCTCTGGCGCTGCAGTTCTTCCCCACCTTCAAGCCACTGTCACCCAACTTACCCATCTCATCAAGCGCATCACAAACCAACGTCAGGGCCTCAAAGAAGACGATACAATACGACTAATTCAAGCACTTTTAATTAGTCGCATCACATATTCCACCCCATACATCGCCCTCAAACCCAAAGAACGGGAGAAAGTCGATATACTAATTCGAAAAGCTTTCAAAATTGGACTTGGCCTCCCCGCTCAAACCTCTACCTGTCGTTTCTTCCAACTCGGAATCCACAACACCCTCGAAGAACTCCTGGAAGCTCAACGCAACAGCCAACTCACCAGACTCCTCCTTACCAGCACCGGCCGACATGCCCTCCAGGTTCTCGGATACCCGACCCCACCTGCTTCACAAGCCCTTCAGCGCATTCCATCTTCAATCCGGTCCCACATTACTGTATCCAAAATTCCTAACAATATGCACCCAGAATTCAACCAAGGTAGAAGGCTCTCCCGGGTTAAGCATCTGCGTTCACAATTCCACTTTCACCCCGATACTCGCTACACCGACGCCGCCCTCTACCCCACACGCCAGGCTCATGCTCTGGCGGTTGTAAACTCAGAAGGCACACTTCTCACCTCCCTCACAACTCTCTCGACATCAACCACCACTGCCGAAGAAATTGCCATAGCCATCGCTGCTACAACTGGCTCCGAATACCTTACAATAATAATAGATTCCCAGCAAGCCTGCCATAACATTCAACGTGGACGCATCTCACTTCCTGCATTACGCATACTCGCATCAATCAATCCCCTCCCCGACCTGTACATCGTCTGGACCCCTGGCCACTCGTCCCTCGAGGGAAATGAGGCGGCTCACGCCGCTGCCCGCGCCCTTCCACACCGGGCATTTCCCTCAGGAACAGAACCTACGGTCCAGCCTCCTCCAACTCCCGCTGTTCCATCACGCTACCACGACATCCTGCACCATTATCGCAACCTTCGCCTCACTTTGCCTCAACCTCACCCTCAACTAACCAAGGAGGAAGCAGTCATCTGGCGTCGATAACAAACAAACGCATATTACAACGCACCCATCCTCCACGCTATCTCCCCTACCCAATACACCCTCACCTGCCAATTCTGCCCCTCTTTTAATACTACCTACCACATGGTGTGGGCCTGTCAAAACACCCCATCGCTTACCCCCAATCCCAGACCTTCCCCAGAGCAGTGGGAGGGCCTGCTGACCAGCTCCCGTCACGCTGACCAGATCTCTCTGGTCACCCGTGCCAGGGCTGCAGCCAAGGCCCAAGGGTTACTGGACTGAGGTGAACTCACCCCACCGAGTGACGGCTCAACCACCACCGTCTGCTCTAATAAATGTTTCTTCTCTCTCTCTCTCTCATCAAACCTGCGGTATACGAGGAAGATCTATATGTACTAACAATTACATGGCCAGGTGCGTGCTTGGGTGTAGCGATGCCGCAAAAATAGGTGTCGCGGTTCTTCAGCTGGATCTCGAGAAGGCTTTTGATTATGTGTCACATAAATTGTTGCGTTGTATAGTGGATTATATCAATGTAGGTTCTGTCATCAAAGATGGGGTGGCTCTGGCGTACCGAAATTGCACTACCCGGTTAGTGGTGAATAAGATGTAGGCGGCCGATGAGGCGGTGCGGCCGAGCCCACGTTTATTACGGTTGCGCTGGCTGCGCCATGGTCGGAACGAAGCGAGTAAAAACTAGGGGGCCGTTCCAGAGGTTGCCGAGTGCTGAGTGTGTTCCGCTGTGCCAGCTGGCCAATCTGCTGATGATGATGGTGGCGCTTAAGAAGAAGATGATGGTGGCGCTACAAAGACATTGGGAGCGCCCATTGACGTGCAACGCTCGGTGCACCAGGGATGTCCACTTAGCCCACTATTGTTTTGTATTTACATTGAAACTTTGTGTTTGCGTATTCAAAAAGACGTAGAGATTCGTGGATTCCGCCTCCTGGAGACCGGAGTGAAACTTCTGGCTTATGCGGATGACACTGCTGTGTTCTGTGAAAACAAGGAGAGTATATATAGAGTAGTCCAGGTCATAAAACGGTTCAGTACCACAACCGGAAGCCTAGTAAATTGGGGAAAATGTCTGGTTTTCTGGCATGGCGAATGGCAATCCACCCCCAGCGCTTTTTCCAAAGTAGGCTGGACAACAACCCCAGTTAGGTACCTGAGGTTGTTTTATGGGGATAGCGAACCATATTGGCGAGAACAGGCGCAAGAAACTCGCGCGAAAGCGGACAAGTGGGAGGGCTTATTTGTCCACATTTGCTAGGGCGACCGTGTGTAATTTGTTCTTAGTATGCGAACTGTAGTATGTAATGCAGGTGTTGCACTGCTCACGCACGAACATTCAAAAGTTGCATCGAGTATTCGCTGTTTTTGTCTGGGCCTCCCACTGGGAGAGGTGCAGTCGTAACAACCTTTTCAGACGTGTGAAAGATGGAGGGGTGGGGCTAGCGCATTTATTTGTGCGACGACTAGTAAATAGATTTCTTTTTTTGAGAGAAGTAAGTGACCCTTTTCTTCATACAGTGTGTCAATTAGGGCGGGGCAGAGTTCTCCCCGATTTCGTTATTACTATTGAATACATGACGGGTGGTGTCTCTGGATATTTTAAGGAGGTTGTGGCCAGCGTGAAGTTTTCAAACGCAACATTTTCAAAAAAGTATTTAAGTACGGTTACGCGTAAGAAATTGTACCATGATATTGTCGATGTTGTGTTCCCTGTTCCCATGTACAGGGCCATGTACTGTGGGAGGCCCGGTAGAAATGTGCTTAAGAGGGTTAAAGAAATGCAGATTCAAGCAGGGGTCAAGTCCTTTATGTTTAGGTTGCAAACAGGAACATTATTAGTACGAACGTTTATGAAAGAAAGGGGGTTATTCGTACCGTGGGGGTCAGATTGTTTTAGTTGGAAATCACCTGAGACGATAGATCATGTATTTTTGCTTTGTTGGGAGGGAGTATATTTTTGGGATGTTCTACAGAGGACATTACTCAAACATTTTCCACTTTATCGTCACGGTATACGTTTTCTTGCAATAGATAATGAGGATAGAGTGCCTTACGGTTAGTCATAGCACTGGGTCTCCAAGTATATGGCGCTCACGTACAGCAAGGTTGTACAATGATATTGATGCGCGATGTGCAAGGGAGTATTTCAAAGAGAGCATTGGTCGATTTGTTGAAGTCATTAAGTTCCACCAAGAACTACCTGATTGGCTGCCACAAATAGAGCAACTAATCGATATGAGGGCATTTTAAATTGACAAAGTCAGCCCTGTAGTGACTGACTTTGTCCACTTCTTGTATGTGTACATATTTACAATGTTGAGATGTAATCTGTTGTAAATTGTTAAAGACAGGCAATAAATACAAAAAAGGTGGGCGTAGCTTAGTCGGTGAGGCGACGGGCTCCAGCTCCGTTTCTGTGTTCGGGCCTACGTTCGATTCCCGGCGGTGCCAATAATTTCTTTTATTTAGCCTGGGAGTTTTCTGCTGACCCGGACACTAAAATTTCCTTGTATGGTAGAGGTGAAACGGTCCCTGGGAGTCAAAGTGATTGATTGATTGTGGGGCTTAACGCGCCGACGCAATGCAGGCGATGAGGCGCGCCGCAGTGGAGAGCTCCGGATTAATTTTGACCACCTGGGGATCTTTAACGTGCGCCGTAATCTCGCAAGCACGGGCGTTTTTGCTTTTCGTCTCCATCATAAAAGTGGCCGCCGCAGCCGGGAATCGAACCCGCGACCTCGTTCTCAGCAGCGCAAAGGAGTCGAAGTTGCGCTACTGCGTCTTACATCTTAAGATCCAAGCGTAGATTTCACCTGCCACTTTTTTTTCTTCCGTCATTTCATGGTCCGCACGGCGAAACAATCTCTTGACCTCCTCAACAACGATCACGAACCGCTCGTTGGGGTATTGCACTCGCGTTTTAAGCAAAAGCGCAGCTCCGTCCTTTCTCACAATGGTAGTGCAGGTCTTTAGTAACTCGCTTTTGAATTGACTCCTGTTGGTCATCGAGCATATGCTTTAAAGAACGGAAGCAGCTTGAAAGCAGTGAAGAGGCGTCTAGGCGTGGGGAAAAATCCGATGTATGCACTTAAAGACAAGCAAGGCAATGTCATCCCTAATAGGGATAAAAAAGTCATAGTAGCCGAGGAGTTCTGTAGAGATTTGTACAGTAGCCGGGACATCCAGGATAATGCCGAACGAGAAAGTAGTTCAGAGGAAATAGACATCCCACCAGTAACGACAGAAGAACTAAGGAAGGCTTTGAAAGAAATGAAAGGGGGCAAAGCACGTCGTGAAGATCAGATAACATCTTGAAGGAGGGCGACAAATTGTACTAGTAAAACTGGCAAACCTGTACATGCAATGCCTAATGACCGGGAGTGTACCGGAATCTTGGAAGAACGCGAACATCGTCCTAATCCATAAGAAAGGTGACATGAAGGACTTGAAAAATTACAGGCCGTGTTGGAAATAGTAGCGAGGAGGAAGAAGTGGCCCCAGTAACATACCTCTCGAATCATCATCATTGTAGATAGTGTTTCGTCCTGTCCCATTAAAGCGGCGGCTACCGTTCGTGTCCCGGCTCGGTCCTTTCCACGACATCCTCCCGACCTCAAAGAAAGGAGGTAAACTATAATAGTCAAGCACAGCGTTATCGTTCCAATGTTCAGGGCTAACAAAAAGCCGAGTCGGGGCAGTCCTGTGTCAGTCCGGGGTAGCGCCAAGCGCACTTCCTCCGCCACCGGTGCTCGTAGTATCTGCCCAAACGACGGAGTGTAGAGGCGAGCCACGTGAAGTAGGGGCAACATAGCTCGCTCTGTCAGCGCAACAGTGCATAGGAAGCTCATCACGCCAAGAGTTCGCCTAAAGTCATTGAGACGCCTTGAGGCGGTGTAGGATCTGGCCTGCATTTCGTTGCTTGGAATATTAGTGCGAACACTTTTAAGCGACCCCGAACCTTCCGCCGTCCGCTAGCACGCTGGAGTGCGCGCGCTTTTCGTTCCTTAGCAACGGGGAAGATGCGCGCGCTGCCTGGCCGCTGACATGGCTTCTACCCCTGGATTGGCCAGTAAGTGCGAATGCACTTCTTACGGCCTGAATCTCCGGGGAGGGGGGGAGATGGGCGGTGCTTCGTGGTGCTTCGTGGTTGCTTTCGCCCGGGCCGCCAAGGGACCTGCCGGGCGAGCCCCCATGGGTCCCGAGCACGGCTCCCCTCTCGTGGTGCTTCGGCAGGGGGAATGCGACACTGCACGCTGTTGGAGATACCGCAACGTTAAACAAGGCAGTGCGGGAAGGGCCGTGAAGGGCAAAGCGCGAAGCGGGTCATCCCGAACTCCGCGCTCGGAGCCGAAGGGGGACTACGGCGCATCGCCTGGGTTAAGGCCGTTCGCGAGACGCCGAACGAAAGCGTGCGAAGTGCGCATGGCGCGCCATCGCCTCTCAAGGCGATGGCGAGCCCCGGCGATGGCGAGCCCCGTGTACTCTCGGCCCCAAGAAACACGCACTTCCTCACGATTCTTCGGGTGGGGGCAATTTCCCCTTTTTCGCGGGGAATCGTGCCCTTGTGAGAGCGCTTCGGGCCAAAAATCCAGAAGATGCCCCTCTTCTGCCTTCCGTCTTGGGGTTTGGTGTTTCCCCTTTTTTTCTGGGCTTCGTTACGTCCGATTTCGGGTGTAGTTTTCGCAGCCCCCAAACAGTCCAAGCCTTTCTGTTCGCGAACGGAGATCTGCGGGGTAGCCTATTTTGGGTGGCGCTGTCGTTTCCTGTGTCGGATCAGGTAATTCACTTTTAGGCTGTGCAGTCTAAGTTTCTGGCAGTACTGAAGGCAATAAGCGGTATTTGTAAAATTACCGGTGTACGATTATGGCTTAAGGTCCTGTTCCGGTTCGCCTATCAAGTTTATGCTGGGATTATTGTTGCATGCTTCGCCAGTTACGCCCGTCAGTAATGCAGCCCACAGACGTGCTCTCACTGTTTGAGCCGTAATCTGGAAACGAAGGTAGGCCTCCATTGTTCAGGCTGCGTCTCATTCGTTCGCGAAACGTGCTTGTCAGAGACGCTCGCAAATCCTGAGTAACTCCTCCGAACTTCCATTCTGTCGTTGCGATGGTGTTTGCCCATTTTTGGGCCGTTTCGATTTCCTCAGCAATCATGTCAATGGCAACGAGGTCTGCGACTTTGCCGTCCATTTCCTTGGGAGCCTGCTCTTTCTCTATCAAAGACTGGTTCAAGCTAGAGAGCTTCACTAGCGAGTGCGGCCCATATGAAAGATGCAGCTCAGATGATTTGATTGATTGTAGGGTTTAACGCGCCGACGCAACGCAGGCGATGAGGCACGCCGTTGTGGAGGGCTCCGGATTAATTTTGACCACCTGGGGATCTTTAACGTGCACCGAAATCTCGTACACACGGGCGTTTTTGCTTTTCGCCTCCATCAGAAAAGCGGCAGCCGCAGCCGGGAATCGAACCCGCGACCTCGGGCTCAGCAGCGCAATGCCTTAGCCACTGGGCCACCGCGGCGGGTAAGATGCAGCTCAACTCGCTTTATAACCGCCGATACTTCTTCAAGTACCTGGAGTGGTTGATAAAGAAGATTATTCATCGTTTTCCTCGGCGTTGGTAAGTCCTAAAGATCGTTGGGAGCAATTCCAGGAAAAGCCACTAGGCGTTCCTTGTCGTGGCTACAATCAAGCACGCGTCGTTACATGGCAGGAATGTGATGCCTTGATCGTGATTGCCTTTTGTCCATGTGCTTGAAGCTGGTTCCCCTCGGGTCGTTTCCTTGTGCTTCAAGCTCGTTCTGCGTCAGGTTCCAGGCTCCTCGCCCCACGGCTCACGTTGTCTACGTCGTTGGTAGCTCGCTCGGAACTTCAACCGTTGAGTTCCCTTGGCGCGGCTCCAGACGAGGACACAAATGCACCAGCGGAAACTTCTTCTCGAAGGTCGATGGGGCCGGCTGTCGTTAGGGTGTGTCACATCTGTGAAAACCGCTTTTCCCGTCGTTTCGGCACCATGTCGCGGAAAGGACCGAGCCAGGACACGAACGGGAGCCGCCGCTTTAATGGGACAGGATGATGATGATTCGAGGGATATGTTGCTGGGGCCACTTCTTCCTCCTCGCTACTATTTCCAACAGGGCGATCAGCTTACTGTCAGACGTCTAGAAGGTACTTACCAAGGTAATCGCTAACAGAATTTCTGCCACCTTAGATTTCAGTCAACCTAAAGAGCAAGCAGGGTTCCGTTAAGGCTATCCAACAATGGACCATATTCACACAATCAATCAGGTGATAGGAAGTGCGCTGAGTATAGTGAACCGATATATATAACCTTCATAGAATATGAGAAAGCATTTGACTTGGTCGAAACAGGGTATAGAGGACAGAATATTTACAATGGGTCCACAGCTCCCATCATCCTCCATAAGGAGAGCAGTAAAATTCCTATAAGGAAGGGCGTCAGGCAAGGAGACACAATCTCTCCAATGTTATTCACAGCATGTTTACAAGTATTCAGAACATTTGATTTCTCCAAGTTCCTCCAACTGCGAATGGAGAATACCTCAGTAACCTCAGATTCGCTGATGACATTGCCTTGCTAAGTAACTCGGGGAACGAATTGCAAAGCATTCTTTCCGCACTGGACATGGTAGAACTGTTGGCCTGAAAATTAATATGCAGAAAACTAAAGTAATGATCAATAATCTCGGTAGAGCACAGTGCTTTCAGATAGGTGGCGAGGCAGTGGAAGTGGTAAGCGAATATATCTACTTAGGCCAAGTTGTGACCCCGAATCCCAAACTTCAGGCAGAGATAATTAGAAGGATAAGAATAGGGTGGAGTGCATACGGCAGACATTCTCAGATAATGAATGGCAGCCTACCATTGTCCTTGAAGAAGAAAGTGTATGACGGCTGCGTCTTACCGGTAGTCATCTACGGGGCAAAAATTTGGAGGCTCACTAAGAGGGTTCAACTTACATTGAGGACAACTCAGCGAGCAATGGAACGGAAGATCATAGGTGTAACATTAACGGACAAGAAGAGAGCGGAGTGGGTCAGGGAACAAACGCGTGTTAACGACATGTTAGTAGAAATTAAGAAGAAATGGACGTGGGCAGGGCATGTAATGCGAAGGCAAGATAACAATTGGTCATTAAGGGTAACATAGTGGATCCCTAGAGAAAGCAAGCGTGGCAGGGCGTAGCAGAAAGTTATATGGCCAGATGAGATCAAAACGTTTGCGGGGATAAATTGGTCGCAGTAAGCACAGGACCGGTATAATGGGAGATTAATAGGCGAGGCCTTTGCCCTGCAGTGGGCGTGTATCTGCTGGTAATGGTGGTGGTCGTGGTGCCAGCGGTGTTGGTGGTGGTGGTGATGATGATGATTGATCCGAGAGCTCTCGTGGCTCTCGAACCAAGTTCGAGCTGTTGAAGATCAGGATGCGCTCCAGCTTCTCGAACAATTCTTTGGGTCTTCAGAGGGGCTCCCTGCAACGGTGGCGATTGCCGGAGATGTTGCAAAACGATTGGTCAAGTTGCTTCTTGCACCATGGTGTAGGGTGCAGCAGTCGACCTTTCGGGTCCTTCTGGCACGAGGCCAAACTCGGGCGGTAAAACCTTACAGTTATCGGTTGGCTCGTGTTGGACTGGCTTGGCGGCTTCCGTAGGGAGTATAAACGATGCGTTACCCAGCACCTCTACCGGATGTCACGTAGCCAAGGACGACGCAGGTTTCTTCAAAGAAGAAACGTTATTGAAGCGAACTTGTGCTCCACTAAAGAACTCAAAGAATGCACAAACGGAAAAGGGGCAGTCAACAAAGTGATGTGCGTGGCTGAGTGTTGGGGAATCAAGTGCCGCGGCGTCTGCTCGGCTAGCATTTATCTTTACCCGATCTGTCTGGAACATTACAATTACATCGAATAAAACGAAGAGCAATCTATTGAAGGGACGACTAGGAGCAACGTTCTCCCTATCAGAATAAGATAGCTTGTGGAGTCTACAAAAAAGAGAGGGAAACATGCGCTTCGTTCTAACATAGATAAGGCAGTCAGGCGCGGCCAGACGCTCACAACAAAAAAAAACAAATCAACAAAAAAACACAAGGCATGATTCGCGGCAATATCACTTGCACCGGTGATGCGTTCAGCTGGAATGATCGAAATTTGCACGCTCGACGTACATCGTGCTTATAATGAATAACGGAGAGCAAGCGTTTTTGCTTACCATGTCTTCGGCGTGTTTCATTTCGGGAGTTCCTCCAACTGCGAGCAAATGAAAGCGGCGATGAGTGGAAGCCACTACATTCTTCTTCGTGGATGAGAAAACGGGTGTTCTGTTCATTTCAACTAACTACACAATTTTGGGGCTCATCTTCCCTCGGCGTCGTCACGCACATCTGGTAGTGGATGCGCCCCTTTGCTGCTTTTCTTGTTCGGGACTAAGGAATCGAAAAGCCTTTGTTATTACAGTCATGCAACTGTTGTCATGTAACTGTTGCATACTAGTGTGTGTTTCTCCGCACAGCGCTGACAGAGTTACATCTCGACGACAACGAACTGCAGTACCCACTCTGTAGTTCCCAGTCAAGAGACTAAGGAGCATCTGAACGCCCGACGCATTTTCCTTTGCGAAGCTTTTTTGGATTAATGTACTAAAGGCACGTTCAGCGAATTAGTGGAGGCCGCCTTGTGCATTTCGAATCATGCGACCATGTAATATAACTTTTCAATGGCAGCCTAAGGCGTTGGTTTGCCTATAACAAGGCCAGAGGAAGAGAAGAAAACAGCATGCATCAACCGCCCATCGAAGTTTCGTAGCAACGTCACACTGGCTGGCAACGTGTTTTCACGCTATCTCTGCATCTTCGCCCGCAATGTTCTCTTCGCCTGCTCACGGTTGCTGCAACTCCTGCGTTCACGAACAGGTTTTGCAGGTTGGACACGCTGGCAATGTGCCAGTGTATTTATTGTGCGCCGATGTCGCTGCTAGTCGGGTACAGTGGGCTTCGAGGGAGACGGCGCTTTCAAACGCACTTTTCTCGTGCCTAAAACCAATCATCGGTCATTACGTTCCAGGACGGTGGATGACCAGCGAGGCTGGGGTGGCACAGATTTCGCACAAAGGAACGGAAGTCACGCTGCGACTAGCCTCGACGGCAAGTAATCCCTGTAGGTGTTCTGGAGTCCGGAATAGACGTATCCGTTCGTGGTGGAGAATAGTGTTGGGAAATTACCACACCGGAATTGGAATAACACCACAATCATTCCACCTTTTCGAGACTCCGGGATGGAACAGGAATTGAGTGCAGACAATGCTTGGCGGAATGGAATTGGGCACCTTTCACCGGTAGTGGAACTGGAATGGGAGTGGATGGTCTTGATTTCTAGACGAGCTATACAGAATCTTGAGCTTGGACCTACAGACAAGCTGGCTCTTAAACAGCATCATTGCCCTAAAACCGGCCAATCGCTGCCTTTAGTTTCTTAACGCCCAGTGTTGCCCTGTAAATGCAAGTGGCGACTGATCCTTGCGAATACGCCAAAAGGGGAGCCCTACATTGGTACAGGCTGTTGCACATGTGCACGGCTACTTTATTATCTGTGGCGGCCGATTTGCCTGAACCCATTGAAGTGCGCGGAGTATACTGATCCCCTATATATTGCCTTCATAGATTACGAGAAAGCATTTGACTCGGTCGAAACCTCACCAGTCATTCAGGCATTACGGAACCAGGGTCTAGACGAGCATTACGTAAGAATACTCTTGAAAATAAAGAGAAGGACGTGCGCCACCACTGCAGCCAGCGGGAGCTCGCTCCACGAGCAAGGCTCACGCGGCAGTTGGTCGTAGCCATATTTGATAGCTGGACGTCTGGTCTCCTCGTTCCCTTTCGCTACACAACTTTCTGTTGCCGAAACCCCCAGCCGTCCGGTCCCGCTGAATCACGTCATGGAATCGCTTCGTCGCCGCCGGGGAGTTCTCCGCACCACTATCACGAAGACAACGACGGCACTCGACGCGCTGCTGCAGAATCCGCCGTCATCGACTGTCCACTTCCAGACGCTTCTGGACATCATTCTTGACAAGCAGCGAGCCTTGCACGAGCTCGACAGCTAGATTCAGGCGAGTCTCACGAAGAGGAATTTGACGCCGACGTTTTGGATGCAATTGACTACGACGAGATCATCTGTCCCGTAGCACGCGCGTGCGCTCCTTCACGAGCCTGGCCACTTCAGCCAGCGCAGCTACAGCCGAGCCTGGTGAGCCTTGCGGAAGCGCACCTTCGCAGCCTCGACCGGGCATCCCCCAGGCAACGCAGGGAGCCCACTTCGCCGCCCCGAAGCTCCAGATACCGACGTTCTCGGGAGACCGACGCGACTGGCAAGGGTTCTGGGACCAGTTTCGATTCCAGCATCCACTCGACGCAACCTTGCCACGCATCGAGAAGTTCAAGTACCTGCTCTCGTATTTGACCGGTACCGTCTAGAACGCGATAGATGGCATCAGGCTGGCCGGTGACAACTATGACTTCGCCGTCAAGGCCATCACCAAACGCTTTGAACGGAAAGACCTTCTCTTGGACAACCATCTGGACGAGCTGCTCACCCTGGATCCAGTGCAGTGCTCTTCCGACGTCAGCAAGTTTCGGGTTCTCTACGAGGCGCTCACGTTTCGGATTAACGCGTTGGAGGGCCTGGGCGTCTCCCCGGACCAGTACTCCGTCATGCAACATTGCGTACTGCTACGGACCTTGCCGCACGACCTTAACCTCCTGTACCGGCAAAGGCTGAAGGTGCGCAGCTTGACGGATCGGAGGTCTCCGCGTCCCCTTCCATCAGGTCCAAGGAAATAAAAGTGATCCTGGACTTCCTCCGCGTCCAGGTGAAAATTCGAGAGGAAAGCACGTCCGATCGTTCTGTTCCATCCAAGCGCCGCGGCCAGGGGAGCCAGCAGTCGTCGCCTCCGCGCATCGATCCGCCAACCACGATGACTCTCGGTACCCAATCTCCGTCTTCGGGGCTACACAGGTGTCAGCATTGCAATGCTCGGGACCATGTCATCACCTTCTGCAGAGCACCCATATCACCCGGGGAGAAGCAGAAACGTCTGCAGGCAAGCAAGTGCTGCTTCAGATGCGGCAAGGGCAACCATTTTGCAAGGCAGTGCAAGGTCAGCCAACCGTTTAGTCTGCAACCACTGTTCACGTCGGCACCTCACGTCGCTTTCCGACATCCACCTCCTTGCGGGATGCTTCGAGCCTGACAGCAGCCCAGATCACAGCCACAGCGACAGGGTTACAGTCGACAGAGCCAACGCCGTGCCATCCGCTTCGACCAGTGCTGCAGGGCCCACGCCAGTACTTCTACAGACAGGCCGTGCATGGGGCCCCCGGAGCAGGGGCCTCGGCACAAGCTGCCAGCTGCTCCTTCGTTTTTTTGGATTCTGGCAGTGAGCGGGCCGTCATCCGACGCGATGTATCCCGAGCACTCGCTTGTCCCGTCAGCGGCGTCGAACGTGCTACGCTTGAAACGTTCAGAGACGCTCGCCCGACAGCACCTGTTACGTGGTACAGAGCCTCCTTGACGCTTAAACGCCAGCATGATGACCAGCACGTCATATTAGAGGCCCTGGACGTCCCCAGCATCTGAACCATCTCAAGCCCGCCCGTCAGCGAAGAAATTGTGGGTGCGATGACCGATCAGGGTCAAGTTGCTGAGGATTCCCGACTTGCGCCCACGTTTCCAAAGAATCAGGTCGCGCTATTACGTTTCGTCTACTTTCCAACGAGGGCGTGGCACTCAGGGCCGCTGACATCTCTGACGTCAACGGCGCACCGCCGTCACATCCCCTTCACGCTTTGCAGTGGCAGTGGCAGCAACAGAGCTGCCCCAAATAAATTTGACGATTTACCTGTAGAACTTCTAAACTGTAAACGGGAACATATGCGCTTTTGAGATGATTACGTTAGGCACCGAAAAATTTTCGAATCTACGCCCGCATCCATTGCGAAGTCACGCTCTAGCCTAGCCGATCCGCTGAGCGAAGAAAAATGTCGCGCACTGTGTGCGATTAACAAGCTAGGCAGTGGCACTCTAAACAAGCTGTGCTACCACATAACCCCTCCCTGTGTCGGCAGGGTGGTGGTGACTGCGATGCAAGTGCGCCCTGTGCTTCATAAGCCGTAGTATTGTGAGGTGCTGAGAAACCGTGCGAGATTCCCGCCCAACTTTCCGAACCTGCGATCCGTCCATTTCATCGTCAAAGGATTTACTGCGTGACTTGATGGTGTTCGCTTCTTTTTGCTTTTATTTACGCATCACGGTGTGCTCGACGCCTGAGCGAGGCATGGTTCGTATGCCCAAACGCATCGCCAGCTTACCTTATGGTTTTCTTACCGACCAAGGCGGAGTGGCAACTGTGTTCGTGTATCCGCTCTGCAAGCATCAAACAAAGCTTATCATCTCAGGCTAATCAAGCATACAAGGTTCGCCACGTGGTTGAATACGTTCAATAATGCCTTAACAATGCCTTCAAGACGGAAAATAGCGTGTAGTACTACCTAAATTAAACGAAATAATGCCGGCGCCGCTCTTTTTCGTATTGTAGCAAGCACACTGGTTTAGTTCAACGCTGTGTCTAAAGGTACGTCGGACGTACCCGCAAAATTTCTTAAAGATACGTCGGAGTACCCGCAATATTTCTTAAAGATACGTCGGACGTACCCCGCAAGATTTCGTAAAATACGTCGGACGTCCCGCAAGATTTCTTAAAGATACGTCGGACGTACCTGCAATATTTCTTAAGGTACTTCTGACGTATCGGCGAAACTCTTTAAAGTTCGTCGGTGTATTTGGTTTCACTCGGACCTCTCAGCCACCTTAGCGAGCTTATCCGGGTCAATTGAGCTATTTAAATCCAGCCCTGTAAAACCGGCTTTACTAAGCACAAACGCATTGCTAGAAAGACATCTAATAAGGGGAAATATAAGCACTGTGACAACAAAATGTGGGGTTCCAAAGCCTTTTTTAAATACCCAATTAGTGCATTACGTCACGTTTTTATTCCTATCGGTCTGAAGGTACGAGTCATCATAATTACGCATGTTAATTTGTCTGATTATGTGTTTACTTAGCATGTATTACGTAGTGCCCTTTTTTTCATTAAGGGCCGACTTGCCAAAGAATGCTGACACATTAACACTGTTACAATTCTCGTCATTGAATTTTTTAGTGAAGAGAACTGCTGAAATGGCCCCTTAAATGCTGCTCATCCGATACTGTATTCACAATTTTCACATCAGTTCTTAGAGTGTCCACCATGTGCCCTTAGCACAGCCAAAGACTTGTTGAGGCATGCACAAAAAAATTTGACGCACATCAAATAATTGAGGTACCACTGTATAGTTGCATGTTTTCTGAGCTTGCCTAGACTGGAGCTATCTATTACAAAGTACTGGATTTGTGCATAAGGGTGTGAATTTTGTGAAGTAACCAGTTTTTCAAAAAACAACTTTATTTTATGTTACCTGAAAGTGATTAGGTTTGTGCCTGATAGCCCTTGGACTGCAGTTCTCTGAATTTTTAAAATCTCCCCATTTGTACACCGGCCCAATTTTTTCCAATAGCACCGGAGCGTTGACCGTTCGGTCGGTCAGCGCCTCGTGATGGAGTGATACGGCAAACTCGGCGAGCGTAGCCGCATGCGCGCTAAGCAAAGGCCGCTGCTGCCGTCGTCTGCTAGGCTGTTCCAAGAGGAGACGGCCGCCCCCGATTTTTGTTATTCGCTTATCACACTGCCTGCCATACTCGAAATTTTTCTTCAAGACCGGGCACGTGGCGCCAACTGAAAACAGAGTAGTCAGCGTTGCCGAAAGAACCTTGCGCTGAACGAACTTTGCGTTTGGCAACGCTGATTACTCTGGTTTCTGTTGGCGCCACGTGGCCGGTCTTGAAGACCGGTCTTTCGAGTATGGCAGGCAGTGTGATAAGCGAATAACAAAAAATGGGGCGGCCGTCTGCTCTTGGAACAGTCTGCTTTTGGAAAAGTAGACGAACCGAAACGTGCTATTCTGTTTCGTCTACTTTCCAACGGGGGCGTGGCCTTCGGGGCCTCTGATGTCTCTGACGTCGAGGCCGCACAGCCGTCACATCCACTGCACGCTGTGCAGTGGCAGTAGCAGCAGTGGAGCTGTCTTAGATACATTTTGAAATTCGCCTGTAGAGCTTCTAAGCTGTTCATCGGAAATATATGTGCTTTTGCGATGATTTTGTTAAGCACCGAAAAATTTTTGAATCCACGCCAGCATCCATTGCGCAGTCACGCTATAGCCGATTCAAAATGCTGTGTGCCAGCTGGTGACAGCTGCCGTGGTGTGTGCCAGCTGTGCAACAAATCCTCCCGGTTCTGTGCGTGCAACCCCAGAACCGCCCGCTGGGTTGGGTGGGTGGTGGTGACTTAAAAAATTGCGCATTGTGCTTCAGAATACTTACCATTGTCCGATGCTGAAGGACGGTGCGAGATCCCCAGCCAAACTTTTGAAGCCCACGATTGCCCGTATCACCCGCCAGGAAATTTTTCTACGTGACCTGATGTGTCTGTTTTTTTTATTATTATTATTATTTACGCATTAAGATGAGTGAACATGTTTCATATGTCCAAACGCATCGCCGTTTATCTTGGGTTTTGTAGTGATCAAGGCAGAGGGGAACTACATGTTCTTGTATGCGCGCCTGGAAGAATGAAACCAGGATTTTCATCTCAGGCTTAGCAAGCGTACTAGATTTCCACTGTGTTGAACAATCTCATGTCAAGAATTACAACAGTCTGCAGTTTCGCCCGTGATGTAGTGTGGAATTTGTTTATGCCTGCTCGTACTTCACTCAGCTTGCGGCACTGCCCGCGGATTATGGCGAGACAATAGACCCTATGCAAAATGCGCCCCGCCATCTCACGTCGACTCCGGTAACTAGGTCCGCCATTTTGGTACGGTCGTTTGAAACCGAAACCAAGTAGCAAAACATAGAAGGCGGGCATTGACCGCACTTGTTGATGGACTACAATGCCGGAGCATTGCTGCGTGCCGCAGTGCACGCAACGAGGAAATACCGGTCCAGATGGAGAAAAGGCACGTGAAGTTCCACGCTCTTGAACGAACTTTCTGACGCGAACTAGCCGGCGCGAGCAACCTTTGTGACACGCTGAGCGCGTTGCGCTGGGAGCGAGTATTTGTCGTTGGTTCGCTAAGCGCGGGATTTCGTAGTCGCTGTCCGGATGAAAAATACAGCTGCGTTGGAGTTCCGTGGTTCAGCCTTTGTACAGTCGAACACGGATATATCGAACACGGGTATATCGAATTATTGTCTATATCGAACTCATGAATTATCCCCTTGAAAATTCTGTGTAAAAGTATAGGAATTCGTACGTTTATATCAAACGGTATTTTTCCCGACATTGGGTATATATCGAACACCCCAAGAGCTGGAAGGGTGCTCTTCGGCGTCGCTGCACCCCCGATTTCCCGCTGTCGCTTAGTGCCTTCGCCGAAACCCGACAGGGACAAGCCGGGGCGTCGGGGCGTCACGCTTGCCTTCTCGTGGATAACTGCTCGGCCAACCAAACCACCTGCGAGCTCGACAACATCGAGCTCAAGTGTCTGCCTCCGAACACAACAGCCAGGCTGCAGCCGCTCGACCCTGACTAAGTCGTTCAAGGTTGGGTACAGGAGGCGACTCCTCGATAGGCTTTTCATGAACCTCCGCGTGGGCACCGAGCTTAAAGTTGACCAGCTGGGGGCCATACACATGATTACGGGTGCCTGGAACAGCGTAAAGCAGAGCGTGGCGAACTGCTTCCGGAAGGCAGGCTTCGTGACGGCCGAACATTCGGAAGCTTGCGAAGACGGCGACGACGACGAATAGGACATGGTCGACCCGTTTCGCGAGCTGTCGTCCCTTTTCCCGGCTGCTGTTTCCAGCCGGACTGTCTGCCGGCGACTTCGTGAACGCTGGCAGCAATGTTTAGGCTGTTGGGAGCGTCGGTGACGAGGATATCGTAGCTGCGGTTGCAGGAACCCAGGCTGATAGCTCGAGTGGCGAAGATCGTCCGGACGAGGATGCGGCTACACGATCGTACTCCGCCGGTGAACTGGCGGCTGCGTTCAGCCTGATTCTACGTAGTTGCGGCGACATGGGAGGAACTGGGCTGTCACACCTGGATAGCCTCGAGAATATCGAGACCAGCGTCTTTAATTCCATGTACAGGACGAAGAAGCAGGCCAAGATCAGCGATTTCTTTTCACGCAAATAAGCATCCTGTTGCGTCGTTAGTGCGGAATTAGTTGTCATTCTTGAATGCGCCGATCGGTAAGTGGTCGTCCGCCACAGGTGAGGTCTCAGAGCCCATATGTTTTATATCGAATTTTTCATATATCAAACTATTTCGCGATCCCTTTGGAGTTCGATATATCCGTGTTCGACTGTATTATAAATGAAGCCTGAGCGTGCGTCACCTATTTATGACTGACAGCGGCGCTCGAGCGGGGAAACAGTACCACACGTTGTCAAAATTAAGCTTTATTTCTTCACTCGTCCCTGTGGCTCTACGCCCGCTTCATTTCATTGTTAAATGGTACCGCTTAGCCCCTACACGAGCCTTTATCTACCTAGGGCTGTAAACTTTTTCTTGCCGCACTACGCCGTCACGGCGCGGTTGAAAATTTCCTCTGTGGCGGGCGCGCACGGTATGGAGTATGTTGTTGGTTTCTTTTACGTTGCATTTAACCGCCTGTCGTTGCGGAAGTGGCGTACACTGTTTTATGATGATCTGACGTTGGAAAATTCGAGTTTCAGCACTTGGTTCCCGATTTGCCGGGCTGACAGGTTTGTTTACGTCAAGTTAACTTGTTGCCCATTGTCATTTCAGCCGCGATGTATTTACTGTCGAATATTTTGCGACTAAAATACACACTCACTCCTCTAGTTTGTCACATACTGCATGCATGCCTCCGACGTAATGATAGTGGCCATTGATGTAGGTAGGTGAAGCAATTTTCAAGTTTTCATTAAAAAAAAAAAACGGCCTGAGTTGCATCAGTCCACCGCGCATCAGCTTGAGTGGTTTTGCTTTTTTTGTATCCACAGTGAAAATCCTAGTAAATTAAAATACTTCGCTGATTTATAGCGCGTGCAATATAGCAAACTGTGGATATAAATGGAACAAAGGAGCATTCGCGCACCCCTGCATGCGCGGTCTAGTAAACACGACATTGCCCAGCCTCTGCGTGCTCGCGAGATGACCACGGCGGATGTTGCTTGAATGCTAGCTGGTAGCTCATAGGTGACCCTCCAGGTGACATGCCAGTCCTCGTTTTCTGTTACTGTGTGTGTGTGTGTGTGGGGGGGGGGGGGGGTGAGGCCAGCAAAACTGAGGCAAAAAACCCATTCCAAAGGCTACCAAGTTTTCTCCCGAGCGCTTGCAAGGCACTTTATTGCTGCTCGCATTGCTCCTGCACTCGACGTGCGCCGAACAGACGCATTGGCAAGGGAAGGGAGGGGCCATTTTTTCGCGGGCTTCTCCAGTCAATGTCTTGGACCCCTCGCTGGCTTGATGCCCTGCTGTCTCGACGTCCCCACTGTTGTGGCAGTTGTGCACGCAAGCTCCGGTTGGGGCCTCTTTAAAACCTTGGCTTGCAAGAGGACGAGTACAGCTGCCAGGATGTGACTGCATGCTCCACTGCAACCCGCCGGGCACTCGCACGCTGCCTCCACAATCGCCCCACTGTCCGTCTCAGAGGTGAGGCACACAACATAGGGCCGGTCAATTTTTCTCTAGGAGCGAAAGCAGCTGCTGACCACATGGATGAGGCCCAACCTGCAAGAACAGAGAGAGTAACAGTAAATAGCACTCAGGGAAGAACAGGACTAGTCCGCTACAGTTTATGGTAAAGGGACAGAGCAGAAAGCAGTGGCCGCAAGGTACAGACTCAAAATGACCAGATTTGTGTCTTGCTTAACACTGTTGCAAGGGCAATAATCTACACCTCAAACAGCAATGATGTCAAAATTGTTTTTCAAGTTCGAGCGTGCAAGTATCGCTGCATGCTTTGTTAATGTATTTTCAAGAGAACCTCACCGTGGGTAAACTTTAAGAAACCTCACCGTGGGTAATGATACCAGTACCCGCATAATCGTGTTTTGTCATAACTTAAGCAAGCAATATTATGATTATCTGGAACTCACTTCCAAAACCTTTCCAGATAAACAGGTAAACATTCTGGCTATACCCATGACCCTCGAATTTTTAAAAAAATTTTTTGTTCAGTGAGTTCGAGCTAACGAGTTTTTACGGTATTATCTGTTCGGGCACACTCAAAACATGCGCTTTAGAAGCTACCACAACCACCCCACTGCCAAAAAAGGACCCAAACCAGACGCACAAACAGATTTTTGCGGCAGGACATGCGCAATAATAATGAAAACACATACAAAAACGAAAATTCAAGGAGCATGTGCACTTTTGTAGTTGACTTCGCCGCAAAGCACGAATGCTTTGCGGCAAACGCGCGGGCGGACGACCGTCACGGAAAACGGCCGCAACCTTTCCGTAAACATCTTCGCCAAAAAACGTCCCGTAAATTCGATGTACAGCATTTGAAAATACCTAATCCACCCACTAGCGGTACGGTCTGGCGATTGTCGCTTTCCTCTTTCAGGGTTACTGCAACAGGGTCCCCGCTACGCATTTACATGGTAAACAACGGTGAACAAAGTGCTGTACAAATGCTCATACCGGTTAACTCGCGTCAAGGAAAAACAAAGATTTACTTACTGCGAGTCGCACGTGTTTGTCCGCACCGATAAAGGCGAGCAATGCGGCTCGGTGGCTAGGCGGCATGCCCTGCTGCGCTGGGCTCGGATGGGTCTTCGGCGCGGCACCACGAGTGGTGTGAGTCCTCAGACACAGTCGGCAGCGCAGACGAGTCCTTCGTCCACAATCCGTGGTCGGGACCCGAAAAACGCAGTCCAGTTTGAGCCATACCGCGTTACCGTCACCTACTCTTCCACAGTAAACAATGCGAGACTTCGCGATCGTCGCCCGTACCAATATGGCGGACGGTCTTGTTTACATCAGTGTTTGCTGATCACCAAGCAATTTCGCATAGGGTCCATTGCACGGGCTCGACGGGTTGAATGTGTAACCGAAGTTCGTTAGCATTAGTGATAAAAAAATGCATTCAAGTGCTGCCCTCTGAAATCTTTGAAGTAGTAATAGAAAGGCGAGTGCACCTTTGGACACATTGGTACTATTGCTTAGTTTCTAGCAAAAGTTTCCCTGTTCAGAAGAGAAGCTCTGTCATTGTTTTTTACGTTGCATGTAAAATTTTTAAACTCCACTGGTTTTACTAACCAGCACTGTTACATTGTTCTGTTTATATCGAAAGAATGCGCTGAATACAAGCAATTTTTTGCGCATAATTCCCTCATTTCTTTTCGATTTCATAGCCATTAGAGCGTGGAAAAGATGACTAGTAAACAATAATTGTGTGGCACTGCATTTCAGGCAGCAATACAATACTCTAGCTGTAGAGCTATCCAAAAAATTCATGGCCGCACTGGCTCCTGCTAGCACAAAAACTTGTGTCCTCCAAACCTCCTCTTCGATGGGTTCCATACAGTTCTTTCTCGTAGCTTGTAGTTGTGCAACGCTTAGTGATCACGGAGCTGGTGCAGTGAGGTTATTGTTTGGATGACCAAACATCTTTTTTAGTGCATCTGTATATTTATGCAGTTGAAGGGCAGTGCTTTTCTTTTTTGATGCTCGGTGAAATGAAATGCCAATGGAGTTTGCAAACGTAAATGCATTTACAAACATAAATGCTGTGAACATCCTTCTCTCTGCAAATACAATTAAGGTGCTTTGAAGTACACAGTTTACAAGAATTTTTTAATGTCCCGTAAATATGAATCAGCGATATTCTAAACTGCAGTTGCAATAAAGTGTAACTTATTGCTCTCACTTTCATGTTCCATTATCTGCCTAATAATGACAATCACCATAGCCCTTGTGTACAGCATTTCTTACCTGCTGGATACAGATGGTTTGCCTTTGCTCTATTTTCTCTGTTGAAGAACTTGCAGGGTGTAAAATGCTTGCTGTATTTTCCGTGCCAAATATTACCACAATAAAAGACTAGTAATGCTTATAGCCATGCATCGGTGGAATAACTGTTTAGAACGTACCATTTTTGTGGAAGTGAAAGCCGACACATGCACTCACAATGGCTCTGTACAAGCGCCTTGACTCTATGGTTGCCCTAAATCATAATGACCAAGTATAGTACATGAAATATCTTTTGCTCAACTGTAGTGTACTACAACCAGCAAATAGGCAACTAAGTTAGGCATCAGCTTTGCCTTTAACTGTGGTCGTTCACACAGTTTCTGTAAAAGGGACCAAACCTGCTCAAGTTTTACCAAGAACTACGTGGCAGTTCATACACATTCTGCTGCATCATGCAAGGTGGGAGGGACATGAAGCAAGTGCTGCATGATTTTTTTATTCCCTGCAAACAAAGCGTCATCGGTCACAAAGCAGAATTAAAACTTCAGTTCCAACAGTTCAAGTAAAATATTTAGCCTTTAATGTCCCTCTAAAGAAAGTTGACAGGCAAAATTCAGCCTTGTCGTAAATTTTTTATCGGTGACGTTGCTTTGTTTGTAAAAATGAAAATGAAAAGCTCTAAGCAAGATCAAGCATTTGACACTTGCCAAGCAAACTTTTCAGAACTAAAACGAAAATTCAGGTGCAACAATAGACACTAAAAACTGAAAGCCAGCCTTTAATAGGCACAACCAAGCCAATTTTACATGTAGTCTCTCGTGTCAAATTTAGCATCTGTCTAAAAGTAATGTCATTTAAAGAGTGCAGTGTAGGTTCATTTTCACTGTTCAAATGCATTGGTTGCAATTTTTTGCAGCATCAAATCTACCTTTTGCTTTGCGACGGGAAGGTTGCAAATGACTTGATATTTTTACGTCATGTTTGGCTCTGAACTTGAGACTGTCGCCAGTTCTTGACGCTCCTTTTCTACTACATCCCATCTGGGAAAATACGCAAGTGCACATATACTCAACATCAATCACCAATAGCCTATTTAGGTCCACTGCAGGGGGAAGGCCTCTCCCATTAACCTCCAACAGCTCCTGTCCTGAGCCACCCATCTTTGGCCCCAGATTTTTTTACTTCGTCTCTCCAACGAGTTACCTTGATAATACTGGTTGTCATTTCATTTTATTACATGGCCAGCCCAAGTCTACTTTTTCTTAGGTAACTTTAACTATACTATCCTACACGCGAGTTTGTTTCCCCATCCAAAGCCGCTCTTTTTTTGATCCTAAGCGTTACTCCCAATGTTCTTCATTTCATGGCATATTGAGCCAACATTAGTTTTCTTTCTGGTTCTTAAAGTAAGCCGGCGTTTCTGCCCCATATCTCGTCACCGGCAGGACGCATTGGTTGTACAGTATTCTTATTAGTGGTACTATGCACACTGCTTATGTAAATATTCTTCCACATGGCCCACCGACACAAGTAAGCTCATACATTTTGATGTTCCTGCATGACATCTTTCAGTCTTTGTACATTTCTCCCATTATGCATTGTAGCGTGATAGCAAGTCTTTGGAAGTGGGAGTTCTTTTCTTTTAAATGCAGAGCATTTCTTAGCCTCGCCTCTTCCTGCGCCGGATGGCGTCCACAGCTCCGCGTCCGCAGCAGGTGCGCCTATCCTCCTTCCCTCCTCTCTCTTAAATCAGCTGGCGCGCGCATGCGTCGTAGTCAGCCCGTTCGCTCCGTCGCGGTCTCGGCGTAACAGGTGCGTGATAGCAGCGCGGTGGGGCGTGGAAGGGCGGGCGCTGCTTGCGCATGCGCGCTCTCCCCCCCGCACTGCTCTCCCTCTACTGCGCGCGCTTCAAATAAAAATTCCCCGCATTTCCCGAGGGGAAGAATGTGAAGTGCGAATGCACGAGTTGAATTTGCGCGTTCGGTAATGCTCGCGAAAGAGAGGTCCACACACACACACACACACACACTACAAAGAAAGAAAAGATGCATTTATTCACAGACACCTATTTGTGTTGTCGTTGTACTTGATTGCTAGAGCGGATCTCAGCTTTGAAATTTCGTGTCAGTACTCCTTTAAGCGGGTGCATTAGCCCTTCTCACGCCCGATTCCTGGCCAATCCCCCACGTGGGTATGTGCCATGCACAGACACCTATTTGTGTTGTCGTTGTACTTGATTGCTAGAGCGGATCTCAGCTTTGAAATTTCGTGTCAGTACTCCTTTAAGCGGGTGCATTAGCCCTTCTCACGCCCGATTCCTGGCCAATCCCCCACGTGGGTATGTGCCATGTCAGCGGCCAGGCAGCGCGCGCCCATCTCCCCCCATTGCCAAGGAAGACGAGGAGATTCCTGGCCAATCCCCCACGTGGGTATGTGCCATCTCCCCCCGTTGCCAAGGAAGACGAGGAGCGCCGCACCCGCAGCTGTTGCTATGTGGACGGACGGCGGTCAACGGAATTCAGGGTTCGCTTATAAAGTGCATTCCCCACTTAATAAAGCGGCTAGCGGTCACTCGTGCTTCAGTCACTGCGTTGCTCCTTCCTTCCTTGGTTGACGCTCGCTCCACCCTAACGCGACTTTACTCTCCTCTCTCTACCCCAAACCAACACCAACGCAACTACGACCAAACTACCCACCCTAACGCGATTTTACGCGGCGTTAACGACCCCCAATGCTCTGCATTTACTCGTTTTCCCCCTTGCGGGAAGGCGCGGGAATTTTTTTTTGTTACCTCTTTGACTTCCTTTCTTTATTAAAAAAGATTGGATAGACCACTTCTTTCAAATGCTTTAAGCCAAACTCATGTACAAGAAGTGGTGCTGTCCTGCAGGCCTTGAGGATGTTGACAGAACTGAAATTAACTATTAAACCATAAAAAAGTAGAAGTAAAAAAAGCTGTCTTCAGCCTAGCTAAGAACTGAGGGTCACATAATTAGAATGCTAGCCTTGGTTTTTGATCATCGGCAATGCATCCTGTCAAGGCAAACAAGAATATTGCTGAATGACAGCTATATATTTTCCATGTATTTACCAACTCGATTAAATATGTAGACCCATGCCATATTGAGAAACAGTGTGTTATTGCTAAAGTTACTTATAAATATACATGCCCTCTAGTTTGTCGGGCTTTTTTGTATGGCTGCTTTGTTTCAGAAGAAGCTGACTTTAAAACACATGCCATGCAAAAAATTTAGCCGGATGTATTTGACGTAACCCAACATGAAAAGTTAAAATTATGTCCGATGTAACCTTATTCATATGCTTCAAGTTACGTTTGATGTAACCTGAAATTTACGTTAAATTGATGTCCGGTCAAAATCCACAGTAAAGAATTACTCCCATCTGACAGAACCAAAATTGAATCCATTTGTTCTTCAGTTGTATGCACCGCAAATTGATAAAAATTTTTTTTTCTTGTACAATGGTGCATTGAAATTCTCTCTCCCAAAGTGTTCACAAGATGCAAATCCTCTGAAAACTTTGAAGGAGAGCTAGATTTGTTTTTATGTGGACATTATGTATTGTTCACCTTTTACCCCTGCTGCAACCTGCAAGGGCCAGCAGTTTTTGTAAACAAATGTATAAATAGTAAATGTAAATGGAAGTTACGTTCAATTAAAGGTCAAGTAAGAAAATTTACGTCTGACGGAACCAAACTAAAGTGACGCTTTATGTAATCTATGCAACTTTATTCGAAAACAACACTGTTGCCGCATACGACAGACCCACTGCGACCTGATTATGGGGTTTAACGAGCCAACGCTACACAGGCGATGAAGCGCACCGCAGTGGAAGGCTCTGGATTAATTTTGACCACCCGGGGATCTTTAACGCACGCTAAAATCTCAAACACAGGCATTTTTGCATTTTGCCCCCATCAAAAAAAGCGGCTGCCGCGGCCCGGAATCAAAACCCACGTCCTTGGGCTCAGCTGCACAACGCCTTAGCCACCCACTGCAATGTAGTGTTTGCTTAAAATGTCAGAAGCACGCTTGTCATCATCGTAAAGTACGTGTGAAGAAACCTTCAGGGCTGCCAGACCACGCACGTGACACTGAACGTGGTCCAGCATTCGCTTGAGACCGCCAACATTATTCGATGACACCACTGAAGGGAGCGATCGAAGCTGTACCAGATGTTCCTGTACAATCCGGCATGTCACCAAAGTGTCGCAATAGAATTTCCACGGCGTCTGGGTAACGTCGGTTGCAGCCTGGCAATAGATGCAGCAGCTGACCCATCCAGCAGCGACCAAAGGTAATGAAACTTCTGTCTATTGTTCAGGCTGGGATTTTTTTGGATGGCTGCCTTAAAGGAGCCATGAAGAGAAAACACAAGTTTGGTTCATTCAAAATATTGCCTCGTTAAATCTACTGACACCGCTTTACATAAACTTCACTCAAAAAGCTATGTAATTAGGAAAAAAGAGAATGGCCATGCGACCCACTAGCTCATTTTCTGCAACAGAACCTATGATGTCATACCAGCCAGCTCTGGGATTGGTGGAGGCCGGCAAAAGCAAACGCAAATTAGGCAGAGCTTATAAGCTTGGTGAACGAGCTATTTGCGGTTAATTTAGGGCACATTCTTTTTGAAGCAGTAATAATGGGCGAACAAACAGTGGAAGTTATGAAAGCACACGTAAACATAGAAGTACCGATGCGTACTGCTGTTGGTACTGTGCGCACTATGCTTGGTTTAGCTAGCTGCACAGGAGTGCGGGGCTTGACGACACTGGCCGATTGACGCAAGCAACGGTGTCTTACACGACCATATCTGTCGAGGGAGCACTCTGTTTCACGAAACGGTTCTTTTCTCCCTGAACAAAAACACGCCCTGTTTAAATGCGGTCAAAAACAAACCAAAGGCAAAAATGGCTTGCAACTGTATGATGGGGGCCACCTAGGTTCAATAACCGGTAAACAGGCCTCCCAATCGGCTGCAGAGGGGTCGGCTCCTGTAATGTCATTGCAGACCACAAAAATGCAACAGTTTAGCGGGAAAAGCAACATTTTAACTTAAATTAATTTCTCAGTGAATAAAGCATCGTTCACATCGGACAAGTGCGGGGCACGATAAAACACGAAATCTTTCGAATAAAATAAACTCGTATTTGTCTTCACCAGCCTATCTATGCCCACTGCAGGCAAAGGCCTCTTCTATTATTCTCCAATTACCCCGGTCGTGTGCCAACTGTGACCAATTTATCCCTGCAAACTTTAGCTGCAGCATTGGGAGCTTCACTCTGAGAATACACTACAGAAGGTGCTGGGGCTGTCGATCCCGGCAGCCGTTGACCATACCGTAGCGATTTCTTGTTGTTGTAATATGTATTTATTAATCATTAATCCTAATTACACTCCATTCTCTTCTTAGCCTTTAGCTGGCCCAGCATGCCTTCAGTAGCGTCATCGCACCTCATAATTACAGTAGACTCTCGATAGACGGAACTTCAAGGGACCAAAAAAATTAGTTCCATTTAACAGGAGTTCCGTTTACTGAGCTAGATGTGTAAAAGTGCACATTTGTGTGCGTACGCACTCTTTATACCATTTCATGGAACTCTAAGCACTAGGAGGGAATGTAGCTGATAGTTTTTTAGAAAGCAAGAAAACTAAAAAAGGTTTAGGCACAGCATCCACAAAGTTGATTTGGCAACAATTAGTCGCTGTTCACTACAAAATGCATCAATTATTTTGTTTGAGTCCTTGAAACTGCGTCTTCACGGAGGTTAGGGGCCCTCAACTTCGCGAGTATTAGGAGCCACCGAATGTAGAATACGGCAACCGGTAATGAAGCGCGAATAGCACCACGATGGCACAAACAAGGCAGAGGAGCTGAGCCCTGTAACCTCAGCGTCTTGAATCGAGACCAAACGACTGGAACAAGAACTGCGATGTTGCATTCGTTGCGCTAACACGGCTGACCACTAATGAGACGAGGCTTACGAGGCCAACGAGTAAAAAACCATGGAGGAAGAAAAAACAAAAACTAAACAGCCGGGAAACGTAAAAAGCTGATTCTCATCCCGATGGGTTTCACAAGAAGTTCCATTTTTTGTTCCGTTTGCACAGTGATGTGGAAATTTTAGTTCCGATTACCGAGAGTTTTTTGCGTTATCTGAATACAAAACCAACCAACTTACAGGCGACTGTTCCGTTTAAGCGGCAATTCCGTTTAAGCGATTTCCGTTTATCGAGATTCTACTGTATGTCGAACTCGTCGTCAGGTAAACATTTTTTACCTCGGCATTCAGCTTTCTCAACTCATCGTTGTTGGACTGCAGCCACTCTATGAGTGAGCCTGAAATTTCCACATCAGGAGTATCCAACACAGTCTTTGCTTCATTTAAAAGCCTTGTGTTTTTGCTGACGAGCTGTTCTTTATTTCAGCTAGTGCATTCTTCTTTCCGGATTATAACAATGCCTTCTCCACCTTGTGGTCACCAACGTTGGTCTTACCGACTGGACACGATAGGCCGGTTTAGTATCCCCGACTTCTTCCTTCTCGGCTTTCCAGGCACCATAAGATGATGAAAAACGGCCAAGTCCACTAATAAGAAAGAATAGCAGTATTCACATTAGATAGCTAAGAATGTCCATGGCTTCCGATGATCCTCGACTTCCTTGTTCAGACTAAGGCTGCCCCCTTGGTCCGTCCTTCTCTTCATCTGGGTTATCTCTATGTATCCGACAACTTAAAATGCAACAACCGGCATGCCTGAAAGAATCCTCAGTACCACATACATTCATAACTTGGTCTGAGCTGACACCCCGGTATAACTGATGTTTCTGCGGTAGGTTTGAAGGCAATAGCTTGGAATCATGGGTTCATAAGCTAAGAACAAGCTATGTACAATATGGCGAAAATAATGTGAGCAGGAAATCTGTGTTTAATAGCCACATTTGCCGCCTTACACATCAGAGGCAGTGCAAACAAACATTAGAAATGGAAACTGAACATCCTAAAATATTAGAAATAATTGGTGGCAGGACAAGTCCAGCTAAAAAACAAAATCAATGAGTGACACAAAACAAACAGGTGCCTAAGATGTACCATTGGAGAGCAACACAAGACAAACAGCTGCCAACAATGTGCACCCGCCAATTTTTTACCAATATCACCGGAGCATCGACCGTTCGGTCGATCAGCGCCTCGTGATGGAGTGATACGGCAAACTCGGCGAGCGTAGCCGCATGCGCACTAAGCAAAGGCCGCTGCTGCCGTCGTCTGCTAGGCTGTTCGAAGAGCAGAGAGCTGCCCCATTTTTTTTTATTCGCTTATCACACTGCTGCCATACTCGAAATTTTTCTTCAAGACCGGGCACGTGGCGCCAACTGAAAACAGAGTAATCAGCGTTGCCAAATGCAAAGTTCGTTCAGTGCAAGGTTCGTTCGGAAACGCTGATTACTGTTTTCAGTTGGCGCCACGTTCCCGGTCTTGAAGAAAAATTTCGAGTACGGCAGACAGTGTGATAAGCGAATAACAAAAATCGGGGGGCGGCCGTCAGCTCTTGGAACAGCCTAGCAGACGACGGCAGCAGCGGCCTTTGCTTAGTGCGACATGCGGCTACGCTCGCCGAGTTAGCCGTATCACTCCATCACGAGGCGCTGACCGACCGAACGGTCGACGCTCTGGTGCTATTGGTAAAAAATTGGGCGGGTGTACAATTGGATAGATTTTAAGTATTGTATTCAGAGAACTGCAGTCCAAGGGCTATCAGGCACAAGGCTAATCACTTTCAGCTAACATAAAATAAGGTTGTTTTTGCGAAACTGGTTTGCTTCACCAAATTCGCACCCTTATGCACCAAACCAGTACTCTGGAATAGATAGCTCCAGGTCTAGGCATGCTCAGGAAAACATGCAACTATGCAGTGGTACCCCATTATTGATATGCATCAAACATTTTTGTGCATGCCTCAACAAGTCTTTGGATGTCTGCTAGGGGCACATGGTGGGCACTGTAAGAACTGGTGTGAAAATTGTGAAAACGGTATCGGATGAAGCAGCATTTAAGGGGGTCATTTCAGCAGTGCTTTTCACTAAAAATTCAATGACGAGAGTGTAACAGTGTTAATGTGTAAGCATTCTTTGGCAAGTCGGCCCTTAATGAAAAAAAGGGCAGTACGTAATACATGCCTAAGTAAACACATAATCAGGCAAATTAACATGCGTAATTATGATAGACTCGTACCTTCAGACCCGATAGGAATAAAAAGCGTGACGTAATACACTAATTGGGTATTTAAAAAAGGCTTTGGAACCCCACATTTTGTTGTCACACTGTTTATATTTCCCCTTATTAGATGTCCTTTCTAACAATGCGTTTGTCCTTAGTGAAGTCGGTTTTACAGGGTTGGATTTAAATAGCTCAATTGGGATTGTTTGCTAACGCATGAGACAAATACATAGAAACTTAAGTGGGTTGGCCTATTGATGATTGTAGGGTTTAACGCGCCGACGCAACGCAGGCGATGAGGCGCGCCGGAGTGGAGGGCTCCGGATTAATTTTGACCACCTGGGGATCTTTAACGTGCGCCGAAATTCTCGTACACACGGGCGTTTTTGCTTTTCGCCTCCATCAGAAACGCGGGCCGCCGCGGCCAGGAATCGAACCCGCGACCTCGTGCTCAGCAGCGCAACGCCTTAGCCACTGAGCCACCGCGGCGGGTAGTGGGTTGGCCTAGATACAGGAAGCACCGATTAATATCAGACAATACAGGTTCACTGTTGACATGTCGACCTTTTGGGTACAGCTTGAAGCTCATCGGCAATGAAAGCAATACAGCTAGTTCGTCATCATCTAGAACAGTCAACTTCACGTACGGCACCTGCCCACTGAATACCTCTATCCCACAAAAAACAGAAGCGTTCACAAAAGATAACAATGCTGCGCACTACTATTTCAGGAGTTACGAAGCACAGCACGATATTTGGCTTTTCACAACTGCCGGTAAGAGGCTAAAACCCCCAAACAGTTACTTGGCAGAGCTGGCATCACTACATTCCAATTCCCGGACAGAACCGAAGACAGCTTACCAGCAGTCAAAATTACATGGACGACACAGAAAACTGGAACGACACAGCGGCCTCCCACCGCAGCCGAAAGCCTCGTAGCCACGCATGTTACGCAAGCCGCAGTTTCGCAAAAAGCCTACTAATACATTGTTATTAGAAACTTCACGCAATTTAAAAAAGGAAACAGAAAGCATATTCAAAACTGGAAAATTAAACCGGCGTCGGCATTATCTTTTAATTTAGGTAGTACTACACGCTAGTTTTCGTCTTAAAGGCATTGTTAAAGGCATTATTGAACCGTATTCAACGAGTGGGAACCTTGCACGCTTGATTAGCCTGAGATGATAAGCTTTGTTTGATTCTTGCAGAGCGGATGCACGAACACAGTGCCACTGCGCCTTGGTCGGTAAGAAACCATAAGGTAAGCGGCGATGCGTTTGGGCATACGAACCATGCTCGCTCAGGCGTCGAGAACACCGTGATGCGTAAATAAAAAGCAAAAAAGAAGCGAACACATCAAGTCACGCAGTAAATCCTTTGACGATGAAATGGGACGATCGCAGGTTCGGAAAGTTGGGCTGGGAATCTCGCACGGTTTCTCAGCACCTCACAATACAACGGCTTATGAAGCACACGGCGCACTTTCATCACAGTCACCACCACCCACCCAACACAACGAGGGGGTTATGCGCTAGCACAACTCAGCGAAACTTTACGGCGCAGCAGCTACAGCATAGCACAGCTTGTTAATCGCACACAGTGCGCGACATTTTTCTTTGCTCAGCGGATCGGCTGGGCTAGAACGGGACTTCGCAATGGATATGGATGCGGGCGTGGATTCAAAACTTTTTCGGCGCCCAACGTAATCATCTCAAAAGCGCATATGTTCCCGTTTACAGTTTAGAAGTTCTACTGGTAAATCGTCAAATTTATTTGGGGCAGCTCCGTTGCTGCCACTGCCACTGCAAAGCGTGCAGCGGATGTGACGGCGGCGCGCCGTCGACGTCAGAGATGTCAGCGGCCCTGAGTGCCACGCCCCCGTTGGAAAGTAGACGAAACGTAATATCGCCAACCGCTTACTCTCAACTTACAAGCGTTTACAAGAGCTTGTGTGTGTCGCTCCTCTCTGCCCCCGTTTTTTATGCGCTTTGAAGTTTTCGACCACTCTCACAGCCATGGAGACAGTTCTGGGATGCACCACACAAGGTTCTCAACTCGACAGCCCCAGCCATTCGACCGCTCCATCGAACGCACTTTTTATTTCCCTTGGGGAATCGCCCTCCGTGGACACCACCGCAAACGTTGATGTCTCGTCCACGTGCGGCCCAGAAGCTATCGGAATTCAGGGCACTTCGGGAAGCTTAGTGCTAAACGAGCTCGCCGTACGACAGTTCGAACATGGGGTTCAGGGACAAAACGACCGAAATCAAGAGATAATTCATAATCAAGAACCAGAACTTGACGTCTTGAACCTTTCGTCCTTGCGAGATCACTTCAAGGAAGAGAAACTTGCTGTCGAAACGAAAGTGACCCATGCATCATTAAAATGCTCGGTATGCAGTGTAAACCCTCAGGGAGCGTCGTCCTGAGTGCGGACAATGTCGCCACGCTCGTATCTGAAAAGCCTGTGACCCCATCTCATGTCTGGCTAAACGAAGAAACACGTGCCTCCAACAGAACTCTCGGCCTTCCAGAACCCTTGTTGACTTGCAGCGATCTCTGAATACGGCCACAGCACTGTCAAGCCGTCGAGGAGTGTCGTCTTTGGAACCAACCAAAACAGGAATACCTCCTGCCGCTTCGATTCGCTCACAAAGCGGCAGCGCAGCCGCCAGCCAAGCTCGTGTCAAGCTCGTCTTGTTTTTTAAGGACAATTCGCTGTCTGCCTCCTAGCAGCTTGTGTGAGCAGGAAGTGCGCCACCAGCGCAGCCAGCGGTAGCTCGCTCCACGAGCTTGGCTCACGTGGAAGTCGGTCGTAGCCATCTTTGATTGCCGGACGTCTGGTCTCCTCGTTCCCTTTCGCGACAAATTCTACAGGATATCACAATGGGTCCACAGTTACCATCATCCTCCATAAGAAAAGTACTCTACTGCTACCCTTATGGAGGATGATGGTAGCTTATGCCCTTATGGAAGGGCATCAGACAAGGAGACAGAATCTATCCAATGCTATTCACAGCATGCTTACAAGAGGTATTCAGAACATTGGATTGGGAACAGGTGGGAGTAAGGGTCATCGTCATTGGGACACCCGAACTCTCAAATCAGCGATAGACGTTTGCCGCAGGTGGGTCCCTTGGATAAGCCTAACGCGCCTTGCGTCGCCGTCGGCCCTACCCGCATAGCTACAGCAGCCGCAGTGATGCTCGCCGACCGCTCAGAACGCCGCAGGCTCTACAGTTCCATCGAATTCAACCCAAGTCACTACGAGTGACACTGTCTTAACCATTCCGAACGCCCCGCCGTCTAACACGATACCGGAACCCTCCCTGGACGAAATGCACGTCGCTGTCGATTGTCCCATTGAATCACCCCCCCAACACCAACCGCTGGATTGTAGTACGCCGTCGACACCGCACCATTGCGTCAATGGCACTACCGAATCACAGACCCGTTTCCAAAACCACCGGCGCAACCGGGAATGACCGAACCAGCCCGAGCACACCACGCCGACAATTCGTCCCCCAACCACCCTCAACCCCAGTCGCCACTTCCACCCTCGGACATCGAGATAGTCCTGAGGCCGCGAAACTTCCTGAATCCCTGCTGCATTTCGCCCCTGAAACTCGCATCCGTTCTCCAGCTGCAAGCCCACCTACCGACCAACCGTGAAGATCAGCTTCGTCTGCACTACCAGTCTAATTCCATCGTCCAGTTCCCCTGTTTTGGCTAGGTTCCCGAACCATTACTGCAGGCCTTCGTCGACACTGCTTCGGTTAAAGGCGCCAGAGTGTCTAGGCAGGAGGGACAGTATTGCAAAAGGTCCTGGGGGAGGGGAGGGAGCGCGAGGCGAGATGGCGCGTTAGCTGATACGCGAAAGTGCGTTTTACTGACGGCGAGGCGTGACCCGAGGAGCCGAAGGTTCCAGAAGCAAACAACAAAAGTGAAACGTGGGGAGACAGCTCGCGGCCGGTGCGGAGCTGCCGCCAAGGTAAAAAGTCACTGCAAGGCGCAGGAGGTGCGGCGCGGAAGGGGGAGTATGCCACGGCCATGGTTTCGCACGACGAATACCAACGGCTTATAGCCGCGGTTCTTACGCGGAGATGCTCGACGAACTTCGTAGCAGCGCCGTCTATGAGGACAGAATGGTAGTTAGCGCACGGCTTATAAATATACCGAGCTTGTAATCAGCCAATCCATTTGAACAAGACTGTGTTATTGTTCGTGCAGGTAAGCGCGAACTGAACAAGGACGAACGAAGTGAACGGGACACGGCGCTTCGTTCGTGCTTGGTCATTTCGCACTTACCTACACGATGAATGAGCAACTCGCCCAAGAACCCGCTCTGGTGTTATTGTTATTTGTTAATTATTGTCATTTATTGTTATTATTGATAAATTCAAGGCTCTGATTTACTAATGTTTTAACTTGAGCTGGCAAGTTCTTTTGCGTATTTTTGCATATTTTGACAAAGACAGCGCGTAGACAAACAAGCGCTCTATTTTGGAAACGTACATGTAATTTCATTCTCCTTCCATTCCGGGCAAAAGACGCATAATTCCATCCCCATTCCATTCCTCTACGTATCGTCAACATTGCCTTCCCATTTCATTCCGCGGTCGCAAAAACGTGGAATGATTCCGGCGTCATTCCAATTCCGGAGACTGCTTCCTCCGCAACACTGGTAGTGAGCACACCTTACGAGGACCGCGCACAGCGATACGCATCATCCACCAGGCTCAGCATCGAACGCAAGACCTCTGTTCTGGCCCCACATGTGCCAGCACCTACAAACGCATGCGCTGGAGTAATCTCCGAGTTTCCACTTGGCCTACCACCGCATGAAATCACCCACACCCTCCTTGAGTACAACCCGCAGTTACAAATCATCGACGCAAGACGTATGGGATCTACTCCTCTCTTCCCAATTACTTTTAACGGAATGGGAGTGACCTACTGGATCCATTATCACACGGTTACATTTCGCTGTCGCCCCGCCAAGCTTAAAACGGAAGCACGCCACCTTACCGGGCGCAGACCGGATGTGTTCCCAAACCCTAATGCTCCCCCACGCTTCCCAACATGAGGCCTCCCGTCCCCACCAGACCAGCACATTTGTCACGCCCTCTGCATCAACTGCTCCGGGCCACACCCCACGGGATCCCCGGCTTGCCCCCAACAATACCGACTCATACCGACCCCAGGAACGGACACCCGAGCCTTTAACTCTTCTACAAGATATCCCGAACTCGAACGAACTGCAATCAGTCTTCGGTAACACCGCCGCCTCCAACAATACCACCAACAACTCACCCCAGAAGGGCTTTCCTCCCCTCTCAAGTGAACATCAACATCCTGCGAACGTCCCCAAGCAGCACCACCACCCCTCTCTACAAGACCGTCGCGGCGGAAGCGACACCAACACGCCGCACACAGGACTTCCCAAGGTACCAAAACCAACCCACGCCCAGGTGAGCTCCCGTCGCTTCCCTGCCACTCCCGTCTCTTACCAACCGTCCTTCTCTGCCAACCCTCGCGATCACTGAGACAAGAAGTCGTTCGCCTCAGAGCTCAGAACTACGCGCTCATATCAAAGTGCTCCCAATCGGAAGAAAAAGCGATCCTCTCAATCCCCCGACCAATCCCCTCAAGACTCCGTCACCCATTTCGAAGAACAAGTGAATGTGCAAAACGCAAACGTAGATGGACTCCTGGACAAGGCCTGCGTCCTCACCGAGCAGACATCCCGCATGCAGTCCCACATGCTTTACCCAACTTTTCCCTCCCTCTACCTCCCCTCCATTCATACAAATGGTACACCCAACCACCTGCTGTAATACTCTGCGGCAATGTAATTGCCGAGGATTCCGCCGTAAAAGCTCAGCGCTGCAAGCCCTCATCGACGGCACCCCCGTAACCACCGACGTTATAGTCCTCAATAGGCCAGGACCAGAATCCAAATGTGTTCACTTCTGCAGAATTCCGAAGAACTCTTACACGGCCATACTATCAATAAAAAGCTCACAGCAAGATACCTAGAACTGAGACCCTACCTCCCTCCCACACATTCATACGCCTCTACCCAAGACTCACACCACATAGCCCACCTGCATACTAAACTAAATTGGACAAGATATCCCGGAGATTTCAATGCCCGTCACACAGCTTAAGGTTATTCCACTCAGAACAAAAAAGGCAGACTGTTAAGGGAAACAATACAGCATCACCGCCTCACCATTGAAAACGAAAGCCACATTGTTACCCAGGGTCGCTATTCCAGAAGGCCCGAGTTTCGCCTACTCCCGAGTTTATGAAGCAGTGGAGCATTCGATACACCTCGAGCAAAACCACCGGAAGGGCGAGCAGCACGCCTTCCTTATTCAGCGCGCTGTGTTAGGGCCGCTTACGTTGATATACGTCGTGTGCTATCTTCCGCATGCAGCACCCTCTGAAACCCCACTGCTACTTTGAAATCCCCAGCGTGGCTGTTGGCCACGCTCGGTAAGGGGCGGTCCGTTTTTCTCGGTGTTCTGTTCTTCCACTGAGTTATGTTTGCAAGGTGGCATAAAGGCAGTCCAGTCCCAGTGCAGCTCTGCGCAAGCGCAAACCAAGTAATCAAACGGGTCCACTGTAGCGAATGGAACGCGCCGTGCTCCCGACCATCAAATATGGCTTTTGTTTACGGCTTGCGTGAGTGTGCACGGCGGGCGCTTATCAGAAATCGTCCCGTGATAGTCGAAGAGTGCGTTTGAGAATTGTCGAGTGCGGTTTAGGCGTTGAAGTTGTGTCATTAGTCATCAACTATGCTTTCACGGTGTGTATGAAGAAGGCTCCCATGGGAAAATCGTGTCGTTTTTGCCTCTATTGTCGGCTTGTATAATAGTGAACTCCAGTTTGGACCGTACACCCCCGCGACTGTGGCACCGTTGGCTGACGGTGGCCTGGTGACTTCATTTTTGTGTTGTGCTAAGATCTTGTCACTGCTAGCGGGCATCAAATGACGACTTCGTGGCTACGACGCTACGCCCGCACAAAGTGGGCGCCATGGATGGGTGTGGCTTCGGTTGTTACGCCGCGCCCCCGAAGGGGCTGGATGTGTTTGATTGACATTAGAACTCGGAGGAAAGTCGGGCATGGTTTTGCACGGCCGAGTTGAACTAGGGACGCCCGTGGTGGCTGCTGCTGCGGCGTGGTTTATATTTATGGTCTCCGTAGCACGCATATTTGTGCCCCGACAGGTCTTTTAAACAAAATAGGAATTTCGAGCCCGTTTCTTTCTCCCGAAAAGTGCTTTGCATTGGTTGTGGAATCGTTTGGTGACAGACCCCCATTTGCAGTGACTTACGGCTTTACCTTGTGGGAATTGCGGAGCTCCGCCATCTTTCCTATCCCTCTCGGCCCGCCGCGGAGGTGAGAGGGGTGGTACCTCTCTCTCCGCGGTCGCGCGCTTCCCCCTCCGGGAGGATGCCCGTGAGAGCGGGGGGCGCTGCCGAACCCCTCACGTGACAGGTTTTGCCCGGAAGCTCCGGCGGCCTGGTCGGAGGCGGACGACGGAGGTAGGGGTATAGTGCCTAGAATATTCTAGGCACTATAGTAGGGGCCTCTTGGGACACGAACCATCGTCGGGAGCGGCCGTAAGTACGACTCGCTCCTTTTTGACCTTCCTTTGTCCGCCCTCGCGCCTGTCTCTCCCGCCCTGGCTAAGGTGGTCTTGGCGGTGTAGAACGACGCACCCGACGTACCCTTTATTGCATCGCAATAAACGTCGGAGTGGGCGAATTCTGTGTCCTGTGTTCCTTGCTGTTCGCTGCCGATACGCCAAGTTGGCGATCCGTGGCGGTGTTCAGTGGAGCTAGCCTTGCGGCCGGATCTCGAGGATCGAGCTATGCCGCCGTCAGAACCCTGGTCCCCACAACCTCCATGACCGCCGAGGAGCAAGTGTAGTGTGCCCTGCGGTTTTCCCCGGCGGGCAGCTTTTACAAAAGCGTTGGTGGCGACCGCACCATCGACCGTCACCAGTCGACTGTCAACGGGTGTGTGCGCAATATATTCAGTGGAGACGTGTTTTGCAGACCTCGCCTTTCTTTTAGGTGGTTTGGCGGCAATAGCTTCCGCAGGTTCCTACCGCACGTCTATCCGTCTGCAGCCGGAGCGTGCGCTTCAGTTATCGTCTGCTCGCAAAGCAGTTTCGAACGAAGCGTTGCATGACCGTGCGCTTTGTTTATCATCAGCGCGGCGTACAGCCTCCCTCGAGGGGTTGCGTAGCGCGCATTTCTTGTGAAAACGTTACTGACAGGATAGCTTATACGTATTACATATGCTGTCGAGGAGGCAGTCGACGCACCGATAGTCGGTTGAGGTGGTGTATTCGCAGGGGTGAAGCCGATAGGAACGCAGGTCCGAGCGTTGGGATAACCTAGCTCGTTTTCCCCGCGCTGCACATTATGGGGTTTCATCTTCTTCCCCTGGCACGTCTTTGGCGCATATCCCCGTGTCTAGATTGGACATAATCCCTGCTTCCTCTTCCACGTGGTCGATGCTGGTACGGCAAATACCCCGGTGGCTTGATGGCTTGTTGCACCTTTTCATTATCCTCTCTACAATATAATCAACGGCGCGTGCCTATTGTGAGAGGCCATCTTAACACCTTTACACGGGTTTTGTTCAACGTCACCGTCGTGTGGTAGGAAGCAGAACATGGAAAGCGAGTAAAGGGGAGAGCTAAGAATTAAAGCAACCGCGTGTCGCCAGAGGGAGGGTAAGCGGGAGTGGGAAGGGCGCGAAGGAAGAGAGGGTTGTGAGGGGATTGAACTCTACGAAAAAAAAAACCTACTGTGCAGGGCTTCTTCGAACAAGAGCTGTGACGAGCAAAATGAAATAAAGCAAACAAACTGAAAAGTCGTTTTTCTTGTTGCTATTCCCCCCTTCGTAACACATGGCCACTTGGGGGACGGGTCCGGAATTTCAACCTTTGAGGAACTAACGTGCCGGTTCGAAAAATTCGTAACACTGTGGATTCGAACAGTAACAGTTGTAGAATAGTGCGTGCAGCGTGATACCTGAACGTGATCTCACGGGAGTAGGACAGGTGAACACCATCCTCGCATAACCCCGATTCTAGGGAGGCTGTGGCGTGTGCCAGTCTGCTTGCACACTAAGACGAACAAATGAATGAGAAGAAACTGACGCAAACACGCAACAGCAGAAAAAAAAGCCGTTTAAAGTAATCCGTGCCAAAAGAACAAGAAACGAAAGCGAGGAAAAAGCGCAAGTACAATATATTACAAAAGAAGTTTCTAATACGTCTCACCAGGGTTTCGCCTTAAAAGCACGTAAGCAGACTAGACCGCACCGAGGAAACTTCGTGTCGATAACGTTATACGAGCAGCAACTGTTTTGAATGTGGCGCGCTTTCATCACCCGCTTTTTTTTTGCCAGTCGGCCATAGTCACGTGATTGCACTGTGTAGCACCAACGGCCAAAACTACTTCTTAGGACGAAAAATTCCAAACAAAATGATCATATGAACGCATTAAATAAGAAATAAAACGGACTTTGTTGTGAAACACAGATTAATCAAGTAAAAGTGCAATAAAATGAAGTAATTGGATTGGCGTGCCCCCAGTGGCCACCAGTGCATCAGTTGAGCGAGAGAACGCACTGAAAGATGCGCCACGCATACTTGGTGCGCGCTGCCCTGTACCTATTACGTCACCTCAATAATCAGCAAATAGCATGAATCGCATTTTTAATGCGTTTTAACCCTGCCCCGAAATATTATCACGAGCTTATTATTAACACCATAGCTCCGCCTTGCCCGAGTTTCGCTACAACTCGGGCCTTCTGGAATAGCACCCCAGGACGGCACCAGCACACCTCTCCATTACCAAAAGTACCCACCGCACCTCTTGACAACGTTTGGACCATACCCTCGGCAGCAACCGTTACACCCTCCCACTACTTAGCTGGAAGGTCACCGGGAGCTCCTCGCCCGATTTACAGCTCCTCAGGTATCAACATTAACTGGCGCGCCTCCCTCCCTTGAGGGACACCTGCTAGGACTGAGACTCGCCAGAAATAGAGTTACTCTCTCTTTCTCTCTCTGCCAGCATCCCCCGTCGTCAGTAGCGCCGACGAGAAGCCTTTAAAGCGAAGCTTTCGTGTCCTCCCTGCTGCCGTTCTACGCTATACGCCCTGCAAGAAAGCCAACTTTTCCTGACCATGATGCACTATCGTCAGTGAAGTGAACAAAAAAAACGCTTTCCTTTGCTGGAATCGAACCTATGTTCCTCGCTTTATGAAGCCGACGTCTATCCAATTGCTCCTCCAGCTTGAATGACTGAAGCTAACTGCCATGGGAAGGACTACCGTAAGAAAACCAGGATATGCGACGCCACCCATACAAGACCACAAGACACGTGATCCATTACAGATTCGAAACCGCATTCGAGTTCTGCCGATACCGCTAAACATGGACCCCGTTCATAACAAGACACGCCGCATCACCAGAGCTACAGCCTTGAAATCCAAGTATTGAAGTAACCCAACAACAAGATGCAGCGACGCAGCCATATATTCAAATCAACCAGCACACGTCGTCTGCGTTGTTAACGCGGCGGCTCAGGAAATGACAGCTATGACTCACAACCGAAGCTGCCGAGGAAGTTGCGGCTGCCCTGGCTGCCGCGACCAGCAAGGATGTTAGGTTTAACGTCACGTCTCGAGGTTTCACACCACAGACCGGCACCCACAGAAAAAATTGCTCACTGAACCCCAAGCAGCAGGTGCCGATTCGCGCCGTACAGACCGAACCCAAACATTAGGCCCACGGAGTGCACACGTCCCTAGAGTTGCTGTGGGTGTCTAGAAAAGTGGTGCGTGCTATTGAGCAACTAGACCCGCGCCATGGCTATGCTGAGAACACCCGTTTAATCTTTCCTTCTTTACTAGCTCATGATGATGATCTGTACATTCGCAAGCGGTCTTCTTCCTTTTCCGCAACATCCTCCCGCCCGCGACAGTGATGCATCTACGTATAAAAATGACTTGAGGTGAAAAAACGTGCCAGAAAAAAACCTATACTCAGTTCAGCAGCCTGGTTTGAATCCGTCTAGCCGTTCGGGCACCGTTCGTCAGCAGTTTAATTTTCCATCGGTGCTTTGACGTCCGATGCTGCTTTCTAATGACGGTCTTCGTTAGGATCGGCGATGGACGTAAATCAGCACTCTGTTGTGTTGCAGGGAAGAAAATTTGGGCTGTCTCGCGTCCAGCTGGTCTCTCACATCGTCTTGGTCGGGATCGCACTTGCCTCGACCGAACCTCCTTTGTCTGAACACGCCTTGTAAATGTGGTGGAACTAGTTGCACTCCGCCTGGCGGAATAGGGTCGTAGCTTAGGCGAATGTCCACAAACTCTGCGTCTCGTCTTTGGTTTGGAAGTTCTTTTCTGTTTGCTAGGCTTGTCCCGAAGTGGTTCATGTCCGGGCTTATGGCATTAGTGCTCGTGATCAGAGGAATCGAAACAACAGACTTCTGATGATAGGGGACGTACTCAGTAGGTTGTACTAAGAGTTCTTCACTCTTAGCGCAGTCAATCCGTGACCGCAGCGTGCATTTGTGGGCACGCTCAAGTCGCCTGTTGGCAGTGGGATGGTTTCCGCAGCTGTCGCATTCGTTATGAGTAATGGGTCTCCTCCCTCAGATACCTTATTACGGGCAGCTGTAGAGGTGACCAACAATCTCCATGATGTTAGGATGGGTGGGACTTGATTGGTTGCCGAAGGTCTCCGTGAAAGATTGTTCTTCGCAACATGCTGCGTGGTTATCCCTTTCCGGATCAACCTCATCTTGGATATCTTGTCATTAAGCAGCCACGTCGCGCTGAAAATCATGTATAAGTATTTGACAGACTCTTCGTAATCTTTTTCGTAATCTTCGACATCTAGGAGATCTCGTATCTGTATGTCAAGATTATTTATGTCGTCCAGCACTTCGGTAAGAGATTCAAGAAGGATTTTAGCGTACTTAATCTCGGCGTTGGTAAATTCACAAGGCTGTGTGTTGTTTTGACGAGTTCAGATATCTTCGCTCGGAGAGTTTCCCCCGGCCCTTTCAGTTCATTCACGGCCTCCGTGTCCTAAGTAGGATGAATTTCCACAGGGAGGTTGTCCTAGATACGGTGCTGCTGATGGACACTTCCGGGTTCGAAGTGGTCGGTGCGGTGCGTCGAGCAGCAAGCCATGGAGGGCGCCGTTCGAGGGTAAGGCCCACGGGATCAGGACATCAAACGGTTTCCCGTGCCTCGCATGCCTCCAAGTCGCTGTGCGCCGTCATCTGGTGTCCACAGGCCGTTCCTCCCGGGTTTCACGGAACCAAACATGTTGAGGAACTAGACCCGCGCCATGGCTCTGCTGAGAACACCCGTTTAATCTTTCCTTCTATACTAGCTCATGATGATGATTTGTACATTGGCAAGCGGTCTTCTCCCTTTTCCGCAACACCTACCTCCAGAGTAGCACATTGAGGTGTTAGCAAGAATGGGGAACTACCAAATTTCCCGCCTTCGCAATTCTCGCGCGCCGTCTCCAGAAACAGCTGGCATCCTTTGCTTTATCTTTTGTTTCTTGTTCTGCTTGGAACAGCACGAGCGGAAGGTCGGTTCGGTATATGATCGAGACACTATTCAAGACGTGGAAATCCAGACTTCGCCCACCGAAGTCTGGATTTCCGAATTTACCGAATACGTGATCAACAAGAAAACGGAATGCCAGCAGGAACGTCTACAACCGGAGCAACTGCGCCGAGACGGTCTGACCATCGCTACGCAGCGCGCCGGGAGCGCACACCAGCGCCGACAGACGCCGCGTAGCGCCAACTGGAAGCCAGCGTTCATGCCGAAGCTGGGAAAAGAAGACTCCGTTGTCATAATTAAACCAATAGACACGTTTGTCATGAAGTGGCCTGAGCGCGGGAAATACAAGAAGCAACGGCGGGAAAAGGCGCAGCAGAAGCGTGCGAGTGGCAAAGTGAAGAGGAAGAAGCGAAGATCGAAAAGGGGCTCGAGACAAGGGAGAAAGAGGAGGAACGAGGCTCGGGGGTTCCAGAAGGATCGAGAAGCGATCGAGGGCAACCAGCGGAGCGTCTACCCCGTGGTAGCCTGGCGGACCAGCGGCAGTCGACCGGACTGCGGGTACGCCGATCCTGAAAAGATCCTGCGCTCCAGCGGCAGTCGCCCGGACTGCGGGAGCGCTACCCCAAGCACTGCTCGTGTTCCCGCCGACCAGCTTCTCGGGCAGACCAACGGTAACGTCGTCATGGCGCGGTGACTGCGCTCGGATGCCGGGGCCACGCCGCGTCAACGACAACAACCGCCAGCGGTAGCCGCCTCGACCGGAGCTTCTACTCGCTGCCGCTCCCGCCGCCGCCAAAAACTGTGAGGCCCTTGAGCGATTTCGCGCGGCTTGGACTCGGACCCTTCTGACAGCGACAGCGTATTCGCGTGCCACGCCGGACTCGCGGCATCTTTATTCATTTTTTTCCTCCTTCCTTTTTCTGCCTTTTATTTTTTTTTATAGATAAATATTTCCGTTGTTTGAATTTGGTCACCTGCCTCGTCACTTGAGAGCCGCTCCCACTACGGCCCTGAACCTGCCATAACATCACAACGTTAAACCTTGCCGCGTATAAAGCCATGAGCAAACTCGGAGATGCCACCAGCATGGCTACAGGTATCTCTCTAGCCTCGCATAAATTGAGCATCTAGCCTGCCTGGAACCAAACCATCATCATCGTGGGAGTGCGAAATCCATAGTGCATAAGAGAAGTGCTTGCTCTCTCATCATAGACGGCGTACGGCGTGGAGTACAGACACATCTAAAACCAGCCGAAGATACGTGCGGGAGCGTTCCCAACGTAGACAAGGCAGTGACGGAACAAGACATATCAGGTGTCATATATTCGCCCGAAGCACAAATCCTCAACATCCGCAAACTCGGACAAACAAATGTGGTGGTTTCAACTTTTAAGGGACGCAAAGTGCCGCGTCACATTTATTACTAGGTTGGATTGGATTGGACAAACTATTGGTGCCTGTAGTACGCGCGCGTGCGCATAGACTGAGCCTACGCTGTGCTAGGGGCAGGCGCCCGGCGGGGATCCCCGTCTGCCGTTGCCGGTTCGCGGCGCCCCTGCCTGGCCAGTGCCTCGAGGGCCTGCTGGACGACCCAAAGTTGTTCTTGGTTTTCACTCTTCGTGGCGGCTTCCAGTCGTGGCAGTACCTTCCTGACAGTGCTTCGCTGGGGTTCTTGGTACAGTCCCACAGCATGTGCGTGAAGTTTGCCGTCTCCCTGCGGCAGGGCGGCGCACACTTGTCCCTCTGGTATGTCTCGGGGTAGATCCTGTTTAGTAAAATTGGACTGGCTAGGGTGCCCGTCGGCAGTGGTCGAAACAAAGCCTGGGCTCTGTCCAGCCCTTTACAGTGAGGTGGGAGAAGCCTGCGGCAAAGTCTGAAGAACTTCGTAATTTCGTTGTAATGTGCCAAAGACCCTGCGGTCTTTGGTGCTGAACCACAGCGGACGACAGCCGTTGCGGTCGCGGTCGGTTAGTTCTCGCGCCGCGGAGTGTGCCGTCTCGTTGTGGTTCTCATTTCTCTCCGACGCTTTCCTGCATGCGCCGGAAAACACTTGATGAGGACGTTCTTGTCCTTTCTTGATTGTTGCAGTATGCGGATCGCCTTTGCAAAGTTCCTTACGGTGTGCCGGGAGTCGCTTAGGACGGTCTGGCAATCCAGATCCGCGATGGCCGAGCCGATTGCCATCTCTTCGGCCTCTTCTGGTTGAGTTCTTAGGGTGCTGGCTGCCGCTCGAGTGTTCCCGTTGGCGTCAACCACCTCTACGGTGAAGCCTTTGCGGCCGGCGTATTCGGCCGCGTCCATGTATCTGACGCCCTCGTCGCCGGCATGTAGGTCTATGAGTACCTTGGCTCTCGCCTTTCTTCTTCCCTGGTTGTATTCCTGGTGCACATTCTTGGGGATAGGATCAACTCTGTAGCCACTTCTTATTTCGCCCGGTATCCTATTTTGGTGCCCTGTTGGTCGTTGTATTGTATACCGAGCTTGTCCAGGATTTTTGTGCCTGTTATAGAGATCGACTATCTTTCAAGCTGGGCTGCGCGCTGTGCTTTGGCCATTTCCTCCAGCGTGTTGTGGACACCCAATTGCAGTAGCCGGTTCGTGATGGTGGTTTCTGGCAGTCCCAGGCTTTCCGTATGATTATGTCGATCTTGCTTTCCTCGCTTTTCTTCCATCTGTGAAAAGCCGCCACGTACGCAATGTGGCAAACCACAAATGATTCAATGAGTCTGACGAGGCTTTCCTCTCTCATGCCACTCTTCCTCGTCGTGACTCTTTTGAGGCGTCTCATGCATTTGCCGCTTTGCCGATGAGGCGGGTGACGGTGTCTGCGTTTCTCCGTTGTGCTCGACGGTCGTCCCGAGCACTCTGATCCTGTTCAGCGTCGGGATCACCGTCCTTGATTTGGTTCTAACAGAGTCCTTCAATGCTTCTCTGGTCATGAAACTCCGGGCCAAGTTTCGTACGGGGACAAAGGCTACCGCGAGGGGCGCAACCGCAGATTGGAGGGCATCGGGCGGCCGCCGCTGCTCTGTAGCCAGACCTGCAGGCAGGAACGCAGTAGCAGCATGCCCGTTCGCACCAAATTTTTTCGCCACTCACAAAATGATAAGTCCATTTGAGCGGCGCACGACACGTAAAGCAAGAGCGCACTGCTGATAAGACGGCGAGCGTCTGTTTTATCTTACTCCGTGGTCAGTTCCCTGCCAAACGCACTCTGACCACGTCCCCGGCTGCCCTCCGATCAACACCAGCGCCACGGCGCGGCAGCGTACGAAGCTCTCCCATAGCGTGACGGCGAAGTTTCATGACCAGAAAGGCATTGGACTCTGGTTCTAATTTGGATTTTCTCGTTTTCTCTCCTCATTCTTCTCTTATGGTATCTATGGTAGGTACAGCAGGAGTTCGGACTTTCTCGGTGAGCATTGAAGTCCTGTACCCTTTAGGCAGTCTTCAATCGCGTCGAGGGCTGTTTGTAGGGTTGCTTCTACGTGGGCGTCACTGCCCCCGCAAACCCACAGCGTGATGTCGTCCGCCTAGATTGTGTGCTCGAATCCATCGATCCGGTTGAGTTTCTCAGCGACTTGTATCATCACGAGATTGCATAGCATCGGCGATATGACGGAGCCGTGCGGTGAGCCCGTGCTGCCGAGGTTCTCGTCCATCTTTAGATCGCCCGCTTTCAACACGGATGTTCTGTTCGAGCGAAAGTTCTTGACGTAGTTATGCGACCTTTCGCCCATGTTCAGTAGAAATATCTACCTCAAGATTGCCGAGTACTTGACTTTATCAAAGGCACTCCTCAGCTCGTGACCAAGTACTGCCCTGTTATCCCTGGAGTCTGCGTCGATGATCTGTTGTTTCAGCTGAGTTCAGAGGTGTGCTCTGAAGCCGATGATCGTATCTGGGTATCGTTCTTTTTTTTTTCGAGCTACTCATGCCATCTATTGAGCAGGACGTGCTCCTGCAGCTTTCCCATGGACGATGTGAGCGAGATCGGGCGGAGGTTGTCGGTGCTCGTTGGCTTGCCTGGCTTCGGGATTAGTATGGTGTTGGCCTTATTCCACTGCTTCGCTCTTCCGCTCTTCCGCTCCGCTCTTCCGCTACGGCACCGCTCTTCCAGCACTTGTAGTACTTTGTCAGCCTCTCAATGAATTAGTCGTCCAGGTTCTTGAGAACTTTGTTCGAAATGAGGTCCAGACCTGGTGCCGATTTGGTGTTGAGCTCGTGCAGTGCCATCCTGACCTCCTCGACATCGATGTCTCTGTCCAAGCTCTCATTGGATTCACCTCGGCATGTTCCGTGGTGTTCGGTTGGCGCTGTCGGGGTGTGTTTTCCCCGCAGTCGGTGCTTAACGTTTTGGGCTCCGTGTTTGCCGACCTCATTGTGCATCAGTTTTGCCAACCAATCCCTTTGGTGTGATTTGGTCTTGGTCTCATCAAGGAGGTGTTTGAGCAGGCTCCAGGTCCGACCGTTGTGCATCTGGCCATCAGCGGCATTGCACAACTCCTTCCACTGCTGCGTGCAGAGCGTGCGACAGTGCTCTTCGATCGTCCTATTCAGTGCAGCCACCTTTCGTAATTTTCTGTTAAGCCGTTGTCCCTTCCACCTATTTAGTATGGATTTCTTGGCTTCTATGAAGTGGGCTAGCCTGCTGTCCATCCTGTCGACTTCGACTTTGTTCTCGATTTCTCTGGTCGCTTTGCGCGTGTCCAGAGTGATCTTGCTAGACTATTCTTCTATGTCATCGATTTCTTCTTCTCCTCCGCCGCTTTGTACCCTGGCTTCTCTGTAAGCGTTCTAGTAGATCCAGGCGTACTTCTTGCTGTTGTCGGCACGGTCTCGGATGGATATGGAGACTTCCACTAGCGTGTGATCGCTACCGAGGTCATCCCCGGTGTTTCGCCAGGTGATCATGGCTGTCTCGTCATTTTTGACGAAAGTGAGGTCCGGGGTGGTGTCTCTGGACACCGAGTTCCCAATTCTGGTTGGGTGTGCGGGGTCTGTGATAAGCGTAAAGTTCAGCTCGCTTGCGTGCAGCGCCAGGTTCCTCCCCTTGATGTTACTTTTGGCGTATCCCCATGCGGGGTCCAGTTGCGTTAAAATCTACGCAAGCGACCAGTACGTGCTTACAGGCTGCTTCGCTCGCCTTGCGGAGGACTTTCTTAAATCTCTGTTGCCTTTGCGACGGGTAACTGTATAAGTTTAGGATGAAAATGCTGTCCTTTCGGTGTTTCTTCGGAACGAGTTCCGTGAGCGTGTGCTCGACGCCGACGTTCTTGAATTCATGTTCGACAAAGGTTGGTCCCTTCCTGACCAGGGTGCATACTTCTCTGTCACCGACAAGGGCCACATGCAGCCTGTAGCATGGGAGGGACGGTCTATTCGTGAGTGTCTCTTGCAGTAGCAGCACGTCCAGTTTCCTGCCGTCTTGCTCGATGTGCTGCTGGACGACTGGTCTCTTTCCTTGGAAACAATGACAGTTCCACTGCTACAACACTACGCTTGTTGTGCTGGCGGCCATGTTTGTACCAGGTCGAATTCTTTGGGTTGTGCTTGGTTTCCTTGCTGTGGTTGAGCGAAGACGGGGTGGCTCATGATTAGTTGTACGTTCTTTTCGAAAACAATGAACTTGTTATGTCCCACGAGAGTGGTTTGAATAGAATCTGTGGCAGTCTTCATGGTCATCATCATACCCTGGAGCCTCGCAATGCTGTCTTCGACACAATTCTTAGCCTTGCGCGCCTCGACCACTCGCTTCTTAGTAGCCGGTTCTGCAACTGTCTGGCTGGTCTTGCTGGTACCCGGCCGCTCGCTCTGCTGTGTCTTGTTTTCAGTTGTTTCTTTCTCTTCCAGCTTTCCGTTGAGTTGCTGGATGGTGGATTTCATGGCTGCATTTTCTCTCTTCATGCCTGCGTTTTCTTCCCGCAGTGTCTTGATTAGCTCATACATTTCATTATTGCTCGCCTGGTTGGCTTCTTTCTGGGTTGACTGCCCTTTCGCGGTCCCTCGTTCTTTGTCGACCCAGCTCACTCTGTCCTGTGACTGACACGACCGCCTGGTTTTGGAGTGGTCTGCGCTGCAGCTGCGTTTCCTCTGTTTGCTCCCTCTCGACTGCGAGCGATTCCTGGAAGCCGTTCTTGAGTTGTGCGCAGCTGGATTTCCGAGCGCCGGGAATTCGCGCTCGCTCTCAAGCTGGCTGCCGGCCTTTCGTCGCTCCCATTGCCGCCTGCGTATGATGTACGGTGTCTTCTATCTCGCCTTGCACTCTCTGTCGGTAGTTTGGTTTGCGCCGCCGCAGAGTTTGCACTTGGGTGTACAGGGGTGACCCTTCTCGGGGTTTGAAGTCCGCATCCCACGTGTACGCGGGCGGTTGGCGTTGGACACAGGTCTTCGCGGTGCCTATGCGCGCACTGGTGGCAAACCTCGACTTGTTTTTTTGTACAGGTGGCACGGGAGGAGTCCAGTCCCGAATTTGACGAAGTTGGGGACTTGCGAGCCCTCGATGGCTATGATTACCGTCGTGCGCCGATTCTTTTCGTTGCAACGGCCGTTACATCTCTCGCATTTACTACCACGGCGTCAACTTCCCTTGGGCTTATCCTGGTCCGGATGCCTCTGATCACCCCCTTGACAGTGCCATGAGGGGCGACGCACTACGCGCTGACTTCGTATAGCTTGCCTAGAACGTTTATCTCTCGAAGGCCTTGGTAGCGTGTGGCGTTTTCTTCTTTGGATATAGATATACGAACCACGATGATGATCTGTGGAAGGTTCGGACACAGGATGTCCTCGCTGTCTTCCTTGTTGACAGCAGCCTCTCGTTGGATCGCCACCAAGACTTCCGTGGCCCCTAGCTTGACGATGTCAAGCGTAACCGCCGCTGGCTGGCTAACCCTTGATTTAGGGTTACCGTGGCGGCCGCCGCTTCGAAACTTCCCGGATTCGTAAAATGAGGAATAATAGCTTGCCTGGGGAAAATCTGCTCTCCCGGTGATAGCGTAGAGCATCTATGTCGATTGGTACTGGTTTCGTGGCCTTGCATCCATTTGGCGCGTCAGAGGACCGGTACTTGATGGAGCAGACGTGAAGCACGACTGCATCGGTTGGCTCCCTGGTGGCCTTCCTTTCTACTGGAAAAACCACCCCGGCAGCGCGGGGCGGTAGGACATCACGCTGGTGTGCGCGAAAGCGCAGTCGGGACTCATACACGACTGCACACACACCTTCCTCATCTGCGGGGACCATCACCTCACTGGATCAGCGGACTGTGCCGCCAAATTTAAACATCCCGGACTAGGGACAGTTCACAACAGCGGCACCAACAAGAGCACCAACTGGAGAGGCGCTGGTACCGACGGGCAATCAGGCGCGTAACGGCAGCTACAGCATCAGCGTGGAGGCGATGGATAAGATCCAGGGAACAAGGGCCGAAGGCACGCCAAAGCAGCAACGGGCCCGCCAGCGGTCGATTACACAAAGGTGAGCAGCTGGGCACGGGTCACTAGTTTCCCTTGTCCTTCGTTGGCAATACAGGTACTTAAAGGGACCGTGCAACACTCTTCGAGCAGGAAACCGGCGCGACACTGCCAGGAATACCTGAGCCAAATATTACACGTGCCCATGAAACGGTGACCGCGGAAATCGCTGTGAACGCACGGAAAACCAACTGCGCTCTCTTCAATTTTTCTTATTATGCACCCCTGGCATGGCCTAAACGACGTCATTGAGGCCATGGCTGTCCTATTGGCTGTCGCTGGTCAACTTCGCGGTGTATTTCTCGCATTTCCTGTGATGATCCGCCGTCGTCGGCGCTGTGTAACAACCTCTTCTATGGCTGAACCTGTACGCACAGTTTTGGCGTTTCGCGGAGTCTGAGAAACGAACTCAGTACTCCTCTTTCAACGAGACCGCTGGACAACAAACGTTTATTGCTTCAAAAACGCCCTACCAGCCTGAGCGTGCGCTTGCAAGCGGGCAGCTATGCCTGTTTTTTTTTTTTTTTTTTTTTGTGTGTGTGTGGCACAAGACCGGAAATAGAACCATCAACGGTGCGGAGAAAGGGAGAAATGTCCCCGGCCTGTGAAATGGCGCCTTGTCTGTGTCTACGTGTTTCTTTGTTCCCCGTTGTTTAGCGCCTCAAATTTATTCAGTATTCGATATATCGAAGGCCGCCGAAGAGAACTCCGCGAGCCGCCCCCCTCTCCAGGAGAGAGCGCGCAGTTTTCGTCGAGTTGTCCGCGGTCGAGTTGAGAGGGAACAATTATGGGCGATTTCTCATTGCGCGTAGTGAACAGATAGTGACAGTTATAGTGAGAGTGATAGCGAGCGGATTTTCATAATTCTTGCGGGAGGAGATTGGTGGGACAATAGACTTTACCCCAAAACACAATCCGAGTAGCCGATAGCAACAGCTTCGTCAAGACATTTGCGCCATCAAAGCAGAACGCAGCCTAGTCATACCACAGGACGGGGATGCTGGCAGTGAGAAACTCGCGATCCCTGCCGAGGATTGCGAAGACATGCAGCATGTAGACAATACACCTCTGGAGAACCAGGATGTCAGGGCTCTATTCGAGAAGGAAACAGAGATTTTGAACTTGCTCTGCTTCAAAAATTAGAGGACGTTAAAACCGACCGTGAATCACACATTCAGATCACCATTCAGAACATCCAAAAGGCAATTAATGGAGCCCTTAGACGCACAGCTTGGGAAGTCAAAATTAATTGGCCACTAGGGAAGAGTGGCGAACGCCCGGTCCCACACACAGCTCGTCAGTGGACCTAGGAACCCGAAGACACATAACTGGCTTATGACGAGACCGTCAAAAAACGCCGGACCCATTCAAATAATACAATGGAATTGTAGGGGTTTTGACAAAAAAGCAGAATACCCTGTATGATTATTTGGAAACGCTTTAGACGATGCCAGACGTTACTGCGATACAAGATGTCGTAATATCCGCAAAATTCAGGTCACACAGCACACACCAAGTAGCCCCATCTATTTGCATCCCTGTGCACAAAGAATGCACGGCAACCACTACTGACCTCGCCTTAGACCGGGATGTTGAACACTCTTTTGTCCAAATCCTACCCACTAAACACCTCCAAGGCGGTGTCTGCGCACTAAACATCTGTGAAGGAAAGTTTGACATCCACCTAAATGCAGCCATACGGCTACAAAGGAAAGCTATACAGCTTTCTCGGAAACTTCGCAGTTGAAGAAAAATTGATCCTGGTCCAGGATTCGAACCCGGGACCACTGCTTAACCGGAGCAGTCGCTCTACCAACTGAGCTAACCAGGAGGCTAGTCGTTAGTAGCGCGAAAGCGAATTGATCAACAACTCGAAGTGAGTTGTTGAGTTGTTGCTCAATTCGCTTTCGCGCAGTTGTTGATCAATTCGCTTTCGCGCTACTAACGACTATCCTCCTGGTTAGCTCTGTTGGTAGAGCGACTGCTCCGGTTAAGCAGTGGTCCCGGGTTCGAATCCTGGACCAGGACCAATTTTTCTTCAACTGCGAAGTTTTTCCTTTGTAGCCGTATGGCTGCATTTAGGCGGATGTCAAACTTTCCTTGACAGAAACTTACTCCACCTTGGGGATTTCCCCTAAATCTGGTCTAAACATCTATAGCCGCCCAAAATACCGAAACGATACTTTTGCAGAAATCTTCCACAAAGCCATCCGGATTGCAGGAGGGGCGCCACTCGTCTTTGTGGGACATTTCAATGCTTACAATTTTCAATGGGGGTACCATAAGGAAGACATCAAGGGGCGAAAATTCCCTTCAAACATCGCATACGTGGGCATTCCACTCCTTACAGACCCTTTTTATCCAACCCGAATGGGCAACAGTGGGGCTAGGGACACGTGTTCTGATCTCTTCCTCGTTCGCAATGCAAAACGCTATGCATGGATCCACACAGAATAAACCTTAGGTAGCAGTTATCTTCGTGATGTTCTTTTCCCCGGGGCTTCTCCTCCAAGCAGCAGTAGCGCTGAAGATCTGACCCCGGGTATCTCCAACCGACAAACTCAGCTTCCGATGCAAAAACTATACATTTATTTACAGCCCGGCGGGCGGCTCGGAAACAGTGCTCGGGCGGAGCCCAAAGACGACGACCCGCCAGCTGCGGTGTCCCGATGTCGTCTCCTTGTCTTCATCTTCCCTCCGCCCTGACGCTGGGGGCTAGGGAAGAGGGAAAAGCGAGTCCTTCGTGGGGGTCCAACCCCATGTGGTGGCCATTAGTGCATCCGGTGGTAGCAGGCGCGACCTTCAACGGAATGCACGGCGTTTCAAGGCGGCGCGCGACACGTGCGTTTCATTTGTCCGCTGCTCGTCCCACGGCCCGCACCAGTTCGTGCGTCGAAGCGCCCGACACCTCCACCACCACTGTGAAACATAACTTCAGGAATGTTTCACACACGAAACACACACCACACACACTTTTGGCACGTGCACCATCGTTCCTTCAGTTGACGACACAACAATAGCACGGCCAGTGCCCCTTGACACTGGCTGCAGGTCACCATGACAAAGTAGCCACGATCCTCACATAGCTCATTCAGAGCGAGCGGCCTTTAGAAAGCGCTACGCACGGCCGTCGTCGTCCGAAAACGCCCTGGCCATGCGCCGCACACCCTCACACAACAGTATCAGGGGCCCCTCTCCTCCCCGCTTTCTTGCTCGGGAAGGGACCACTGCTGGCTCGTCACCATGCGTTGAAGCCACTCTGCACTGAGGTGAAGCTGACTGACGCTTTCGCCTCTTTCTAGGCGAACCCTCGGGTTCGGCCGCTTCTGCGCTCGGAGTGACGTGCTCCACTACGCACCGCTGGTCAGCGTAAGCAGGAAAGTGCTGCTTAGCGGCTACGTCAACGCTCACATGAAATGCTGGAGAGGCTATCTCTTCAGCCACTCCTACAGACCTACCTGTAACTGCCTTGGGTAGCATTACATGAGCAGCCGTACCCGGATTTACATTTTCCTCTCTCAGTTCGCTGGAGCTCCCCATGACAATCACATTTTCGTGACTCGACATTTGGGGATCTCTAGAAACACAAAATGCAGTGTGCGTGAAACCAACTGCATCCTCGCGCGATTCCCGTGCTGCTTCATTCTTCAAAGCAACTGACCGCTCACCCATGCTCTCGGAATGCTCTCCGTCTCCGCACGGTGCGACGACGGGCTCACGCTCAACTGAAGCCAGCCTCAGCCCCTTCAGAACGGCTGATTTAAGAACTGCGTAGCTCTTGCGCTGCTCCCCCGAGAGTCCAGCTAGGCACCCTCTAGCCCTCACGCTCAAGTAGGGAAGAATTACCCCTGCTCGCCATTTTGGCGGGACACAGTAGGAGTCTAGCCTGGCCTCGGCACCAGCGAATCAATCAAGCACAAGCGCTTCCTGGGAGGGCATATCTACGAGCACCCCTTGCAGCATGCTCATGAAATCTAATCTCCCATCCATCTCGCTGCACCCTTGCGCTCGCTGCCCGATCGGTGAGGCGGTGGCGTTGTTAGCTCTTCTCAAACGCTCACTCGTTAGACGTTCCGCTGCTAACTCCGCCTCAGCAATCTTCAATTTCGCCTGCACTAGCGCCTTCTGCTCAGCGAACGACATAGCTGACGTAATCATGACGCTGGCTGCCTCGTCAGCCCTCACAGTCAGCTCCATCTCACCATACCTAGCTAACCGCCCCCCATTATCTCAGGGCTACTCATGCAGCACCCCCTACATGTCATGGTGAGCCACGCATCCAGGATCAAGTGAGGCACTGACCTGCATAGCTCGGTGCTTGTGGTGATGGGCTCGATCCGTCGAGGTGGCGATCCGTATCCATGCGGCGCCGGCCGCGTTCTCCTTCTCGGGGCTGCAGGGGTGATCCGGCTCCTTCCGATGAGGCGTCCGCACACTGCACTAGAAGTCACCGCCTTCTGCCGTGGCCAGCTCACTCACTGCTCCAGCCGTTCCCGTTTAGCAGGCTGCTGCTTTCCGTGGAGAAGTCCGTTGAGCGCCGGTCGAGCGCTTCTCCACCAGGCTGGCGAGCTCCGCTGCTCCCGCCGATCTCGCTCAGCAGATCGCGATTTCTCCGCCTGCTCCGTCCGTCGAGGGCCTGTCTCGCCCCAGACCGGCTGAGTCGTCGCTGTTGAAGATCGTGCCGACTGCGCCAGTTATCTTCGTGATGTTCTTTTCCCCGGGGCTTCTCCTCCAAGCAGCAGTAGCGCTGAAGATCTGACCCCGGGTATCTCCAACCGACAAACTCAGCTTCCGATGCAAAAACTATACATTTATTTACAGCCCGGCGGGCGGCTCGGAAACAGTTCTCGGGCGGAGCCCAAAGACGACGACCCGCGAGCTGCGGCGTCCCGATGTCGTCTCCTTGTCTTCATCTTCCCTCCACCCTGACGCTGGGGGCTAGGGAAGAGGGAAAAGCGAGTCCTTCGTGGGGGTCCAACCCCATGTGGTGGCCATTAGCGCATCCGGTGGTAGCAGGCGCGACCTTCAACGGAATGCACGGCGTTTCAAGGCGGCGCGCGACACGTGCGTTTCATTTGTCCGCTGCTCGTCCCACGGCCCGCACCAGTTCGTGCGTCGAAGCGCCCGACAGTAGCCATCACTGCATCTTCATGGTAACAGTAGAGACGCAGAAATTGAGTCACACGCGAGGGCAGGCGACACTTACGGACTGGGCCACATTTAGGGACTCAGACCTTCCAGCGCTTGATCAGGCAACGGACTACCACGCGTGGGCTGCTGCTCTCATAGAAAGTAAAGATCAACATACAACGACTCTACAGATGACTGAGGACACACCGGCCAACGACACACATCTCGTGCATGTGTGGGAAGCCCGACGGTCTCGCCCAAAACGCTGGAGCCGGCATAAGCTTAGCAGGAAACTTAGGCTAAGGATTGCACTACTCATACAGCAAGCCGAGGACTACGTCACGGTGCTTGCCCGAAATAATTGGATAGAGAAGGGCAACTGACTTAGCGGAGCTTTGAGATTGAAGGAAACTTGGTGCATAGCGTGCACATCTTATCCATCCGAGCCGCACACGGGGTGAAAGTGCACGAAACCTCGGGCGCGTCTTTAATTATTTTCAAGGTACTAAACAATACTAGCGAAGGCGCTATAAAACAGATATCTTTGCACTGCCATCGATCAACACGCGGCCTTTCTTACATACGAAGAGACGGAAAATGAAGCTCTCGATGCCCCTTACAATTTTGAGGCAACAAAGGCAGCGCTTTCGAACATGAGCATGGGTACGGCACTGAGCGGCGACACCGTCATGGTCGCTCTGCTAGCAAACCTCAGCGAACAATCCGTTCAGGAGCTTACAGGCTTAATTAACGCAACCTCAGATGGCGGCCTTACTCCCCTATTGCAGACGAATGGAGAACGTCAATCGTGCATTTCATTCCCAAAGCTGGTAAAGAACTAAAAACGGATAATTTACGACCTATTTCTCTAACTTCGTGCGTTGGGAAACTCATTAAAAATATGGTCTGCACGCGTCTCTCTGCTTACCTCGAAAAACAGGGTTTTTTCTCCACAACCACTGTTGGTTGTCGTGCACACCTATCAACCCAAGACGTTCTCTTCCAATCTAAACGGGAGCTGATCGAACCCCCTCGCGGAAAACATGGGGACAGGATCATCTATAAAGGCTTAAAAGGTGCATTCGACAACGTAAAGCACGGCAAATTCTTAGTAACCCAAACTGCACGAATTGAGGGCACAAAACCTATCGTAATATTCAGGATTTTCTTCAGGGAAGGAAGGCATACATAAAGATCGACGGCACAAATTATGGGCCCGTAGAGATTTGAACTTGTGGCGGTGCTTTCCCTCCTTCAGTTTAACGTGGCCATGATGAAACTTCCGAGAGACTCAAAATGGTAGAAGGAGTCCGCCCCGCCATATACGCGGAAGATATTACATTCTGGGCAACAAGCTCAAGCGTCGGAGAAATCGAGGAAGTCCTCCAGGCAGCGGCTACTTTAGTGCGCACGTACGCTGATGAATTCGGCCTCCAGTGTGCGCCGGCAAGGTGCGAACTGCTTCACATCACCCAGGACAAAGCAGAAGCCGCTAAAATTCACAATATTTTGGGCGGCATTCAGATATCCGAAGTGGAGATCATCCGCGTGCTGGGACTGCATATTAATAACAAAGGCAATCACGCCGCAGCCTTAAGCAAACGTAATCCACGTGTGAACAAATAAGCCGCATGATCGGTCGTGTATCTGGGTAATACGGGGGTCTCTAGAAAAGCGAGGCGCTGTGCTTAGTACAGGCCTTCGTCACCAGCCGCATATTGTATGCAGTGCCATATCTCAAGCTACGTCTACGCGATCTAAAGAAAGTGGACATTATGATCAGGACAGTTGCAAAAAGAGCCCTTGGACTCCCTTCGGAAAAGTCCACTTACCGTTTAATACAGCTCGGGATGCGCAATACGATCACTGAGCTCATATAAGCTTAGCACACGAGCCAAATCATGCGACTGTCAATGAAAGTTGCTGGCAGGCAGGCCCTTGAGGCTCTACCCGAACCATGAAGACAGAGCAGACATCCCTCCCGCCTGGCGCCGTAAACTCGTCATTAAGCCATTTCCCCGAAATATGCACCCTGAGGCCCAATTCTCTAAAACGCCGGAGTAGAACCATGCAAATACATGTGTTCTGGGGTTGGGGTAAAGTGGGCAAAGTGGCACTCCGGCGCACCGCCAAAAGAGCGGAAAGCGACACGCACTGCCCCCCGTCGTTTTGCTTGGGGCTATGCGCCCTCTTGACGGTGCGCCGGAGTTACGCCAAGCCCAGAACACATGCATTTGCATGGAGCTACCCCGTCGTTTCAAAGCGACGCCCCGTCGTTTTAGAGAATGCGGCCCCTGAACGAAACTTACGAAGACGCCAAGCCCGAGCAACAGCCATAACAAAACAATATGGCACCCGTAAAGGCGTGTATTTTCTAGTCGCAGCAGGCCCCACAACAGAGGGCATCTGTACGGCTGCGGTCCTGCACTAGGGAACAGGTGGGTGGACTGTGGGTAAAAAGAAGCAAAATTGTGTTTGCTGCAGAGACGGCTATAGCACTGCCCGCCATTCACTCCGACACAACGCACACAATGTCTGACTTACAACAAGCTTGCCGAAATTTTATCAGGGGTCGGGTAGCACTCCTTGCTAGAAAAATTCTCATTAATGTAAATCCATAAATATGCGACACCATAACACAACTCGTATGGGTACCTGTCTACCAGGGAGTGCAGGGGAACGAGGCTGCGCACACAGCAGCTCGAGCGTCTCTCCCCCGGTGTTCCTGTGACTTAGGCTCTGACCGTATAGCGCCCGTACCTTACCCGCTAACCACGTGATCGGAGGTCACAACATACCTGCGCCCCGGTAGGAAGGCGTTCCCAGTGCCCGCCAAGCGCCTGGATAGAACTGAGGAGCTCCGCCTTGGCATGCTGCAGACTGGGTCAATCTACAGCCCCGCAAGACTCAAACACATAAACCCGTTCCTACCAGGTTCCTGTAATTTCGGCCGCCAGTGGGCAGATACATACCATATGGATGGGCCTGCCAGAATAGTCCAGGAATAAAAGCGAAAGCCAAGCAGTTGAAATAGGATCGGTCGGTTGATGATGATGTTGATGTTGAAGATGGCTCACTGATCGAACGCACATAGCTGACGACGGTCTACTGCACGATATTTACACGTTATTACAATATTTACAGCTAAGTTGCAACAGACATCGCAGTACCATTGCACGAGGACAGCTCGAGACGCGGCCGCACCAAGCGGGGCTCTCCCCTCCTCTGCACCAAACACCTTGGTTTTATTAAATAAAACACGCCTCCAAGGAAGGCGGAACCAAACAGACAGAAAAATACCTAATGAAAATGTCTGGCCATTTATAGGCCACACAGCCGCCACAGGCGGAGCTCATAATTAGGCAATTGGCCCACCCCTTGTACTAAACTCCTTTACCATTACCATGCAAACTAGACGTCAATACTCAGATAGGATTCGCACAGGAAGTCGTGAGACGAAAAACAGACAAACTAACCAAGTCTGACGCGTTGTTACACCTACTTCGGAAGTGGCCTCAAAGGGCCCGACAAGGTCTACACTCCGCGAACCCCACACGCCAACAAACGCCTGCAGGGTGTCGCCGCTTGTTTACCAAAGGTCACCGCCGCCGCACCATGCCCGTTTTTGCGGCCAACGGTTTTGAGAATTTATGTCCAGTTGTGGTTCTGTTTCCGGTCATCCCAGAATTACCCCTTTCAAAACAAACCAGAGCGTGTTACAGTTTCAAAGAAAGCCGTCACCGCCGCGGCCGCCGCTTTGACATTCCACGTCTTTGTGACCAGTCGACCCAGCTATTTATGACCCGGCATCTGCCACTTCCAGTCCCGCGCCCGAGCCTGAACACTCAACGCGGCTGGTGGGGGACCACGCGGCACTCACCCCTCGCATGCTTCCGAGAATTAGGGCCAACCGATTCTCTGTTAGCGCCGAAGCGCTAAGCGGTGTCCACCACCCCTGAGAAAAAGACAAAAAAATGACCTCGGAAGAAAGTGCTTCCTCCTGTAGCGCGTCGCGCCCCTCGGCCCCTCTAGGCCGTAGACACTCAGTACAGGCGTCTACATACCTGAAAGAAGAAAAAAACATTGCAGGCCAGTCTTAGCAATTAGGCGATCTCAAGCCTCAAAGTTAACAGAAGCCAACGGGGGGGCAGTGTCATCGGGCTCTCGTCCAGCTGGCACGGGCGGCGGCCTCGACCAAAGGAATCCTGGACTGAGGAACACCACTCATGCTAGATAAGATTAACAGCCTCTTCCTTCCTTTAACTCTGTCCTGTGCATTATTATAATAAAGCTACTTTGGCTTGTTTTCATCTCGCACGTGCTGGAGCGTTCCTGAACCGTTATGAACGCGTCGTTTTTAGATGCAAAGCATCTCTTAGTCGACCCTCCGTCGTCCGGCGTCCGCACCTCTCCTCCTCTCCCCAATAGCTGTGATAACACCGCTCTCTCCCATCCTCCTCTCCACACTACCTGTACGCTAGCGCGCTGCTCCTCCTCTCCCCTCTGCACACCAGCCGTCCAATCACGCGCATGCGCGCTGCTCCTCCTCTCCACTTCCTCTGCTCTGCAAATAAACCCGTCCGCACTCCGCTTAATTGCTTCTTCTGTACTGCGCCGTCTGATGAGTGCAAATGGACGCCAACGATTCCGTGAGCGAACTGGCTGGCACACCTTCAACTAGCGCCAGTCAGCAGACTGTCAGAACCGCGAGCACCTCCGAAGACAAGGCTGCACAGAGGAGAACTCGCGACGCCGAACGTAAACGGAAGCGTCGAGCAGCGGATTCCTCGCTTCGAGAACGAGAAGCCGCTTTGAAACGCCAGCGGCGAGTAGCTGATCCAGATGGCGTTCGGCAACGTGACAACGCTTCGAAACGCCAGCGTCGAACAGCGGATTCCTCGCTTCAAAAACGAGAAGCCGCAAAACGTTCCCCACTAGTCGAAAATAAAGAAGACATTTAATGCGCTACTATACGTGTCTTTACTCTAACAACAAATTGACACGCTACTACTCCACGGCTTTGCATCCCCTCAAGCTTTCCACGTGGGAAGATGGCGTAATTTTTTTTTCTTCGGCGGCCTGTTTTAGATGCGATGCATTTCTTGCTCTCGGCTCCGGCGTCCGTCGTCCGTCCATCCGCACGTCTCCCCCTACACTATATAAAAAAGAAATAGTTAGCAGCGCCCGGTTTCGATCCAACGACTCTCTGGCCGCAACGGGAGGTACATAGCGCTCTTCCCACTGCGCTACAAAACCGAGATAGGAGCAAGTGCTACGAACGCGCCATATGTCCTTAACTCGTTCAAACTACGTCAAGAAGCTACTGATACAACGAAAGCACGCGAACCTGAACGTCAACGGAAACGATGAACTGCAAACTTTAGAGGAGGATGTTGAATTTCCCGTGGGGAAAGCTGTGGCTGGAAGCGCCACGCGCCTTGCAGCTCAACCAGAGAAGAGGACGAAGAGGCCGGGCAGCGGGGTAGGAGCGTGAGCACGCAAAAAAGACGAGAACCAGGAGAGAGAGAGAGAAGCACTTTATTAAAGAAGACCTCTAAGCGAGGGAGGTGGCCGACAGCCGGAGCTGTGCGGCGACATTCTCTCTCCGGGTCAGAGCAGCTCAGCGCTGCCTCCCAGAGCTCCGAGGAATTGATTTGAGGGAGGGGATCATATGTACAGGCCCACATGTGATGTTGCACCGTGGCCTTGCCTCCGCATAGTAAGCAAAAGGGAGAGGGTAAACTGAGGGGTGTATGTGATAGAGGAGGGCCCTATTGGGAAGGGATTCGGTCTGCGCGAGCCTCCATATTCGTTCTTCCGTGTACGTCAGTGAGGGGTGGGCCGGTGGGTATTTGAGGCGAGAGAGGCGGTAATGAGTAGTTATTTTGTTGTAGCTCAATAGGCTATCTCGGGCTGATCTGGCTCCGTAAGAGGCTACGGAGGTGGCGCACGCCCGGTAGGTGAGTGCTCGGGCTGTCGTGTATGCCACCTCGTTACCCCCAAGCCCAGTGTGGGCAGGAGTCCAAATCAGCTCAACTTGGGTAGTAGGAGGGGTTTTGGAGGAGACGTTTTAGGCCTGGGGTGAGATGGTACCCCCAGCATAATTTTTAATGGCCGTTTTCGAATCCGAAAATATAATTGAGGGTGGTGGCCGACTTGCAAGGGCTACTGCGATTTCCGCCTCTTCCGCCGTGACCGGTTCTACCGTGCGGATCGTGAGAGAAGTGAGTGGCGGATTGTTTGGGGAGTTGATGACTGCTATAGCGAATGCATTGCGTGCCGATATTCAGCTGCATCAACATACACTGCTGTCTGGGCGTATCGGGTACTTTTCTGCAAGCTTTTTGGCCCTGTGCATCCTGCGGCCCCGGTGTGCATCAGGGTGCATATTTCGAGGGAGGGGGCGGATTCTGATGTCAGCGTGAATTTCCAGTGGGATAGAAGACTTGGAAGCTGTGATGATGGGCGCTTTGAGTTGGAGGCGTTGAAGCAGATGCTGTCCGGGAAGTGTTTTGGTTAGTCGATTCAGTTGTCCAATACGTGCGCTTCTATGAGCTCCTGTGCCATGTTGTAGGCTACCGGTGGCCTCAAGCCCTGGCAGTGGAAGTGCTGGGTGGGAGTTGTCAGGAAACCTTATAGATTTTCCGTATTAGACAATTTATTTTCGCTAGGTCCGCGTCAGTTGGGAAGAGGTACGGGAGGGAGTAAGTAATACGGCTGATTATAAATGCTTGGATTAAACGTAGTCGATCAGCTTCTTTAACGCCGTTATTTCGGGTAACAATGTGTTTAATTAACCCTATGGTTTGGGTGACGTGAGAAGAAAGTTGTTTTATAAAGTCCGTAGTAGCTCTGGAGCGATTTATAGTGAGTCCGAGAATTTTGATTTTTGAGACAATCGGTATAGGAGTTGACGCAATGTAAACATGGATATTTGGATTCCAGTGTTGTCTTTTTCTTGGGGGTAGAAGCAGTAGCTCAGATTTCGTGGGGGAGCATTGGAGGCCAGCGAGGGCAGCTGCCTCTACTACAGCTGTCGCACCAGCTTGGAGAATTTCTTCTATTTCGGCGTCACTGCCCCCTTCGTCCAGAGTGTAATATCGTCCGCATAGAGACTATAGTGAAGATTTGGTATTTTGTTCAGTGCTTCCGGGATTTGAAGTAGGGTTAAGTTAAAGAGTAGCGGTGAAAGCACTGCTCCTTGCGGTGTTCCTATTGATGGTAAGTTAAATTCTTCCGTTTCTAGAGGGCCAAGGCGGAGCGTCGCTGTTCGTGAGGTGAGGAAGGCTTTAATGTAGTTGTATGTTTTTATGCCGGGGGAGATAGTAGAAAGGCCCTGTAATATTGGCCTGATGCGTGACTCTATCAAAGTCCTTTGTAAGGTCTAAGGCTAGAATTGCAGCTGTGTCGGCCCGCGGTGGTGTGGCTAGGATGTCATGATGAAGTTGAAGATGAATGTCGTTAGTTGAGAGCCCAGCACGAAAGCCAAACATTGTGAATGGGAGAGAGTTCCTTTGATTTATGAGTTTGAGGAGGCGAGAATGTATGATATGCTCAAGAAGTTTCCCTATGCAAGATGTGAGTGATATTGGTCTAAGGTGATCAATGCTCAAGGGTTTGTCAGGCTTGGAATTAAAGAGATATTTGCGTGAGTCCATGTTTCAGGCAGGGTACCTGCATTCCAATGTTGGTTAAAGAAGTAAGTTAATGTGGTAACAGAGTTGTCGTCTAGATTACGTAACATTTTGTTGGTTACCCCATCTTTACCCGGGGCTGAGTCAGTTTTGAGATTAACAAGTGCTGCCCTGACTTCCGCCTCCGTAATGTCTGCATCTAGGTGCTTCATTAGGAACTCCCCGGATAGTCAGGAAGGGGGCGTTGTTCACCACTGGGAATGTATTTTTCTTTGAGAGTTGTAAGGAGCTGTTGCTGTGTACCAGGGTAGCTGTGAGTTATCTTCTAGATGTTCTTTTCCATGGGGCTTCTCCTCTAAGCCGCCGTAGCGCTGAGGATCTGACCCCGGGTATCCTCAACCGACCAACTCGCCTCCGATACAAAACTGTACATTTATTTACAGCCCGGCGGCGACTAAAAAAACAGTATTCGCGCGGAGCCCGAAGACGACGAAGCCGAGCTCTCCTGCGATCGGACCGCGTCTCTCTCTGTCTCCTCTTCCTTCCCTCCTGCCGCTGAGGGCCTAGGAAGAAGGAAAAGCCAGTCGTCTTCGTCGGTGGCCATCCCATGTGGTGGCGGTTAAGACATCTGGTGCGAGCAGGCGCGGACTTCCTCGGAATGCGCGGCGTTTCAAGGTGCCGCGCGACACGTGCGTTTCATTTGTGCGCTGCTCGTCCCACTGCCCGCGCCAGTTGGTGCGTCGAAGCGCCCGACACTGTGTATTAACTGTGTCATGCGATTAGTTTGGCTGTTTTGGACTGAGACGGGTCCATTAGGTGCCTAAGCAGGGACCATGTGCGTTTCATACTGAGTGTTCCCCTTAATTGATCGCAAATTTCTCCCCATCTACGGGTTGCTAGCTCAGTCGCATATTTTTCTGTCTTGTGTGCAAGTTCAGCTTTTCTTCCTTAGTCGTTTATTATGTTTAGTGGCTTTCCACCTTTCTCGTAGGCTACGTAGGGCTGCCCACATGCTATGGAGGCGCGAGTCTACCATGTCTGCCTGAATTTATGGATCAAGTAGCTGATCATGCGCTTTCTTATCACTAATCAGTTCCGCAACCCACGTTTCTAGGGTTGGTTGTTCGGAGGACTGTTCATAGCATTGGTTTGCGGGTTATCCTGAAGGCATGCCAATCCGTTATACAGTTTTGTTTGCGTTCAGGTTGAGGGGTGACGCTGGAGGGGATGGTAAGCTGTATGATATAATAGTCGCTGCCTAAATGGTTATCCGTATTGTTCCAACAGGCATTTTTTATGTTGTGAGTATATGCAAGATCCAGAGTAGTATCTCTCTGTGCGCTATTTCCTATTCTTGTTGGTATGTCCGGTGGTAGTTTCGAGAGTGAGCCTGTGCGAGTGTGTATGCTCCCACAGTAAGCGTCCTTTTTTGGTGATTGTAGAATAGCCCCATGCAGTGTGTGGGGCATTAAAATCTCCGACTATTAGGAGAGGATGATTCTTCGCTTCTTGTTTGGCTAGGGAAAACAGGGTTCTGAAAGTGTGTTTATGCTCTTTTGGGCCGCTGTATACGTAAAGTACATACAGATGAGGCGAAGACGGACATTTCGGATACATGTTAATCATGTCGTGCGGTATGGACACGCTGTAGAAGCGTTTATGGGTTGCCGAAACGTTGCGATGTACAAGAGTTGCGGTGTATGGGTTGTTGGGGTCTTGGAATGATTGGTATCCACTTAATCTGACTCGAAGACCAGGTTCTTGTATTGCTATGACGGAGGGGGGTTTAGCAACCGTGCTTATTAACATTTCCAGAAGTGAACGTTTTCGGAAAAAACCTCGGCAATTCCACTGCCAGATACAGATTTCTTTAGGGGTTGGCTTCATCCGTGATGTCAAAGTCCTGGGGTACAGGCGCATTATACGGAGTAACGAATTGACTGAGACAGCCGTGCAGTTCCGCCCTCATCGCCTCTATCGATGCTTGCATGGCCGCTTGAGCACTAAGAAGTGACTGATTGAACGGTGTGTATTCGGCTTTCTGTTCTGTGAGGGTACATTCAAGCTTGTCGAAGCGTGTTTCTGTTTGCGAGGCCGACCGTTCTGGGGGGTTCATTCTGCGGTTCCTCTGAGGGTGAATTCGAGAGGGCTTTGGCGCTTAGGAGGAGGCGACGTGGGGTTTTCTCTAGGGGGAGGGTGATGTTTGGGCATGTAGTTTTCTCGTTTGAGAGCTGCATTTTCTTCCTTAAGGGCGGCGATTTCCGTTCGGATGGTTTGTGATTCTCGTAATACATCAGTTAGGGGATTGTTAATTGTGGTGATGACAGGAGGGGGATGGAGCTGTGAGCTGGGAGGCGCACGTGAGCCGCTCACCTGTTGCCGCTCTATTCCAGGTGGTGTCTTGGTCATCAGGTGTTGAGAGTTGCTGGAGTGTCGCTCGTTGCTGGCCGTTTTGGATGACGACTTCTTGTGGTCCTTAGATCGTAGCGGTGGGAAGGAGTCAAGTGTTGGAGGGCTTTGTTGTCCCACGACTTGCGCATAGGAAAGCGGTCTGGGCCTCGGTCTGTAGCGTCGCGGGCAGTCCGCTGAACCCGTGAGGTGGCTTCCTCCGCATACTATGCACTGCGGAGTGCAGGATGATTTTCGGGGGGCGTCGGTGATGCCACATCGGGGACAGCGGGGTGCAGTTTGTCTGTTCGGGCACACATCCTGGCGGTGGCCCGACTGCCAGCACCGGGCGCAGGCTTCGGTCTTCCGGCGTAGAGGCTTGCATCTGTATGTAGCCGCTCTGTACCGAATCCAGTATGGCACGTGTGGCCCGTCGAAAAGTATCTGCGCCATGTTCGAGGTGTTGAGGCGGCGAACATCCAGGCATCTTAAGGTGAGGATTGTAGTTGTAGATACTCTGTTCTATTTGATCAGGAGTGTCCGTTTCGGGGATATTAAAGATGATACCCAGAGCCGTGTTTGGTGGCGCTGGTACATTAGTTGCTACCTCTTAACGTTGCTCACCGATTAGGATGGATGATAGTGCTGCGTATTTCAGTGCTCGGTCTTCGGAAGGAGTGCTGACCACAATAAAATTGGGATCTTGCCTGAATGCGGATCTGATCTTCACAGTTGGTAGTACTTGAGCATGCGCTTGGATTGTGTCCGCGAGAGCCGCTACCGGAAGCGTGGCTAAGGCTAGTCCGCCTCGAGGACGCAGGACAATCTTAACGTCGTTCGGGGGGAACGGCTCAATCGGAGCGATTCGCGGTGTGGGTCTTCTCTGGCCTCGCGGCGTCGAGCGGGCGTGTTGTGCAGAGACACTTGCCTGTTGCGGCGGAGATTCTACGTTGCGGAGATGCTTTCTGCTTGCGGCGAATGTGCGCCCAACCCGGCGAGGCTAGTTCAGGCCGGAGTGATGGGCTCACCCATGACTTCGTTTTCCATGGCGTAGGGGCAAGCGAAGGGCGGCGATGCGCAGCTGCCAGCGTGGCGAGCAAACGTGCAACAAGGCTGTGGCGGTAGGCCTGGTTAGGCCTAGCTTGGCCAGCGGCGTGGTCCAGTCTTTCGGTGGCTTGTAGCGAAGACAAAGTTGGAAGGATGCCCAGAAGGATGATACCCAACGGGTCCAGCTGTCTTCCGGTGAAACCACAGCAAGCTGTTGTGGAGATGACAATCAACGCTTTCTCTAATTAAAACGATTAATCTGCGGAGCCGACGGGAGAGCGGGGCGCTCAGCGTGGCCCCTGGCGGCGGTGTTCGATCAGGTAACGCCGGAGTCGGTCTCTTCGCTGTCTCTCCATTTCTCTACATTTCTCTGTCTCTACATGGGGGTTCACCCTACGTTCCCATTCATGCTCCGATAAATGGAACAACATAACGGCAACACAATGGAACCTACACGGAACCCCTATGATGCTTCGCATCCTCCTCAAGGTTCCCCATGGGAAGATGGTGTAATTTTTTAGGACGCAGCCCTTTAGCGCCCTTTCCTGGGCTGGGCGGCGTCCCCATCATCGTTGTAACCGGGTGAACGATGGCAAGACCGAAAAGTGAAAGAAAGACTGTTGCGAAATTGGGAAGGGAGGGCGGTGCGCCGTGGCGGCGCGAGGCGCTTCTCCGAAATTGTGTGCAGGGGGGGAGGGGAGCAGTATGCTGCGCCCGCAAGAGACGCCCGACTGCGCGACACTTGGCGGATACGTGAGAGGGGCGTGCGCGTGACGATCATGTGCGTTCGCTTCCCAAAGGCCCAACCAGATGCACGCGTAAAATCGACGTACTCGCGCAACGACGTAAGCCTGCGGCGACACACGCCGCTGCCTTAACGCCGACTGACGACGTCGGAGAGGGCGAGTAACCATATATCACCGCAACGCGCGCGTAAACCAAGCGCCGCGCAGTGTGGCTCGACTACCTCGGACTCAGCTTTGTGGCTACCAGTTGAACTACATTTTAGCTCAGATAAAACAAATAATGCCTATTCTCACAAAAGTACGTATATTTGATACAGAAACAACTAAGACAGTTGTGCCATATGCATACTTGAAGGCACAAAACCTTCCGCCACATTTGGCGTAAAATGCCTTGCTCCCATAGTTGCTAGTTGCTTCGGGTGTTTTTTCCGGTTGTTTGCTCTCTGTATTCTACAAATTACTTCGTTTTATCGCATAATTACCAGTATTGTTTGCTTATTTATAAATTTGCTGTCTCGTTATGCGACCTGAACCATAGAGATAATATACTGACTACCTGATCGCCAGATAACATCACCGCTAGAGGTCTACGTCAACACCGTGCGCCCGAAAGTTTGCGTCGATGTCTGGCAAGCTCTGACTTGGGTGTAACAAGCGCGTAGCAATTCATTCGGCGTACGCTGGAGTACGCCGGTTCCTTACGCCGGTTTACGTCGTTGCGCGAGTACGTCGGTTTTACGCGTGCGTGTGGTTGGGCCTTACGACGCGGTTCGGGGTCCCTTCCTGAGACGCACTTCGCGCCGCCGACGCAGAGACTCACCATAGCTACCGTCGAGAGAACCCACGAGTGAGTGGTGCCTCAGCGCACTGCATTAATCAGCAGTACATGCTGAACTGCGGTTGAGGCAACCGGTCGTGCGCTTCATCAGCCGCTGCAGCTAAACGAGCTGCCAGAGCGCAGGCTGAGCACTACCGACGCCACAACACCGAGTGAGTGCTGAACAATGAGTGAGGCAACGCGTGCATGTGCTTCGTCAGCCACTGCAAATAGAACTTTTCTGCAAACATACAAATATGTCCGCCTAAACTTTTTTTGCCTCAACATAATTTGCACAATTCAAACTGCCAAACGGATACGCCCAAATATCCCATTAGGGAGTATCGTAATCGCCAACCAATTTTTTTCACGTACTATTGTAAAAACCAACCAAATGAGCATTCCTGATTAAACGGAAGCGAGTACTGCCGGTTAATTACATCTATTTTGCCTCGAATGTACCTGCAGTTTTCCTTGCGCTAACTAAGGGGGCCAAATACCATGACAAGTGCCAGCGGTTTCAGGAGTTTCGATCGGCTCTGGCTGTATAAACCGCTAGAAAGTAAGGCTGATTCGAGGGGCAAGCCTCTGTTTGGGTGCGTGACGACGCGTGCCTGCCGTGGCTAGACAGCGTGAGAGCGGAGGAGCTGCACCGACAACCCGGGACCCTAAAGGGCTCTGCACTTTAAGCAAGCCACCGAAAAAAATCACGCCATATCCACGGAATAAATGATGACAAGTGGGGCGAAGCTCGAGAGGGGGAGATCATCGGTAACCGTAACTCTCCCCGTGAAAGTTCGCCATTACATCATTAAGAAAGACGTACATTGTACAAATCAACTTTATTTTCGGAGTCAATGCTCCCAGGCCAGACCCTGGTGAAAGACCCCGCGCCATCGAGTACTACCCCGCACCTCCACCACAATTTGTCCCGTAGGATTGGGACACAACGGTAAAGAAACGAACTTTATTTAGGGCGAACTTGTGGCCCGAACAAGACGAGAGGAAACGAGCAAAAGGTCCTTGCGTCTCGTTCGATCTCCGAGAACGACTGCCTGCGTTCGGGGCGTGATCTCTTGCGTGATCTCCCCCTCGCAGTGCACGTGCGCTCGCGCCTTCCGTTGGCGAACACAGACAAGCTCGCGCTCCCGGTGGCCGAGTTTGCGCTGCCGGTTGCAGCCGGTTCTGTGCGCGTGCAACGCGGACCCACTTTGCGACATCTCCGAAAGCGTGCGGCGGTCACCGTACCACGAGACACAAGGGATGGACAGACCCATGGCTTTAGGAGCTTCGCCCTAAAAACGAACGCGACGCCCGCCTTTCGTTGCCTGCGGGAGAGGTAGGCGCCAGCTGCGTCGCTCGTGCGGCCCCGGTTACGGCGTTTCTGCAGGGCGCGTTTCCATACGCGATGAATGTAGCCGCAGCATCCGCACAGATTTCGTCCTTGCTGAAAGGGCTTTTCTACAACCGTGATCGCAAGGCTATTCATTATTGCTTCAGCTTGGTCGAAACCAGCCTCTTCCCACGTGAATCGATATTAACGTGTGTTTGGTTTGGTACAGCCACCAGCGTCTCCGAGAACCGGGTGGCTCCTCAAGACGCTAGCACGCGGGACTCTCCAAGCGCAGAACGACTCACCACGCCGCGTTATCGCATCATAATCGAGATGAGCCACAGGGTTTAGTAACGGGCCGCTATCGGGTTCGTAGAGTGGCTGTCTCCGTGAAACAAGAACGCGCCCACAAGAAGATGGTTGCGGGGTTCAGGAGTACTCACGTTCGCCGTGGCGAATGGCCGTCTTGTCGTGGTCGCTTCTCGCCTCCTCGCGTTCGGCGACGTCAGGGCCGGAAATCTCGGCCCCCATGTGTTGACGCTGGCCACCGAGGGCGTCCCTGAGCTGCTTCAGCTCGGCGAAGAGTTGGGGGCATTCCTCCATGGCGGCTCTCTCCCGCAACCAACGGGCGCAGGGGCAGGACTGGACGCGCGTGCATGCGCCGGCGTCTGCGGCCTTCCTGCCGCAGGGGTCGCTGTCACGTGCGTCCGGGCCTGCGCCAGGAGCTCAGAGCAAGGAACAAAAAAGGGCACGAATGCCGCAACACTCGTCGGAAGGAGGCTTCTGCTGCTGCGAAGGGTGCGCCTGGAAACTGCGTCCGTCGCCGCATGTGAGGCTTCCTTTCTCGACGGCGCTGTCGAGCCCTCAAAGGCGGGTGCGGAGAGCTGGCGATGTTTTGCGTCCTTCAAGACTGCACAATGGCAAGCAAGTAGGCCGGCGAGGCGACCAAGCGCGGCGGGAGAGCCGGCATAACGAGTTGTTTGGAGCAGCTCAGGGTGTGGTTGCGCCCTAATGCCACGTCCTCGTCGACGGCGAACCCCGCGCGTGGTCTCACCGTGGGCACTTAGGTGGCCCGAGGAACGAGCGGGTGGTAATGTTAGGCCCAACAGCCGTTGCCATCCCCGAAGCTTGATTCTCCTTCTTCTGACTGCCCAATTTGCTGCTTCAGAGCGCGTTGCAAGGCCCGGGCTCAAGCTCGAAGTGGTGGAAAGGCCCAGCCGCACTGGTCAGCCCGTCTGCGCAAATCTCTTCGCTGACGTTTCCAGAGGGGCCAGCGACTGAGAGTAGCTGGAGCCCGATATTCTCGTTGGGCTGCAGTTTCTCGGGGTCACTCGCGGGGCCTCACGAGGATTTTCAGCGCCATCCCTGATAGCCCCGGTACGCCGTATCAAGGCGAGAGAGGCTTAGCTGTCTCATCGTGAGAAGAACCGCTCTTCCTGTTGCAGTTTCTGTGCGGGCAAGAAAATGGCTGCCGCTGTAAATAAACAACGCGTGTGATGTGGTGGGATTTCATCCCGGGTCTCCCCAGTAGGAGACCACCGTGCCGTCACCACATTGTTTTCTGTATTACATGGTAATCGCGTGTATTTTATGCACTTGAATTTATTTAGTGTCTGTGGCACAATGTCCCGAGCGAACACCGTGCTTCTACACAACATAAAACAGTTCCACAGTTTCAGGTTGCTTACGGGTGTGTTCAGATAAGGACAGCTAAGGTGGTGCCATGAGCGCTTTTTATTTGAGATGAAACTTCAGTATTATGAACATTGTATTCTCGCCATGGAACTGGCATTATCTTAGTGAGAAACACTTTAGTAGCTTTAATCAAAAAAATTATTTAAAACGCGATAGGGCAGGGCTGCTTTCCATATTGCTTGGTGTGGCAACTTTGGGGACGTGTAAAACGAACCGAAATTTTTTTCTAAAGCTTCGTAGTTTTTTAGTCACATATTTGCGAACGTTTCTGCTGGTTCCAGAAAAATTAAATTCGCCATGCTGATATTTTTTGACACAATATTTCTCAAACTTTGTAGCGAGAGCAACTGTGTTCAAAAGTGGCACTTCTAAAAAAACGTTTTTACACAACGGGCTAAAGGCTAAGCTGTCTGGTTTTTTAAACTTGTTTACCATGGGCTACTCAGCATTTCAAACCCTGTTCATTGCTCTAGTAAAGAAATTTTTCAAAATACTGCTTCGTAAAGTGGGGCAGAAAATGCAAATTTGTAAAAAAAGGGCCATCTTTCGGAGTCATTTAAACAAAACAATGCTTACCAATTTTCGCGATATTTACACAGAATAGCACTCAAACCAATTACTGAGTATTCTAGAAAGGAAAAAATGAACACACCCGCATTATTCTTTGTTTAAACGTGGAAAAATGACGTCCCATTCAACCCACTTCTTTTTTAAATACCGATCAACAGCCGAGTTCTGCGTAAAAAAAAGACTTACAGCTGTTTTTACAGGTTGTAGAAAAATAAAGCGACTGATATAAAGAAAACTTGTCAAAGTAGTCATATCTTCCATTGGTCAAATTGTTAGCTGCGGAAGGTATTAAAATAATAGTGAGGCTTTTGGGCTTGTGTCTTCTACCAGAATAAGGATGTCAATTTACCATACTTTGTTATAGCCTTGAGTGATCTGTGTCAGGAACTCATATGTTTCGTTACTGACGCTGCCTAGTCACACATTAGCAATTTTACGCCATTTACAAGCAAGTAACCACGTTGCTGGTACTGAGAATGTTTGAGACGTGATCGCCGTGGTCAAGGGTGTATTTCCGTTCCACCTAGTACGTGCGAAGATTTCACTGCAACAAACTTCGTCTTTTTAACTGTCCGCCTTTCTGGTTCCTGGGGATGGTAAAAAGATGCGCTCGCGAAAAATTTCCTTTTACTTCTTAAAAAGAGGAACGTTAATCCCGCTACAAAATCTGCCTACCTTTAGTTTGGACAGTTCAGTGTTAACGGGAAGGGCAGTCTATCGACTTCCAAGGACCTTCGAAGTGTTAACAAGCACCGGTAAGCGCCGACTTGGAATCCGTTAGAATTACCGCCGCATGCCGCACGCGAAGCGATGTGATCTTTTTGAAGTGTAACAGCGCGAAGAAAACGAGGGACACAGAATAAATTCCCAAGTCTTGTGAATTTCGTCTGTGTCCCTCGTCGTTTTTTTTTTCGCTGTTACCATTAAATGAATACCCACCAAGTCGCCCAACTTTCAATTCTGTTCGTTATTTTAAGGCCGCCTTATAGTTATACACTGCGCCGTTGTGGATGGTCAATGCAAGCATCCCAGGAAACGTTAATGCCTGGAATTATAAAGGCCGCTGCACTGGTATTTAATTCTCTGTCGACAGAGCCATCCGTAAACACGTGAACACAACCTCCATACAAGCGGTCCAAATGTTCAAGTGCTAACATCCGCGCTCTAGCTACTCGGGTAAATCTCTTCGAGCGAATGCCCGAGATGGTGAGCTGACACTCCAAACTCTCCAAAGAGCATGACGGTTCCAAATGATGTTGATTCTTCCGCCATCGCGAGTAGAGGACGCTCGCGACAGGCCTCAGCAATGCCTTTCCAGTACATCATTCTCCAAGCCGGACGATTTTACAAGAGCAGCCGCTGTGACGCCATCAAGCAGAGTAGTGGAAAATGGGACTCGTCAAGGACCTATTTGTTTGTCGCCGCTTGGGAAACTCCTGGGGATATCTCAATCCGCTTTCGGTGCGGTGCTTCCGGGCGAGCATACTGGGACTCGGAGGGAGGCAAAACAGGTAGTTGGTAAAGAACCGACTCAAGATGAGCGCCCAGTGCAGCCGAAGAGTACACGGCGGGTGACTTCCCCAATGAGTTCCACCAATTCGTCGAATCACATTTAAGGGGGGGTACCAAGGATGTCCCGAGAGATTATACGGCCTGCCTCCAGAATAGCCTATATTCGATGGTGACTCCGAGCAACTTCACGCGATTAGCTTGCCGGATTGGCAAGCAACCTAAGGTATGCTTGAGGCGTGTGGCCTTCCGTCGCCCTCCAGGGAACAAAATAAAACAATATTTTCCCATGGAGACCACTAGCCCAACCACCGAAGCATAGGCTTGCACAGAACGAATCACGAGCTATCACAGCCAACCAATTGTGTCCGGAGATCCAGGTACATAAATCGTCTACATTGATACATTGATACATTGATAAACGCACTGACTTGCAATCCTTTTTTACGGCTCCAGAGAGGTCAGCCTTAGTCAAAGTGAAGAGAGTAGAGGAGAGAACACTTCCGTGAGGCACACCTCGCGATGCACTTCTTGTGCTACTTAGAACGTCCCTAATCGCATTTTCATTGAGTGGCCCTGTCACTCCCTTTCTTGTAACTTTATAATGATGACGCCTTGTAAGACGTTGTATTAGTTTTTGTAAACGTCAAAAAACAGAGTCAGCATTGACAGTCTATAAGACCGTTGATGTTCGATGTGGCTAACAAGGTCGATGACGCTGCCCAGTGCGTACAAACGTAGCCTGAAACCAGTCATGCATAACGGAAGTGTTTTCTTAGTACAGTTTAGCCTCTTTACAACGAACACTGATATAGCGAATTATCAGCTATAGCGAACTAAATACAAACTTCGGTTGGTCACGCTTTATTTCAGTGACACTTATTCGTTTATAACGAAAGTGAAGCCTTGAGGCCCGCACGACATCCGATAGAACAAAGAAATAATTGACTGGTAGTCCGAGAACCTACTTGAAAAAAAAAAACACCCGTCGTCCGAAACTGCAGAAGTAAAATGGCGCTTTTGTTGACACACACCGTTGAAACTTCATCCTGCTCAGGGCTCTGCGTAGCCACCAGACGAAGAGCACATCCTTCATCAAATAAATAAGGACGCAGGCCTGTTTTCTCGAGTGAACTTTGTTCTGTGGTTGTTTCAGGTACTCATGTTCCGGTTCATTAGGGTGAAATGCAACAAGTAGAAAGGTTAGGGTTACCTTGTTTACAATGAATTCGAATAAAAAAAAATGCATTTCTGTATCAAGTATTTTTGCGCGAGCCAGATTTTCGATTTGCTATAGCCGATTTTTACCTCTACTGTTACAACGAATATCGGATATAAAGAACTAATTTTCTGTCCCGATAGTACTTTGTTATAAGAAGGTTCCACTGCATCTGACCACCGCATAAGCCTGACATTCACTGGATGCTTTTAGATGCGAAGCATCTCATGCTCGGGGCTGTGTCCCTCCCTCCCTCGTTGTCGTTGTCCGCTGACCGCACTCAACTGTTCATGCGCGTCTCTTCAGCCCCGTCAGCGTTTGGGCTGACGTCAGCGCAGTCCACTATAAAAAGACATAGTTCTTTTGAATCGTTGAATCGTTGCCCTTTGAATCGTTGAGAGCTGAATCGTTAAGTGGGCCAAGACACAGGACATCTTGGCCCACTACCACCACGAGCGCAGACGATTCCCACCAACGCATCCTGAATTAACCCACATCACTCTACGCCAACTACAAACACATACCTGCAAGGCACCTTCTACACGCCATTCTACACGCCTGAATTCTACACGCCATTCTACACGCCTGAATTAACCCACATCACTCTACGCCAACTACAAACACATACTTGCAAGGCACCTTCTACACGCCTGCCTTCATTTGCAATCCCACCACCTGCAAATTCTGCACCCAGCTCAACACACTATAGCATATGGTATTGGAGTGCTCACAGACCCCTAGCCTCTCTTTAAACCAAAACCCCACCTACAGGTAGTGGGCGGCTTCGTTGACCAGCTTAGACCTCTCCGACCAGTGAGACCTGGTACGAAGAGAAAGAGCAGCCAGCGAGGACCAGGGTTTTCCAGATTAGAGAAGACACCCCGCAGGGCAGGTGCCCCTAACATCAGCACCTAAAGCTCGCCCTGAATAAAGTTTATTCCATTCATCCATCCATACCTTGTGAGCAAATTTAGCTCCCTGTGGGGTTTCAAAACAATTTACTTTAGCTTTGCATGTTGTAGTAGCGATTGTTGATGCAACAAGGAGCTCTTAGTCGCTGGTGCGAAGTCCGTCCATGCCGTGGACCGCCGGCTGCCCACGACGAAATGTCTCGAACAAATGAACGCAGATTTTTGTCCCTTTGGCGTGAATCGTCACGTCTGGCCGGTGGCGCCGTTAGGTGGCTCTTCGTGCTTTGGAAGTGTTATAGCCTGACGTTGCAAGTTTGGAAGCTTGTTATCGTGACGTCAGTACATCACGTGGTTTTTCCTTTCGTTGAGCCGCCGCTATAAAGAGGCCAGGCTCACAAAATAAAGCGTTCAGCATCACTGGGATCTGCGTCTTGTTGTTATTGCCCGGCCACCCTCAGTCCCCGCCGGCGCAGGTGGGATAACAATGGCGACGAGTATCGAATTAACCTTTTGAAGATTACGGAGTCGACCACTAACCCGATGAAATGTCGGGCCAAATGCCACAATTCCACGACGCAAACGGTAAGTGGACTTCGTATGTTATCCGCATTGAATCGTACTTCGAAACAAACGTACTTCGAAACAAACAAAACGATGCTAAAAAACAGCGCTTCTAGTCTCGGCACTCGGGACAACAACCATCGATGTTTTAAGAGGGGTTGTGCGGCGCGTAAGGTTAATCAGTTACCCTACGGGGAAACGGTAAAGTTCTTGGAAGAGTTTTTCGCACCGAAGCCAAAGGAGATAGCGGAGAGCTTCATGTTCTTCAGTCAAATTCAAAAGGAGGACGAATCTGCTCAAACGTTCATTTTGGAAGCTCGAAGCTTGGCCGACAGGCGCAACTTCGGGGAATGTTGGACCGCATGCTGCGGGACAGAATAGTTTTCGGAATTCGAAGTGCCGAAACACAAAGGGCCTTGCTTGTTCGACCGAAGTCGACTTCGCAGGAAGCGAACATTGTTCTCGCGGCAGAAGCAGCGGGACAAGACGTAAAGCTCATGAAGGCTGTGGACGTGAAGGTCGAGCCGGAACTACACAAGCTGGCAAGTGAGCGACGACATAAGTCTTCGTGGAAAAGCACCAAGGACCGGCGGGGACCGTCGAAAGCATGCGACCGGAAGCATGCTACCGGTGCGGCAGCCAGGAGCACTCCGAAGCGACCTGCACGTTCAAGAATGCCAGTGTGGACAAAAAAGGCACTTTGCAGCGTTATGCCACACGACATGCAAGCGGAAGCAAACGGCGTTTGCCATTACGGGCAACCCGGATTCGGACGATGACCAAACGCTGTCTTCCCAGCTGTCCTCTCTGAAGCAAGACCCCGTCGTCGAGGACAAGATCGTCAGGCCAGTACGGCGCAAGTTCTTTTGGGCTGGAGTGGACCTCGTTATGAAATAGACACCGGCTCACCAGTATGTGTATTATCCTGGGACGCCTACAACTGGCATCGAGCTAGCTGGCCACCGCTCGAGAAGCCGGGATTTGAAGCTGTCATGCTACTTGAGACCACTGCCAGTCGCCGGTAAGCTGAATCTTCCAGTTTCTTACGGTGACAAGACCGCTACTGCGCCAGTGACAGTGCTTCGTCAGTCAGGGCCATGTTTATGCGGTCGAGACCATGTACAAAAGCTAAACAACTTGGGAGTTCCTGTACTTAGTTTGTACAGCTCTGCAAGTCACGAGGGAGGTCTGAACTTGGAGACCATTTTCAGACTACAGCGTTGTGTTTGAGCCGGAATTAGGCCTATTCAAGGTACCACCCGCGCACCTGTACGTGAAGGAGGGTGTGGCACCGACGTTCGGTCAGACAAAGCCGCTACCATACGCTATGAAGGACAATGTGGACGTCACATTGAACGTGCTAATGGCATCCGGTGTGCTGTCTCCAGTGGCGCATTCTAAGTGGGCAACGCCCATCATCCCTGTTCAGAAAGCAGGCGGGTCAATCCAGATTTGTGGGGATTACAAGTTAACCGTCAATGTAGTGTGTGAAACGAACAATACTTTCCTTGGTAGACGACCTCTTCGCTGCTCTCAACGAGGGAGACTTGTACAGAACATTGGGCTTGAGCGACGCTTGCAATCAGATACTATTGAACAAAGAGTCCAAGAAGCTCACTGTCATCAACACCCATCGTGGACTGTTCTGTTATAACCGCCTGCCAATCGGAATGCCGTCTGTTCCGGCTATTTTTCAGCGCACCATAGAGACCGTTCTGACAGGCATTCCAGGGGTACAATGTACCTGGATCAAGTGCTGGTTGCTGAAAGGAAGCTGGACGGAAGCGCTGTCAAGGCGGTACTCCAGCGGTTTCGTGAGAATGACGTGAAGCTCCGGAAAAGCAAGTGCACCTTCCGCAGGCCTGATGCTTCATACTTGGGTCACAGGATCAGCAGCGAAAATCTACAACCCCTGGAGAAGAAAATGGAAGCCGTAGTGAAGGCTCCGAGTCCCAAGAACGTAAGCCAACTGCGTTATTACATTGGTCTTCTCACTTACCACAGAAAAGGTCTTCCCAACATGCCTAGCCTGCTCCGCTCCACGACCTGCTAAGTAAGGATTCCCGCTGGGTATGGGGCCCGAAACAGCAGGAAGCGTTTGGCAAATCGAAGCTAGCACTGCAGCAAGCCAAGATGCTCACGTATTTTGATCTCACGAAGCCACTGCGCCTCGAGTGTGACGCGTCACCGCACGGCATAGGAGCGGTGCTCTCATCGGGTTGAAAGCATCGACAAGCCGATTGGGTTATGCTCGCGAAGTCTGTCTAATGCGGAACGAAATTATTCGCAACTCGAGCGAGGGGCATTGGCGTTGGTGTTTCGGGGTTACAAAGTTTCGGGACTACCTGCTTGGGCGATCTTTTAATCTTGTTAAAGATCACAAGGCGTTGGTGGGTTTGTTCCGAGAGGACCACCCAACGCCACCTATGGCCGCGGCCCGGATCCAACGTTGGGCTTTGCTGCTCGGAGCCTATCAGTACAAGATCGAGTACAAGCCTTGGCCTGACAACCAAAACGCGGACGCCCTCAGTCGACTTCCATTGAACACCCCGGAGGAAGTCACGAGGAGCTTCCAGAGTACGTGCATTCGTTGCAACAATTTGACAACACGCATCTTTCGTCACAGGTGCTCCGGCAGATGACTTCAAAAGACGAGCTACTCAAGACAATTCGAATGTTTATACTTAATGGCTGGCCACGTGACCGGAAGGATCCGATCCGCGCTTGCAACCGTATCTGTCAAGGAAGTTGGACCTGACGGTGGTTCATGGTCCCGTTTATTGGGGCCATCGAGGCGTCGTGCCTGCTGCTGCACGAGAACACATGCTGGAATAGCTTCACAAGACGCACCAGGAAGCCTCTGCAATGAAGGCAGGCGCTCGCACGAGTGCCTGGTGGCCAAGATTGGATTGTGACATCGAACAATTGCCGATTAATTGTCCCACGTGTGTACAATCTAAGCCTATGCCACCGGTGAAGCCACCTGTTAACTTGCCGATAACTCAGGAGACCTGGTCACGGGATGTTGATTTTGCAGGGCCACTGAACGGCATGATGATTTTGGTGGTGGTGGATTCGCACACTAACTGCATAGAGGCAATCACCATGCTGCACGCCACGGCCGATGCTACTATCACGGCGCCCCGCAAGATCTTCAACCGGTTAGGTATACCCAGAACGGTAGGTAAGCGACAATGAAACCCAGTTTACGTCCGACGAATTTGCCAAGTTTCTGGTTGGAAACAACGTCAAACATTTGCGTACGGCACCTTACCACCAGAAATCAAACGGTCTAGCAGAAAAGGGCCGTTCGGGCCATCAAGGATGGTATGAAAAAATGGCTGTGGCTGAGCCTCGCTGACCTTGTATGTGAAGGCAAAAGCTTGGCTTAGTCTCGTTGAGTCTTGGTTTGGCTTGGTTAACCTTTGATGTAACTGTACTGCCGACCACGTCTCAAAACGGTTCGGTTCTGTGCAACGCTCACAGGAGGAGGCCGGGCGAACGCGGCATTCATTAGTCAGATTTAGTTGGGCGCGCACTCCGGACGAGCGTACGCCCCAGCGGGGCGGCTCGCGACTGCACATGCGCAGTACGCTACGTAAACGCCCCGACGATGCGGTGCTACGCACGCAACGGCTGGGAGCGTATGCTCCGGGGCGCTTGCGGGGCGCTGCGGACCTGCTGGAAGGCACCTTGCTTCCAAAATGGCTGCTGCCTCGGCGATGTCGGCGGCCGGTCGTGGCAGGAGGTTCCCCGACTGAAAACGCGGACCGTCGCGTGTTTTTCTTTATAAGCGACCCCAAACCATCCACCGCCGGCGGAGCCCGGCGGCGGCGGCGGCGTCCGCAGGCTCCTCTATATTTAACAAGACAACGGACGCGACGTTTCAGTTTAGTGACGCGCCTTATATATTTAACGCATTCAACTACGTCGCACGGCGTGCGGGGCGACTCAGCGGCGTTATAGCGGCTTTATATATTTAACGCGTGTGTCAAACTACAAACCCGAACGGCGAGGCGGTGTGGGCTGCGGGGGCCGAGCGCAAGCGCCGCACACAACCTGCATTCGAAGAGAAGGCGGCGAGGCGTGGCTACGGGGCGAAACGCGGGGGCCGACAACCGTGGCGACCAAGGACAACCTGGATTTGTGTTTCAGTGTGCGTGTCGTGGCGGTGGACTGCGAGCAGTGTTGGTGCGGATCGGCAGCCTCCATTTCGGTCATTCAAGAATTTTCGCCTGCGCCGTCGTCGCAACCTCGGGTGCGAGCCGAGAACGTTGCGCTACCGTGTGAAACGTGAATGATCTGTAGTTGGACTCCACAAATAAGAGGAAGTGAGTAATAGGAATGCATTGTATATTTTGTTGAGTTGCTACACCCGGGTGATGTGTATCACTAAACCGCCGTGCCAGCCTACCCGCTGTTTCATTTTGCGCGTCGCATTAGCGCCGCATGCCATGCTCAGTTGTATTTGTCGCATGGTCCTGCCATATTTCAGAGCTGAATAAAGTGAGTATCCCGAGCACTGCGTGTTGCTTCAAAACTTTGGCGTTGCGCGGTTGAGCAAAACAATCGCGACTTGTGTATCGTATTTTCCCCTAAAACTGAATCAAGGTAAGAGGGTCTTTTTTATCATACTTGCAAGATTTTTACAATCGAAACCAGCGTTAACGCATTGAAAAAAAAAAAGAAACGCCGTCCAGCTACAACTTGCCTTGGTTAGCCACGTAAAAAAGGTCAAATTTGGGTACTTCGCGTTGGGTTCAACAGGTGGCGCCGCAAGCGTTAGCGCACGCTACGAAAAACGCTGTACTAAAACTATCCATGGGCGCGTCGCGATGAGCGTACGCTCCGCTTTACGCCCAGCAATACGCTAACGCCCGGAACGCCTAACTAAATCTGTCTATTCATGGCGAACGCACCGTTCCTCTTCGACGGTGCGAGACCAGTCACGTTTCCCGAAACGACCCAGCGCCGCATGCAAGGGAGCCAAGGAGGCTGCGGGGGTGGTTGGCTGCCTCGGCCCCAGCTAGCGGTGGTGGCGACCGCTGTCGGCGCCCGCAGGCGCCAACAGCGGGCCCGGCGAATTACGCGATGCGCTTCGAGGAGTGTGTCGCCGGGGGCGTGTCACCGGTCACAAGGTCATTTGCGCATCCTCCACGAAATCGCTGGACGAAAGTAGTAAAGATTTGCTTTAAAAGCTTCAGGTGGGCAGTATGCCTATGCGTTTAGCGAGGCTTCTTTGTAACTATCGAAGAACACCTCAGGAAGACGGACACTCGCCATCCCAGCGGCTCTTGGGATACCAAATTCGGTCGCACGCGGACACCTGTCTCTTCTGCCTGTCTTTTCCTTTCTCTACACAGGACAGCGAGAGCGAGAGAGAATAAACATTCTTTTTAGATGCCACGCATCTCATTCACCCCGCCTTGTCCCTCCATCCGGCGTCGGCGTCGTTGTTGTCGGCGTCTGCCCCTCCCCCATTCTCCTCGCCGCGCGAGCTTCACTCTCCGCCGCTCACCCCCTCTCCTCTCCGATAGCGAACACTCTCTCGCGAGGGGCATTGGATTGGATTCGATTGGATTGGCTTGGCTTGGCTTGGATTGGATTATTGGATAGTGGATTGTGTTGGATTGTGTTGCGTCATAGCCGCTGCAGACGCACTGGCGCCGGCGCGTCCCCTCATCGTTATGCGCGCTATAAAACGCGGTGCCTGCGCCGCTCCGCTCCATCGTTCCAGCGCCGTTCCTCCGCTGTCCAACGCTGCAACGTGAACCCCCTATGCGTCGCATCTACACAGGGGTTCCCGCGAGGGGAGGTGGTAGTTTTTTTGAGAAAAAAATAAAATGGAGTCGTCGGGTTTGTTTCCTTAGTCCAGGACACCTTCAGCTCGGGCCCCGTCCACAGCCCTCCCGACCAGCTGGCGCTGATCCTAGAGGGTGAAGCTGGCCAAGGCTCTCTCCCAAAGCTCATGGGTGGGATAGGGATTGGGGCGGAGAAGCGGGGCTTGGTCGCAGCCTCGTACAATGTAATAGAGTGTCCCGGCGTCCTCGCAGAAGCAGCACTGCGGGGGAAACAGGTAGGAGCCAAAATGTGACTTCTGGTGGGGTGGGGGAAAGTGTTCCTTTGAAGGGAACAGAGGAGCCACTCCAGCTCTCTCGGGAGTTGTTTGTGCGCTGGGGGTAATGCTGTCGCTCTAGTCGGTAGTGTTGTATAGTTCTTTGGTACGTGATATGGAGTACAGAGAGAAATCCTCCACATTTATCACATCTTGGCCGCGGTGTTCCGTTCAAAAGGTATCCATGTGTGCCATGTGTGTGTGCCCTATTCTTAAACGACAAAAGCAACTTCTACAGACCTGCGTGTTTTTTCTGTTAGTTTTTCTGTTATGTGTTTACCTATTTGTAGTTTAACTGCATGAAGTTTTTTCTTTTAATGTTTTCCGCTTGGTGTCCCAGTGTTTCTGCCAGCGTTCCCGGAGTTTTCTTTTAATGTGGATCCCTATCAGCGAGCCTCGTCCCGCTAGGTCACGGACAAATGGCCGGGAACCAACCAGACTTTATACGAAGAGCAGCAGCAGCAGCTGCTGCCTCCTATGTCCCCTTAGCAGCCTTTCTACGAAGAGCACAGCAGCAGCTGCTGCCTCCCTACAATGGCCGGGAACCAACCAGACTTTTTGATTTTGCCCGCTATTCCACAATGAGTACCGGGAACCAACCAGACTGATTTTGATAATAGCCCCTTAGGAGCGAGTTGACTACACTTCATTCTTATGCGTTTTTGAACTCAGCGAATGTTATATGGGGCTTCGCTCACTGAGCAAAACTATTGTATTTTGCATTATGTGTTCTTTAGCTATCGTAATACCTTCGGCTCCACCTGTGAAAATGCTGGTGTTAGTTTTTGAAACGTTTTTGAAACGGAGAAGTTTAGCGTAAAGGAGTTTGTTTTGGGGGCATCTGTGCACAGCACATTTTAGAGTTTGTTTTGGGGGAATCTGTGTAGAGTTTTAGAGTTTGTTTTGGGAATCTGTGTATTGATATTGATGTTGAAGGGTTAAGAAATGTTAACTGAAGGGTTGAATAAATGTTAACTGAAGGGTTAATAAATGTTAACAAGGCACAAGGTGCTTTGTTTTTGGTTGTTTTGTAAAGGACGTGTCACATACCACCAGCGCTACCACCAGCGCTTCCAAGGGGCTATAAAATCAGACAGTGGTTTTGTAGATGTCTTGGAAAAAAATCTCCATGTTCGATGCTAGAGTGTTTACGGCGATCGTGTAAGGCTGTGGAAGTGAGGGCCTTTTGTGGAATAAATATACATTGCATGTGTTTTGTATTAAGACGTTCGATTGATGCTTTAAGATTCAGGTTGTTTTTACTGGGCCTAGTGACCACATATTTGATTGAACATACACGCGTTCTATTTGGCTGGTACGGAAACCACCAGTTGCCAATCGCAGCCTAGATGATAAACCAGGATCAAGCAGTTTCAGCGCCAGCCTTTGGGGCTGACTGATACACCACACTACCATAATCAAGCATCGATCTGATAAGGCTGTTGAAGATTTTCAATAGGCATGACCTATCTATGCCATACGATTGACGAGAGAGAATCTTAAGAATGTTCAGGGCTTTAAAACATTTTAATCGTGGTTTTTTTGTGTGCGGTATGAAAGATAATTTCTCATCGAGCAGCACACCCAAAATTCATGCTCTTTCTTTACTGGAATGATTCTTCCATCAAGACTCACACATGGGTCCGGCCGCACGCCTCGCAGCTTAGAAACAGCACACATGTACTCTTGTCTCCGTTTAACTTAAAACCATTCTCATTTGCCCATCTCCAGAGGCTGTTCACTCTTAGCTGAATTTGTCTCTCACACATGGCCGAATAGCATGATTTAAAACTTACCTGAATGTTATCCAAATAAACAGAATAAGAGAGTGAACGGGGCAAACCTTTTCCTAAAGTGTTCATTTTGACAATAAGAGTGAACATTTCAAAACACCTCCTTGGGGTACACCATTTTCTTGAGTATACACACTCGATAAAACATTGCCAAGCCGCACGTGATATGTCCTGTGCGAAAGATAGCCCTGTATAATATTTAGCATATTGCCACAATTCCAAACGAGCAGAGATCAAGTAAGATGCCATGACGCCATGCAGTGCCATACGCTTTTTCCATGTCGAAGAAGAGAGTCATGCAGTGTTGCTTAGTAAAAATGCATCCCTTGCATAAGTCTCAAAGGCCACGAGACTGTCCGTTGTGCACCTTTCTGACCGAAAGCCTGCCTGGGCATTGTCTAAAATTCCATGATATTCTAAAAAGTACACTAAACGTCTGTTAATTATTTTTTCAAACAGCTTACACAAGCAGCTCGTCAACGCAATCGGCCTATAGCTACTTCATTAAAAAAAAATTCCCCCGCACCTCCCCGAGGGGGATTGTGAGGATGCAGAAATGCGAACGTCGAACGCACGTACGTCCTCGGGTACCATGCGAGGAAGGCACCGCACAACCTTCGATACGTCTATGGGCACGTTCACCGCCTGTCCCTTGATTCCAAACTGCCCGTTGCCTCGAGTCAGCCGCCTGATGCTCATGAAGGGGAGTCGAGGCGCGATGCGCCGCTCTTCGACCGGGTTCAGATCGGGAAGATGCGCCGGCCGAGGAGGATAACGGTAGCCAAAACTCACATCACGCAGCCCTCCTCTTCGCAGCTTTGTCTTCTTCTCCTTCTTCTTCTTCAGCGGTTCCCCTACGGGAAGATGACGATGGTGGTTGAACGCGAAGCTATCTCGTGATGGATTGTTTGGTTGGCCAATCCTAGGGGCATCGGCATGCCACAATCATCATCAGCGACGCTCGCGCACACGCCGCCAAGGGACGCACGACAACCCCCGACTATAATGCATTTCTGCATTAAAGTTTTCCTTTCATCTTTAAGATTGGAATAACAATGGCCTCTTTCCATGATTTTGGCAGGCGTCCTGTTCGCCATATTTTAATGAATAAATGAAGAATTGCAGCTTGGTGTCTGCGTGTGCATGTTTTATCATTTCGTATGTCAGCCCCTGGGGCTGTTTTGCCGCATGTTGAGAGCAGTGTTGTACACGTTCCTCTTAAATAGGAACGAAAGCTCGTTCCGCGTTCCTTCCCAATTTTGAAACGAGTTCCCGTTACAAGTTCCTTTATTGCGAAAGGAACGCGTTCCAGTTCCAATTCGAAATTGGAACGTGTCGTTACATTATCGTTACAATTACGTTTTTGAATTAAAATATAATGCCGGATAACCCTGGGGCGAAATTAACTGAGAAATTTAACACTCACATCGAACTGCGTATATTATACGAATATTTACACCACCGGAGGCAGATTATCTGCAGATCAAAATATTCAAAAGAAAATATCCTAGGCGAATTTTTTTAGGGAGCACCAGAAAAACTCCAGACGGCTCGAGGGCATTTCGGTGCAGGATGTTTCGGTGCGGGAATTGCGGTGTACGGACATATCGGTGTACGGGCGTTTCGGTGCACGGACATTTCGGTGTGCGGACATTTCGGTGCGCAAACTTTTCGGCGACCAAATTATCCGGTGCTTGCCTGTTTGGGACAGCCGTTATATTTTTATTTCCGCTTAACGTGGGTTATAGACAACAATCTGGGGCAGTGAATTCATTTTTTGTTTTTTTTTAAATTATACATTTATATATTTTGGTTTAATACCTTTTCCTGGGTACACCTGTTATGCAGCCGATTGAATTTTCAGCACACGTTTTTTTATTTACGACAGGTTGTTAATTTATATTCGTTCTTTTTTAGCTAAGACCATTAACCGGTGTTTACGATGGTCCCACGCCTTTTCTGTATTTTTTTTTAATTACACAACTCAAATTACATAAATTACAGGCACAATCTCAATATCCAAAGCGTAACAAACATTAGCTAGCCCCCCAGAATGCAGAAAACCTTATGAAGGTATTACGTACTGGGCTGCCTTGCTAAAATGAATTTGCGAACACACCAGTCTAGGATATTGTCGAGAGGAAGAACGGGCCTTTTTGAAAACAGCCGCAGCTTCTAATGTCCTAAATGTATATTAAGCGTACAGGTTGTGCATACAATTGCACCCATCCTGTTCGGGAAAACCAACCTTCGTTTTATGTTTCCATACCTGCGTTCACCACATTTTAAATCTTTCTCCTAGCGCCCCCCCCCCTCCGCGCATACACGCTCGAATCTCGACCAGATTTCTTTTTGAGTCATATTATTTTCGGTTTCTTCTTAAAATCCTACAGGCGTGGCGGAGTTCACGGTCTCCGAAGCATCACCGCAGTGCTACAGGAAAAAGCTTTACATTCACCAGGAGCTAACAAAACCTCTATAATGTGGCACAAAAAGCCACCCCAAAAGCCGCTCAGAACGCAATGGCCGCTATCGTTTGGTGGCTAAGCCCTCCCGCGTGTCGCAGGTCATACTCTTGGCGCCCCACTGCAGGAATCACTCTTTCTTCGCCTTCAGTCACCCCATTGGGAATTAACTCTTCAAGTCGCGCATATCATGGACACCCCAGGCATACATTGCTTTCTCCCATTATAAGGAGCAAAAATTGAATAGGCCAGTGTGACGATAGCGGCCACAGTCGTCTTCAAGTCTTCGAAGTCCAGTTGACGCAATGATGAACCACAAGCGACACCCCTCTCTCTCTACCAAGGGGGCTGGTAGCCGGCGGGGCTCAGCCTTCCCCTCCCCAAAGTAACGCCACCGTAAGTGCGATCGTTGGTTGGGTGAGTTTTAATGTAGAACCGCACCGAATGCAGCGAATACGAGATTGATTAAGAAAATAATTAAAACCGAATGCACACGCGCTTAATCTACCTCGTTTTTCTGTTTTTTTTCGCGGATGTTTTGCTGGAGGGGGGGGGGGGGGGCGGGTAGGATGGACTAAAAAGCAGAAGCGTCTTGCACCGTTGGGTGAAGAAAGCAAAGCGCTTTGGTAACACTTAAGTAGTAGGGTTGATCACATGAATGTTAAATAAAAAAAAATGTCGAACAGATGCAAATTAACAACGTCAATTTTTTACCATCAGCTGCAGATTGGGTTTTACGTGGCAATCTTCCACCAGTGTTTAGCGTTCGTTTCCACACACGGTGGCGCAAGCACAAGTCTCGAACGTAAAATCATAAATCATATCAAAGCTAAAATGTTCAAAGAATGCCTGGGACATCCCGGTACTCAAAATGTCTGGGCGAAGACGTCGTGCACCAAAATGTCCGTGCACAGAAATGTCCGCACCGAAACGTCCTGCACCGAAATGTCCGACACCGAAATCTCCAGATCCCGTATTAGACAATCTTTCCCCGCCAGGGACCATTTCTATCGGCCAGACGCGCGTCCTGGCCTCCCCAGGCAAACGATGAAAGGGAAAAGCATTCTTGCGGCTATGCTATTCACCCGTCGCCGCCGCGTAAGTTCAACCAGCATGAAAGCAAGCACAAGCTGCGGTCTGCTGCGTTGTTATTCTTCAGCCTTTGACTTTAGAGGAAGCACTACGGCTGAAGGGCGGGCAAATTGACCAGCTTATAGGAAGAGAAACGCAGTAGCGACTTGTGGATTTTTCTACTCGAGCCTTGGCATCAAAAATAGCCAAATCCCAGCGATGTAACGGCAGGAACGCCGTTCCTGCCGTTCCTTCAAAAACGTAACGAGTTACCGTTACGTTCCACACGACCCTTAATGGAACGGTGGCGTTCCTCCGTTCCTCCAAAAGTAACTAGTTCCAGGAACGCCGTTCCTTGTAACGCCGTTCCGTACAACACTGGTTGAGAGTGCTGCAGAGAACTCATGCATAGTGAATGGGCAGTTGTATCCCATTTTTTCTGATTTCATCTTTCGCAGAGGTTGTTGTTCCATTAGATTTCTGTGTCTTAAAAACTGCGGTGAAGTGAGCAGAGCTGGAAACACCCTCAAGTGTCGGCCAAGAGCGTTTGCTTCATCTTCAAGCGTGTCTCCAGTCATGCTAACAAGTGGCAGGGTGTTTCTCTTCCGCCCTTGTAATGCACTAATACTTTTCCAAACTTTGTGTATATCAGTTGTGAGCCTCACCTGTACAATGCAGTGCAGCCTGCCAAGGGGCCCACCATGGGTTCGAGCGAGCCAAGCCGTAAACGGCCGCGGCGGCCCTCGCCACGCTTGTGCAGTCACTCATTAGCTCGGTCAATTCATTAGCTCAGTCATTTTATTCGCTCGGAGTTGGTAATCAGGGGGTACATATAAAGAACACACACTGTTGTTAACTTACCAAAAATAATTGCATTCATGGCAACCGCTTCAAGATTAGTTTGCAGTCTGATTTGCTGACAAGCAATCGACTTCTGGACGAATAGGGCAACACCTTCAGAAGGGCGAGTGCAGCCATCTCTATCCATTCTAAAAACTGTATACTGTCAGAAAGTGGGTGTGATTTGCGTTCAGATGTGTTTCCTGGAGACAAATTATTCGCTTGTGTTCTGACAATATTTCGTAAATGTCGTCAAGATTTTTCAACAGGTCCCTACAATTTCACTGTACAATGTTTTGCAGCATAGATTTCGTTTAAGGGAAGATTGTGCTTGTTCGTTTAGTTTTATTTTTTACGTACGTGGTCGACCTGTTACTCTTGTTATTTGCTTTCTACTCTCAACTGAGGGACGCCGCTCCCTCGACAGCTCTGGTGCCACCGGGGACGGCGTTACGTCCATTTCTTCAACGGGCGCACCACGAGCAGCTGATGGATCAGGCTCTTTCGGGCGTGCTCCGAGAGGGTTGGTGCCTTTGTTGGCCACGCGCGCTAGAGGCGCAGAACGCGGCACGGCAAGCGTAGAGGTTGTAGCCCCCCCCCCCCCCCCCTCCCGAGTCCATGCTCCCCAACCTGTCAGGAACACTGCGGGTGGGTGCAACAGACACAGGAGTGTTCACACCATCTCCAGAAGTCTTTGTCGCCACTGCTGCTAGAGTCACAGGCAGTGTGACGACGTTTTGGGCTGCCGAGGGCAGCACAGCGGGGGGCGAGGATGGGACCAAGTCAGCACTGCTGTACTGGGTCGCCACCGACACCAGACGCGGCTCCATCCCCCGCCGAGCCGCGTTGGCATACCTAGGAAAAACATGTTTTTTCCGCGCTTCCTGGTAGGAGATGTTTTGCGTTACTTTGAGATTGATTATTTGTTTTTATGCTTTGAACTTTTCACATGTTCGGAAATATGCTGCGTGCTCTCCGCAGTTCGGGCATTTCAGCTCATCAGATGTGGTTTCCGGACGGGTGATCGTGCGCTGCACACTTGGCGCACGTCAGACGTCCGTGGCAGGAGGTTGTACTGTGCCCATACCGTTGGCACTTGAAGCATCGGCGTGGGTTGGGGATGTATGGTCGGACTTCGTAATGCAAGAATCCTGCAGTGACTGACTGGGGAAGAGTGCTCCGATCAAAAGTTAGAATTACATGCTTCGTGGGTATTTCATTTCATCACACCTTATCATTATTCTCCTGACTGCAGTAACCCCTTGGTCACGCAATGCATCTAGGATGTCAGAATCGGTTTCTTTCAAAAGCTAAAATTCAGAAATTACACCTTGCGAGCTGTTTAAGCTTCGGTGTGGAGTGACAGATACTTTGACATCATTCATGTCAGTCTGGCTCAATAGTTTAGTGGATTGTTCTTTAGTTTGCACTTCAACGAGAATGTCACCTGATGTTAGCTTCTTCGCCTTGTAGATTGCGCCAACTGCACTCCCTATGAACTTAGCTGCCAAAAAGACTGATTTACTGGTGATTGGTTCATCTTTCAACTGTTCAAACGAGGGAAGGTGTCAGGTCTTGTAAACAATTGAGCAGAAAGTGGTGGGAAAGCAATTTCTTCGGTGTAAGCACTCTTCAGGGCTCGATTGTTTTGGTTGGGGGTGGGGGGGTTTAGAATATACCATACTTTAACACCTTTTTAGAATATGCCCTGTTTTATACCATAGTATAAAAGCAGGGCACGGGGGTACTTTCTTCTCGAGCCTTACCCTGTTAGCTAGAGAGGTCCCTTGCTCCCTGCCTGGTAAACAGACAGGGCGCCCATCCGCCGGAGCTTGACCTGGGCTCCGACGGCCACCGTTTGAGGTTTCTACCTTTCACCTTAAAATTACCACGGTTGGTTACAGCGTGAGTATGGGGGCTCGGGTCCGCGGTGTCACCAATACCGTCACCAAGTTACTCAAGGTGCCCCGTGCGGGGGAAATCTTCAAGTAAGCATTTAAAGTGCGTATAGACGTGAGCAAGGTACTCGTGACATGCCTGCGAGTTAGCCACAGTATGGTAATGGCGCGGGTCTGACGGTGCGCGAAGCAAGATAGCACGCGACAGGCTGTGCAACGAGACTGGAAAAAGTCAGCCGTCACCGTAATAGCTGCTTCATCTCGCGCCGCGCAAGAACAAACCATTAGAACAAGCTAACATGCAAAACTATAAGTAGCGGGACCCCCCACTTATGCAAAAAGAGCCAGTGTGATACTCCCCATTTTCGCATTAGAAGGGCGATTGTTCTGCACAAGATATGTCACCAAGTTGCTACCACCTCCCTACTTCGGTGACAGGTGTCACGTTTTGCATAATTTTGTAGTTTTCAATGCGTATAAAAACGTCAGGTTCATGTTGCGTTCCTGGGTACCACGAACGCAGTGTGATGCAGTACCACAAGGCAGTTTTAGCGTTGAGGAATTAAAGGAATTTAATTGAACTGCCCGTTCATTCCAGAAGTGGGAATGGGCTAAGTTTTGTCATTCCGAGGAATTGAAAGGAATGAAATTACGACAAATTTTAATTCCTCGGAATGGAATTGAAATAAAATGTGGATGCCCATTCCACAAAACTACCCGCCGCTGTGGCTCAGTGGCTAAGGCGTTGGGCTGCTGAGCACGAGGACGCAGGTTCGATTCCCGGCCGCGCGGCCGCTTTTCTGATGGAGGCGAAAAGCGAAAACGCCAGCGTTTACGAGATTTCGGCGCATGTTAAGGTCCCCAGGTGGTCAAATTAATCTAGAGCCTCCACTACGGCTCACCGTTGCGTCCGCGCGTTAAACCCTACAATCAATCAATCATTCCGCAACACTGGTCAACGGTGATCGCGGAAAACCTGTCTGTGCGTGTACGCCATCCCCCCATATACACGCATAAAGCAGCAACCGCTGATTTGCGCGTGCTTAGGTGTGAAATACGCCGGCCAAAATGTCTCTCCAGGAGCTTTTCAAGCTAGATAGGAACAGCAGCAGAAACGTCACTCCAGGGGTCCTTGAACGAGTAAACACAAAGGAACCTGTAGCTATGGTGTGGTTTCGCTGTGACCGAATTTACGGTAGAACCCCAATTATACGACTTTCTCGGGGCCGTGAAAAAGCGTCGTAAATTGCGGGCTTCGTAAACACCGAACGGCAATAACTACGCCTATAAATAGCTTCGAGCGACAAATATGCAAGAAATGAGAATGTAAACTACAATTACTTTGCAGGGATCGCAAACACAAATCACTAAAACAAGTACAGTGGAGCTCCGCTGATACATCCCCCGGACTTCCGATGACCCGGTTCTTACGACGGGTCACCGCGGTCCCGGCAAACTCCCCATAGAAACGATGCATTAAAAACCCCGATGATATGACGCTCGGCTGCACTGGGTCCGCTTCATACGACGGACCCTGGCGCGTTTAAACCGGTGTTTTCTCCATATTTTACACTGCTTCGCCGCCTCGTCCCGACCTTTCGGTATTCTGAACCCCTTTTTGACGCTGCTTGATGTGCAAAGGTCCCCAGGCGGGCCAGACCCTTTGCTGAACAGACGCAAGCAAGCAGGCGGGTACTCGCGAGCGGGAATTAAGCTTCGACGGCCTCATGCAGCAGCACTACGCCAACGAGCCAACCGCGAGAAGCTCCCGTCGAGCCGCCGACGAAGACGAAAACATGTACGAACCGCAAACCCACGGCGATGACCCAACACCTCGCACGCTCGATCAAAGTTTTCTTCCTTCCTTCACGGCGCTCTATCCCCCTCTATTTCTGCGCTCTGCTTATCAGTGCTTTCAAAGTTGTGTAGTCACTCCACTCCTTTCTTTGCTAGGGTGCCTCGAATCACGCTGGAACCGCCATGTTGGGTCACTCGCTGGCCGCCGCAGCAAACTGTAGCAAGACCGCGCTATAATTTTCGCGCCGCGAGACTGTTTGCTCGCCAAGTTTGATTCATTTATCTATTTCGCGTTGCTGGGTCTTGTGGGAAATGAAAACAGATGTGTTGAGCACTTTGCCCCAATAGCGACGGCACGGGACCGTTCAAAGGGTTTCTCCACCCTGTACGGGAACGCCCTTTTTTTTCATCCTCCGCCTTGTACTTATGTCGAACGTTACAGACTGCGCTGTATGTGCCTCAATGGCACTGCCGATTCTTCTGTAACGAATTTGATTTATTGATAGTGTAACGCACCGACGCAACGCAGGCGATGAGGTGCGCCGTAGTGGAGGGCTCCGGATTAATTTTGACCACCTAATGGCACGGCCGGTTTTCTGTAGCGACTTTGATTGATTGATTGATTGATTGTAGAGTTTAACGCGCCGACGCAACGCAAGCGATGAGGCGCGCCGTAGTGGAGGGCTGGCGGATTAATTTTGACCACCTGGGAATGTCTAGCGTCCGTCGAAATCTCTTCACACGGGCATTTTTGCTTTCGCCTCCATCAGAAAAGCGGCCGCCGCGGCCGGGAACCAACCCGCGTCCCTGTGCTCAGCACCTAACGCCTTAGCCACTTGAGCCAACGCGGCGGGTCTTGAGTAACGACTTTTTGCGAAGCAAAATCCCAGAGGTACCACGCTCGCTGCAAATTTTAGGCGAAGATCGGTGCATCCAAGCCCAACCTGCGACCACTTGAGATATGCAGCATTTTCTTGGCTGTGAGGGCCAAGGTGTCCGCAGAGTAAACATGAGACGGTGAGAGTAGCCATGACGGCATTCATGAACACACCTATGGGTGCAGTTGGTCCGGTGATGTGGAAGATCAAATCCTGGGAAACACGTGTTTTATTCACACAAGAAGTGTCCCTGAAAATTCACTCCGTATCATCCTGGAATACGATGTCTGAAGGAGCCTAGTCAAACTTCACAACAACCTTGCCGATACTTTTGCCTGAGTGGAGGTACTCTACACCCCGGATGCAGCCTTCGAGCCCCTTCAGTTCGCCGCCCTCGGCGTGTAGCCCGAGGTCGACCCTGGGCACGAGGGTGCCGTCCTGCAGCATCATGTACAGCTTGGCGATGTACTCCGGGTACAGGTCCGAGTAGTGCGGCAGCAAGAAGCCTGCGAGCGTGGCCGAGCGCGAGAGCAGCCTGTACGGCAGGTTGCGCAGGTTCACTTCGGGGAAGGGTCCCTTGTCGCTCTGAGTGTAGCCCTTGATGGCGCCGACGACGACGAGGCGGCCCCGCGGCCGCAGCTTCTTGAGCAGCACCTCGAAGGTGTCGCCACCCACCGTCTCCCAGACGACGTCGACGCCCTCGGGGTACGCCTTGCTCAGCTCGGCGTCCAGGTCGTGAGAGCGGTAATTGATGACCTTTTCGCAGCCCAGACCGCGCAGGTAGGCCTCCTTCTGTTCCGACGAGCAGGTGGCCACCACGCGGCAGCCGGCGGCGCGCGCGTACTGCACGGCCAGGTGGCCGAGGCCGCCGGCCGCCGCCGTCACCAGCACCGTCTCGCCCGCGCGGATGCGGCCCTGCTGGTCCAGCCCGATGGCCGCCGTCAGGCCGCTCACCAGCAGTGCCACCACCTCGGGGATGGCCTGCGGCACGCGGTAGGCGCGCTCCGCGCGCACGCACTGGTACTCAGAGAAGGAGCCGAAGTCGGGAAAGTTGGTCGTGGCCACGGCGCTGCCCACCTGCGCAATTGCACGAAGGAGACACGTCTGTCAACGAGGACCACAGCAACAGCTATTCTAAATCAGTCTGTCCGCGCATCTCCTAGCTCCGATCCCGAGCCGCAATCTACGTTACTGGAGGACATTCCAAGACAGATTCTACAACTGAAGGAAATTGTTCACTTAAACTTATTCACAGCGCGATTCTTACAAGGTTCCCGGTTCACATCAATACCCCACCCTGGCCTCGCCCCGTGCAGACAGCCGCACCATTACGCCTCGAAACATTAGCTAACGCGTAGCCATGTGTGGTCACCACAAGATGGGCACCAAGTGCTGGGCGAACTACCAAGGCCCCCTTCAGCGAATGTACCACCATTCACCAGACATGGTGTTCACTACACTACAAGTCACTGTAGGTGAGGATGTTTACAACTATGTACACAAAGGACGGGTTCAATGTAAGATGAGAAGACAAAAGCTGCACTGGACCTAATAAGAAATTCATGCACACAGGTTTAACGGGCACCCTTGAAAGCAGAGGTTGTCAGTGTGAACGGGAGTCATTTTGGTCATCCGTCATACTGTTGATCAATTGATCATTTGACAGAGATGTGATGTGTAAGAATCCATTGCATTACCGTGTACCCAACATACGTGTTTTGAATACGCTATGCAATGTGATTAGAAAAATCAATCATAAGGCACGTCACCGTCTGCCGGTGAAGAAAGATATTTCACGCTACAGGTTGTAAACTCCATTCCTCCTCGAGAGTTCTTTTGAGGACGTACCAAGACACTATGTCATTGCTGCAACTGATGATAACACAGTGTTCAATTGTTTCGGGTACATCACGCTAGCCATGGTGTACGAAACATGCGGAGGTGTTCATTTTGTGCAACCAAGTCCTTGCGCGCGACGTTTAAAAGATTCCAGAACAAATATTTTGTGTGCGGAGCAACTCAAGTTCACGGACACGCACAGCCACACCCTACTGTCCCGTCCGTGCCGAATAGAGATCATTCCTGTCCGCCCCCCGCCCCTGCCGGAACCAACTGAACCAGCCAACCAACTGACAGCTTTTCAAGAAGCCTCGGTGGGCACCATAAGCTGTGACGTGAGTGAACCGGCGAAGCAAACATCTGATACCTGCGCACCGCCTGGCAGCTTGCCGCGCGCTACGGCAGAAGGGCGGCGACATGCGAGCTGAGTTGTCATGAAGACACGCAGGGAGCACGTGTCTCTGCCCTTCGAAATGTGCCGCGGGGATTCCGATCCATTCGTGGATGTACTGACCCATCGAATGTATCCACGCCTTGCATTTAAACGGACCCTGGAGGCAACAAGCACGTTGGGCTCAGACGAAAGCTCAACTGTCCCCTAGCCCTCTCAGCGCTCATTCAGCGGCGAAAGATGCTTTATTGCCGAGAGGCTACCAATTGAAAACCGCATTTCATACCTCGCGCCATTTCATGACTTTTCGTATGACGCAAACGGAGGCCGCAAGCGACTGAGACAACGGCGTCGTCAAGCGGGAAAACTAAAACTTAACAAGCGAACCATCGGGACGAAGGAGCCACTGGTTGCGCTCTCGGCGCATACGACGGAACTTCCCCGTCCTACAAGTCCGTATACCTACCGCTCTTTGTGCGTCAATCGCCGCGCGGCCTTTTACTTTACCTGCAAAACGACTCGTGGACAGCGCAATCGCAGCGAGAACGACGTCAGAGGCGCTCTTTGGCTTCGCATTCTCGTCATGCATAGCCGGGTTTTAGCAGCTTCGATGCATTTGGCTTTGAGGCGCCATCTGTTAGTCAACTTGTAACAGCGCCCAATGTACTACGTTGTACTACGTGTACGAGCACCTAAACGGCAGTACGTGTGCATTTGCGCGAATGTATTTTTCGAGTTTCCGGATGAAAGCTTACATGCATGCCTGCATAGTTATTTACGGCTCGACAGAAGAGTAGCGCGCACACAAACATTTTGTGTTTGTTTGAAAGTTTGTGTGCGCGCTACTCGTTCTCTTGCTCGTCACGTGACTCTTGGCACATCCGCTCAGTCGCTGTTTACGTCATCGCTGCTGGGCGACTGAGAGCTTCATTTTTTGATGATTTACGAGATTATTTTAAAGGTATTGCCCCAGAGACTGGTGTAATTATTCGTTCTCTGGGGATGCCAATCTATAAGACCAACTTCGGTTTTGTCTTCAGTGTCTGTTTAAAGGGACACTGAAGTGTATTTGTCAAGCTCCCGTTTTTGCTTGCACTGCGTAGACTGGCTCAAATTAGCACACTTTTCATCGTTTATCCGGTTGACAAATCGGTAATTATTTTACAAAGCGCGAAAGAAGAAAAACTACCATGCGCGGTTTGCGGCGGCCGCACCAACTAAGGCTGTGACTTTGTGAGGAGGGGGCACCGTGATTGGACGATACCCAAGGTTAGCAATCAAACAAGTTTCGGTTTCGGTTTCGGTTCTGTAAAACACAACTGATGGCGTTGTTGGATGGGCATTCTCAATATCTCAGTAATCATCGTACCGCGCTTCTGCCATGTTGTCGGCTGTAAAATGCATAAGATAAGCCTCCCATGACGGCTTGGAATCGTAGCATTCACTAGCCGAGGCCTACGCAGTGCATGAACGCCCTCCGCGTCCCCGTAGACGCTCAAATGCCATGCGCTTTTCCCCCATATTTGGAGCTTGCCTCACTCATGCCTGTATCGTAAAAAGCGTGTTCGCACCAGGCAAGGGTCTGTTGATTCTGGCCTGTGCCCACTGCCCGCAAACAGTCGGGCTTATGGCAACAGCACGCCAACGAGAACTCGCTAGCGCGCCAGTGCCAGCCTGCGCGCGTTCTGTGAACTAGTTCGTGGAGCAATGAACGTTGCGGCCCAAAAAAGGTGAACTCAGTATAGAAAACATCGGCGGAAAACTAAAAAGTTAACTTAAAAAAAATGGCCGCGTATCTGCTCCTTTCGTTGCAAATGTCGTCAAAAGACGATAGTCTTTGTAGACATTTGCCAAGGAAATGCCCCCTTTTGCTTTCCCGCTCACCCCTCATGCTGTTCCTGTACCTACGCGCTCATTCCAAGGTAAACACACTAAAGGTTTGCGCAAGGCGATTTGAATTTACCGCGTTCCACTGCTACAGGCCGGGTTCCTCGATGCCAGCGCTTCAGTACGGCGGAGACACGCGTGAATGGAGGCGGCCGACTAGAAGGTTTATAGAGCCGCGTGGCCATGCTCCACGTGCGTTCCAAGCAGAACGTGGAACCTAGCTAGTGGAACCTTTCGTCGCTGTACCGCGTGATTTTTCATATGCCGCCAGGAGGCGGCGGTTTCCTGCAGTAGAGATTGAATATCATTTGCTATCGAAAAACCAAGCATCCATGATTTTTTAATAAAGGAACACTGTAAATATCCCGTGTGTACTAATTCCCTGTCTTATATTTGCATAATGTCTTGTTCTTGTTCAACAAAGTTGACAAGTATGAACTTATAAACCGGGCTTAGACGTTTACACGAGGCTGTGAGTATATAAGACTATTGCGCAATATTAATTTACTTTCGCCGGGTGGCTGAATGGAGTCACAGACAGACAGACGGACAGACAGACAGACATACAGACAGACAAAATTTCTGGGTTTAAGTAGCCCAAGAAAGACTATCGTCTTTAAAAAAAAAAGCACGTACCCACGGGGATTCGAACTTGTAACTTGCAAAACACTTGCGATGACATACCTAGCGCTCCAAACTACTAGGCCACAGCCGAGCGCTTCTAGCCTTGGAAGTATAAGGTATATATGTATAACCAGTTTACACTTTTATTTAGTTTTAGCATTCCAAGCAGCTTAGGTGACTATTCGTTGTTTGCGCTCGTGCAGTAAGCATCCCCCAAGTTTCCACAATATCTCACGTCTAGCAATTGCATTTCTTAGACGGAAAAGCGTCCGCATCTTAAATCTTAAAAGACAATATTTATTGAAGATTTCATAGAAAATTTGTACTGATGTGCTCATCTACCTAAAAGGAGGTAAAAATGAAAAATATTCTGAAATATACAAATAGTTACAAAAATATACATATATATTTACGAAATATACAAAATATATATTACGAGATATACAAAATATACATTACAGGAATGTTTCAATGCCCTAGCGCAAAAAGTATACGAATTACAACTTTTTCTTTCCTGCCCAGTAGAAATTGCCTTGTTCGACCTGGTGGCAGTTTTATCTACGTATTGTACAAGTTTGCCATACACATAAACACAAATAATATAAGTAAAAAAGAGAAAGAAATGGGCTATTGAACCACACATATATGGACAATTTCCCGCCGCCGCATTGTGGCTCAAGAAAAAAAAACATAACTGTGAAAGTATAACGTTTTCGTGTGTCCGAACTAAAATCCGATGATCCCGGGATCATCTTCAGAGTCACTGCTGCTAGCTCATTTTGCTTCTGTCAACACGCGATCTATGGGACCCGCGCACCTTTGCACTACCCGGAAGTACCAACCGGAAGCCGCTTGCGCAGCGCCCCCTGGGCAGCGCAGGAGGCCTATAGTGGCTTCCGCCAGACTTCACGACATCGTGCGTATAAAGGTCAGTCTTTAGGGAGATGGTATCTCGTCTGTCCTACTCCCTTACGGATCGGAAATTTATCGCGTTGCTTGTGGGGGGTTATCCTGCCCGTGCAATCCCTTATGTGTCTTCCAGAAGTCTTATGTAAATTTCCTCCAGTCCCTGGTCTTTAAGTGCTTCTAAAACGGCTGCGGGGAGTACAGAATCAAACGCTTTCACGTTATCTATAAATGCCGCGTAAAGGGGTTTAGTGTACTAGGCGGATGTTGCTATTACTTGGTGACGGCATGGATGTGATCCATGGTTGAGTACCCTTTCCTAAAACACAGCCTGCTCTCTGGGCTGAACGGGAATCAAGGTTGTCACCTAAGCGGCTAGCTGTAACTTTGGTCAACAGCTTGTAAACAACGGACGGTAGGCTGATAAATCTAATTCTTGAGGTCTTGGGATGTCCCTTCTTATGAATCAGAATAATGTTGGCGTTTTCTCCGGCTGTGAGCACTTTAATTCCTTAAGCATTACTAAAATAGTGCAGCGAGCTTTTCCAGAACAATATCTCCTCCCGGCTGGTTCTATAAACGTTGAACTAGGGGCCTTCACGTCCGGCTCTGTATTTGAACGCCAGTTTCATCGCTTAAAGTGCCCCACTGCTCACCAGCCCTGCACCGCCGCGTCCGTAAAGCTCTACGGATCGCCCAGACACCAACTTCAGGAAAATCGGACCATTCAACGGTCAGTTGCAGCTTTTTGAACTTGCAGCCACGCCGCACAGCGAGCCATGCCTACTCAGGCCCAGAACGCGGGCCGGGCCCCGTCGCCGGCGTAGGAACGCAGGTGCACGCGCAAGGCGCGGCGCGCCGTTTGAACACCCTTCGACTATGGAGGTTACTGTGGCCGGAGAAGAAATGACCTCACGGAACTCAGCCAACCTGGATGGGAGGAAATTCGACGCAGGCAGCGAGCCTTCCACGACGCTGCAAATGCCCAAAAAAGAATCCGGCTCTCGACCGCCACCCCCCCGCCAACCTCCCACTTCGCCACTACCGGCCACCGACATCAAAATCGTTGCTGCGCCCGCAAGGTGGACTGGGACCTGAGGTCAGTGGCACAAGCTTCTCTCGCGGATGCCGTCATGCACCAAGGACGGCATACCCCTGAAGCCCCGTCGATCAAATCCGCATCCCAGCAGACTGCCAACTACATGCTCATCAGCACCCCATCCGAGGAACACGCGAAGAAGTATGCAGGCGGCAGGCTCCCTCACGATTCGGGGCAGTGCTACGAAGTGGGCTGCGCATGTGTCGGCACCCGACAACACCGTTGCCGGGGTGGTTTTTAACATCCCGGGAGACACGCCAGAGCAGGTGCGGGACAGCATCTGCAGCTTCAATCCAGACCTTCGCATCCTAGAGGGCAAACGCCTAAACACATCGAATATGGCGCAAATCCTATTTGATGGTACAAAGGTCCCCTTCTGGATTCGTTATCGATCTACCACGTACAGATGCAAACCCCTACGGCGCAAGACCGAAGCGTGCGCCCCTTGCTGGAAAGCCGGACACCTAAAAAGATGTCTGTCCCAGTGCACAACCATCCCCAAGGTGCTCCCGCTGCGGCACTTTGAGCCCCCCCAGATGACCATCCGTGCAACCCCCTGTGCATCGTGTGCGAAGGCCCACACGCAACGGGCTGTGCGGACTGCTCCCGACGGTTCCAGCCTCGCAAGCGGTCGCCCACATATGCCCAGCTGGTCTCCAATGACCAAGATCCGCGGAATGCCACCCTCCAAGACCCCTATCGACCACCAAGGGGACCCGGCACCTACAGTCAAGCCGTCCGAGGACAGGTGAGCTCCGCAGGCCTGCTCCCTACTCCTCCCCACCCACACTTCCTCATAACACCTCCCAACCACCTCCTTCATGGCACATTCTAAATGCAAACATGCTTAAAGAGATACAAGACCTCCGTTCCCAACTCCTCCAAACCAACAATGCGAATGAGCGACTCGCCCGAGAAAATGCCCTTCTGAAAGCCGAAGCCACCACCCCAACCTCCCTGCCTGATGCATCACAAGCGGAGCCGCCTCTTATACCTAAGGCCCTTATCCAAACTACTAATAACCCCACCCGCGCCCGAAACGCAGTCCCTCCGCACGGATTTTGAAAATGCTTTCACTACACTCAAACAGCCAACACATGATGAAAATAGTCGCTATAAAACAGACAGTACAGGACTTACAACAGTGAGCGCCTGAAATGGGCCAGGCATTTAATGACCCTCACTCCAACATCCCCACCTGTCTCACCAGAATACATGCCCTTAGCAGCCAATATCGATCACGACGCAAGATCTATAAAAAACAGCATGTATATGGCAGTGGAACTGCCGCGGCTTCAAACAAAAGCGTATGAATTTCCAAGCACTTCTTCAATACCTCCCCTCCCCTCCATCACTTATTGCACTACAGAGGTAAATACCCTCCCTAAACTGCTCAATTACACTGCCCATAAATCCCTATTGCACCCCTTTGTCGCCATCTTTACCCACCACAATCACGTAGGCAACCCCTCATACCCTTACCTCAACCAATCCCGCACCTTCATCGTCACCATCCTACCGCCAAAACCATCCCAGGCCAAAATGCACATCCTCAACATATACAGCCCCCTAAAGACCCGCACACTAGCTTTGCCTCTCTTTTTCAAACAGGCACTAACGTTTTGCTGGGAAGGGACCCGATTGTAATATGCGGAGGATTTTACCGACCCCCCCCCCACCTTGCTTGGGGCTACCTGAGAACCACTCGCAAAATTCGACTTCTATGGGAACTCGCGCAACAACCTACAACTCACCACATAATGTGACCCTTCTACCCTACCCGCATGCAAAAAGACACCGACCCAGACCTCACCTTTTCACATAACATGCACTCAGCAGACTGGCAAATACTACCACATACACTAGGCAGCAACCACTACATTATTGAACTCGCTCTTCCCTCTCTAACCTACCGGCCTCCTAAGTCTATAAAACCTTCAATTACAAACTGCGTTCCGCCAGGACAGCCGCGAAATCCCAGCCCCCTCTTCCGCGGATCCCGACGCCCTGGAAGAATGGCTTGTAGCCCTACTTACCACCCCGCACCAAACATGAACACCCTGTAGACCCCGCTACCCACATCACCTTATGTTGACTCCCCGCATGCAACACCGATGGAAAGCTTACCCACGGCATAGGAAAACGCTGGAGGCAGCAGAAGCACAATCGTACCCTCAAACGTAAACTAGCTCGTCTCCAACTTGGCCATGCAGGAACACGCACAAACCCTCGCCCGCACCAACTGTAACCAGCTGTGTGACTCCTTCAACGGAACGCTTTCTACTAAACGCACTTGGGCCATTCTACGTCCACCTCCTCAATCCGTAAAACCCAAAACACCACACAAACGGCCGAGTACAACAACTGATGCACTCCCTCAATCAGGACCCGACGCACTTCTTAGCACAGTTAAACAACTCTATATCCCCCTGCTCCCGACGTACCTGGGCAGCCTGAATACACTGGCCCAACCAATGACGAACTCTGATGCCTCCATCACTTTCGAAGAAGTGAAAGCCGAGTTACTCACACTCCCTCGCCATACTGCTCCCGGAGCGGATGGGATCACAAATACACTCCTCCGACAATGACATCTCGACGACCTCACCATTGGCCCACCTCACTACCGTACTCAACACACATTGGCCACAACCACAATCTCCCCAGTAGCTGGACCCACTCCGATATAAACACTTATCCCCAAACCCAATAAACCTCTGGGCATCCTGCACCTCCGTCCAATCTCTCTGACTCTTGTCTCGGCAAATCATTGGAACATGTTATACACGCCCGAATTCACCCACTACCTTGAATACAACATTTTCCCCCCAAATATGCTAGGATTTAGACCGCATCTTTGAACCCAGGACGCTCTTATACAGGTCCAACCACGACATCTACAGCACCGCCCCTTACACGTGGACAATGCGGCCATTCTCTCTTTAGATCTACAGAAAGCATTTGATAACATTTCCCACACCGCTATATTACGTCAACTATCTCCACTCGGCCTCGACCCAACACCAACGCCTATATCCGGAACTTTCTCTCCCCCGTACGGTAACGATACGCCTGGGCACCCTGCAGTCCCCCCCCCCTTTCCACTAGCCAGCCCGCGGCACACCCCCAAGGGGCTGGTCCTATCCCTCTCTTTTTAACATAGCTCTTATCCCCCTAGCTACAGCCCTCCACACTATCCCACACCTCCGCAGCACTCTCTATGCCAGACGACATAACCTCTGGGTCTCTTCAGGCAGCGACGCACACATCCAGGAAACCTTACAGGCAGGTCTCACTACCACCCTGCAATGCATCCAACACCTTCATGCTCAACTGCTCCCCCCACCAAGTCAGCCCTACTCATTCTTCCACCACACAAAACCGCCCCCCCCCACCACCTAAAATCTGTTTATGTGCACACAGCACACCTATGCCCCAAGCCACCCACCTCTGTATTCTAGGGCTCCACATCACCTCCACTCGCTCCCCCTCACATAGCACTCACTCACATAAAACAATACGTAGCCCAAACCTCTCACCTTATCCGCCGGGTGGCAAACCGCCAACACGGCATGGGAGAGACCGACCGCATACGTCTTCTCCAAAGACTTTCTAATCAGCCGATTAACCTACCACTTTCCTTTCACCCTTCTCACACAAACCCAGCACGCACAACTCAGCGGCCTTATACGCAAAGCAACCGCCACGCGTTGCTTTTACCCCCCATGCCTCTACCACGTGCCTCACAGCTATGGGACTCCACAACACTACACAGGAACTCATGGAAGCGCAGCGCTCCTCCCCAAATCCTCCGTCTCTCCCGTTCCTCCACTGGACAACCACATCCTAGCCTCCCTCAATATCAACCCAATTCAAAACACTGCTTATGCCCCCCACATACGACGCCTACTCCTCATCAAACCCCTTCCTCGCAACATGGACCCTCTCCACCATGCAGCCCGCAGCATGGCACGTGCCAAGCGCCACACCATCTCCCTTTCACCCTCCCCCCCACTACCATTTATGTGGACGCGGCTCAATACCCGAACAATCAGGCTTACGCCACTTCTATGCACGGTCCTCCCCACCCCACAACCATGTCTGTCCTCACCACAACTCCTACGGTGGCAGAGAAAGTTGTCATTGCCCTCGCCATAGTTCAACAGCCCCAACTCAACCACCATCCTCTCCGACTCCCAGCATGCCCTCTCCAAATCTCCCCCACAAGCTCTCCGTATCATCCTACGAACACCCCTCCGCAGGATTCCTGTGGATGATGATGATGAGGAAAACTTTATTTTTGCCCAAACTGGGGGAGGGAAGGGGACGAAAGGGAGCGTTCGACCGGTCCTTCCCCCGTCAGATGGCGGCCAGGAGCCCATGAGCCCTAGCGGAATCTTCGGCCAGTTGGACAAGGCTGCGTTGAGTCTTCTTGGTCGGAGCTGAGCAACACGGCCTCCCATTGCTCCTGAGTCCTGATCACTATTGTCTGCGATGTTTGTTGTGGTTTCTCGGGACAGGGCCATACCATGAGCTGCAGGTTGGCTCGTTCGGAGCACCATCTACATTGCTCTTTGTAAAGGTCTGGGTATAGGCAGCTGTAGGCTGCGGGGTTCGGAAAGGTGTTGGACTGCAAGAGTCCGCCAGGGCCACTGACTGCCACCGACTGAGGGAGGGATGCGCCGCCGGGTATTTCAGGTGGCCTAAGCGATAGTGAGCGGTGATGTCCCTATATGTCACAAGCCTCTCCCTGCCCCCCGTATGTAGCGATTGCTCATCAAGATCGAGGCGGTCCCGGTAGCTGAAACCTCGGGCCGCTTCGTGAGCATGCTCATTACCTGGCAAGGACGAATGTGCTGGCGTCCATATAAGAAGGACCTCGCGGAGTTTAGACCCAGTAAAGGATTGAAGGCGCTGCGCTTGGGGTGAAATTCTACCCCTCTCTCAAAGTTTCTAATGGCTTTTTCGAATCAGTCACAATTATTTTTACGGGTGTGGAGGATATGGCAAGTGCAATGGCTGCTTTCCTCCCCGGTCTCTGGGTGAATTGAGCAGACTGAACCAGAGGCAGTTGAATTACCCTGCTGATCCACTGCCACTATTCTCATGACCGGTCTGTCTGGGTATTCCGCGGTGGTCGACGTAGAACACTTGTTTTAAGTGCGAATGCACTTCTTAAGCGACCCTGAATCGTCCGCCGCCGTCGTCCGCATAGCAACAGCTGCAGGTGCGCGCGCTCCTCGTCTTCCTCCTCGTCTTCCCTAGCAACGGGGGGAGATGGGAGCGCGCTACTCTCCTCCTCCTCTCTCCGCTCAGTGACTGCGGGTGTTGGGCGCCTCCTCTCCACTTCGGGCGGGAGAGCTCTCGCTCGCGTAGCGGGCGCTCCGCATTCCGACGCGTGAGGGCGCTCCTGTAGCCCTCGCCGTAACGGCGGGCGCTACTCTCCTCCTCCTCTCTCCGCTCAGTGACTGCGGGTGTTGGGCGCCTCCTCTCCACTCCAAGATCACGATATCCACCGTAATCGCGCAATCAACAACCGTGCATTCGCACTTACACACTCTTCCCCTCGGGGAAGTGCGAGGGAATTTTTTTTCCTCTCGAAGGCTGGCGGTGGAGAGCAGCCGCACTGGCTAGGCGTCGATCAACATTGTATACCGGGTGCGTATTTCGAGGAAGGGGAGATGTACGGATATGCTCCCGCTGTGAGCGAGTAAGCATCATCTTTTCCCCATGCTGGGAGGCGTAAGTAATGTACAGCTCTTGAAGGATAGTGCGCCCCGTTTCGCTACTGGAGAGCCGTTGAAGTTGTGCTATTCTTTGTGCCTCAAGAAGCTCTTCAAGGCTATTATGGATACCCATTGCTTCGAAATTTTGAGTAAATGCGGTGATGGGAATTCCGACCACCTGTTTGTAAGCTTTCCTAATAGTGCAGTTAAGTTTATCTTGTTCAGCTTGTGGGGAGCGCCTTGCACGACACCTTCTGGCCTAGAGGGTGTTGCCAGAGCCCCCACGCCGCGAGCTCCCTTCCCTTGCCCTCCTCGCCTGCCGTGCGGCTCCCCGACAGCAAGACTTGGAGACGTCGGCAACCCGAGAGATGGCGCTGGCGGACACGGGGCAGCGGTGGCGACGGTGAAGGAGCGGGCGGGGTGCTGAAGAACCGCGCGCGGGGACTAAGACTCGGGGGGACACAGAGTGTTTTTTGGTGGTGTGTGCGTGTGTATCCGGACGAGGATGTAAGTAAAGAAGTTCTTTCACGCAACCCGGCAGTGTGCATCATTCCTTGGCATGCCGTAGAGAGCAGGCCCACATCTGGCGCCCGAACGTGGGGCTGATGTCAAGCCCACCCGTGGACATTTGCTCTCTGCGGCTGCCGGGAAGGGGCCCACTGCGGTTTGGGACGGCATTCTTTTGTTCCGGGAAGGAAGCGCCATTTTGGCAGTGGGGAGACCAGGGCTTTGAGCCGTGTAGATGCAGTGTTTGTAAATTAGTTTTGAGGCCAGTTTTTTAGTTTGCTTAGGTTTTGCGATGGCTGTAGATGCCTGAAGTTTTTCCTTGCGTTTTTTTTATGTGTTTGGTTAACGGCCTTAAGTGGTTACATTGCGAGTGTATTTAGCGTTTGTAGGGATATTAGTCGCTTGTGTATTTTGACGTGTCCCTACTGTAGTTTTTTTTATTTTAATGTGGCTGTAGTTCAGCCCCGTTGGTCCATGTATTGTCCTGACGTTCCTTTTTTTGCTTCCATTGTAGATTTGTGTGTGGGGTGTTTGTCGCGTTGCGTATGTAGTTAGCGCGGCTTGGCTCTGTATATTCGCGTCTGCCGTTTGGCGTGGTTGAGCCAGCTTTTGTTGGGTAGTTCGCTGGCAATGGCTTCTACTACAAGGAGAGAGACGGGAGAGAAGGAGGAGCCGCAGGGCTCGGCGGGGAGACTCAGCGGCCGCTGCGCAGGAGGCTGCTGATCAGTTGCAGCCCGCAGATCTCGCCTCAATGATGAGGCAGATGACCGTGATGTTCGCGGAGATGACCCGAATGCTCGGTTCCGGCGCCAGCGGCTCCCACCGCGGGGTCCTGTAGTGCCAGTCTCGAAGCCGCGTTTGAATTATCGAGGTTCCCTCCTATTCCGGCTACGGAGAAGTGAAATCCGTTTGACGAATACCTGCAGCAACTGGATTCGCTATCAGACTGCGGTTGGCGCATCGGATTATGACGTGCTGAGGCAGGTCCTGCCCGTGGCACTGGTAGGAAGCGCTGCGCGTTGGAGGCGCTGCCAACCGGCTTTTCGAGTCGATGGCAGATTTTAAGGACCGCTTCGCGCTGAATTCCTGCCACCTGATTACGACACCGTATGAGGGACGAGCTTTCCCTTCGCACGCAGCACCCTGAGGAGAGCCTCCTCGAGTACGTGCGGGCGATGCAGGAGCTGTACGAACGGGCCGACCCCGAGGCAGCCGACGCGGTCAAGGTAGCGCGCGTGTGCAGGCAATGCCACCCGCGTTTCAGACCGTACCTGCGGGGCCGGAGTTTTCGCAACTTGGAGGCCCTCGCACAAGAAGCGCGCGTAATTCAGGCGGATTTACTCGCCGAGCTTCGCTACAGGCTTGCCGCCGAGACCCGAGGAATCGCTCGAACCGGGTTGCGCCTGTCGGGAGAGGGAGACGATAACTCCTCGGTCGGAAGCAACGCCGGCGACGGAAGAGGGAGGCAGGACGAAACTGCCCGTTTGTGCTGGTTTTGTCACAAGCCTGGCCACTTTCTCCGTCAATGCCCCGAGAAAATGCGTAGCACGCAGGGAAGGAACTCGGATCGCCGGCGGCGGATGAAGGGCGGTAGCTTGTCGTCGCCGGCGGAAGCGAGAAGGGGGGGGACAGGCAGAGGGGGTGCGAGGGAGCCCCCAGAGCACCCCGGCCGCTGGCCCGACGGGCATGTCAGGCACTGCAGGGAGACCCCTCTTCGTCTGCGCCATTCATGCGAGTGCAATTGTCGGTCGCAGAACTTTTTTCAACTGGTCGACACAGGCTCGACGGTGTCTCTAATAGGAGGACGAAATGTTTGAGGCCTGCTCGGAGAAGAGAATCCGGGTTAGGCCCGCCGAGACACCCTTGAGCTTAGCGCGGGTTCGGCCAAAAAGCAGAGGGAGCTGTGAGACTCACGCTCGCTTTGATGGCAGAAAGCGCAGACAGCGTTTTTGTTGCTTGCCTGGTTTGTCTGTTCCAGTCATACTGGGGAGGAGATTGTCCTCGAAGGAGGGTGTTGTGCTCGACATGGGGAGGAACGGCATCAGTACGGGCCGCAACCCCCTTTCTTTCCTTTCGCGAACGGCGCCGATGCACGGTTTGCAATCCGCACGGGGCAATATAACTCTACTGCGGCTGAGGAAGGCCAGGGAGAGGCGTCAGGAAAGATGAGCACTGATGTAGAAGCGGATCGTCGCATCTTTTTCAGGATCCGATGATCAGCGCCGAATGTTTGGCGGAAAGTTTGCTCCCCTTATCGGAAGGGGGTGGCGGAAGCGCGCGCCGCCGAGTGCAGTGGTTTCATGGGCGGCGCGCGCCGCCCGAGAGGGGGAGAAAGGGCCGGACGGAGGAGTCGAGCCGGCCGCAAAGAGAAAGAGAAGCGGCATCTCGCAGCGGCGATTTCTCGCCCCCCGAGAACGGAGACAGAAAGGAATCTGTCTTGGGGGGATGGTAGTGAGTAAGGAAGAGCTCATTGAGGCCCAGAAAGCAGACGGTCTGTGCCAGCGGGTGCTTGGAAAGGCTAGCGAGCGGCGTAGCTTGCACCGGTAACGCTGAGGGGTTTGACGCGTATCTGCTGGGCGACGATGGCTTATACTTCGCTACATTCCTCAACTGGACGACGAAGAGGCGGTTTCATCCCCCTTTCGAGTCGTGGTCCCAAGGAAGTTGCGGAAACGGTTCATGCGGTACTTTCATGACTCAGCGCTGGCAGGACATGGCAGCGGCAGTAAGACTTACGACAAGTTATGCCGTGTCGCGACCTGGCCAGGCATGAGGAGAGACGTAATGAGCTATTCCCGCGCTTGCCCTCTTTGTCAGGTAGCGAAGCCGCGCGCTGGGAAACCTGTGGGTTTCATGAAGCCGGTGGAAAGCAGCTACCCGTGGCAGATTGTAGCGTGTGACGTAATAGGGACCCCTCCCAAGATCCGCGCGAGGAAACCAGTTCATTCTGGTTATAACGGACCACTTTTCTAAGTGGGTGGAGTTGTTTCCCCTTAGAAAGCTAGCGTCGGAGCGGATCGTAGAGAAGCTGTTGGAGACATTCACTCGTTTCGGCTTCCCCTCCGACCTGATCACTGACAATGCTTCGTATTTCACAAGCAAAGTCTTTTCAGACTGTTGTCGAGCGCTGCACATTCGGCACAGGAAAACGAGTCCTTATCATGCTCAGAGCAACATCACTGAGAGGGTGAACAGAACCTGAAGTGCATGCTGGTTGCGACAACCAAGGAGCATAAGGACTGGGACGCGCGTTTGCCTGAGCTGGCTTTCGCGACTAGGACTACCGTAATAGGTCAACGGGTTTGACACCAGGTTACCCTAAACTTCGGTAGAGAGATCGCTTTTCCAATGGAAAATGCACTGCTGTACGCGGCGGCGGGTAACGCCCCTTCTCTGTCGCAGTACGCGGCTAGGCTCCGGGAACGCCTTTTGGCAGCGCAACACACGGCTCGGGAGAATCTCGACGTGGCGCGCATGGAGCAAGCCGAGCAGTATAACAAAGGCCGTCGTCACCTTGTGTACAACATCGGTGACCTAGTGCTAAGGAGAACGCACCCACTCAGCAACTGCTGCACGCGGTTTCACCTGCAGCGCTCGCACACAAATGGCAAGGGCCATACCGAATTACGGCGCAGACAACTCTGCTCACGTATGAGATGCAGTCGCTTGAAAGCGACGAGCTGGTGGGTCCTGTGCACGTGAGCGATCTCACGGCCTATCACGTTCGCACTGGCGAATGACGAACAGGTGAGTAGCGGAACCAGAAGGTGGGAGTCCCGCTTCTAATGACAGAACGGCCGGCGATAGGGTTCGCCACCCATCGTTACGACCTGAGGGTGCTGGTAGTGTCTACCCCCCACGGGTCCGGGTCTCACGTGGTTCTACCACGGAGCAACCCGCAGGCACACAGTCACCGCTTCAAGTTTCATCGCGCCACCTGTGTCGGTGGTGCGAGGCGTGGTTTTGTGCCCTGGCCGTTACGATGCCAGCCTGGACCTGCCGACAGCGGGCCCTCCCGGTGCGACCCGGAGCTTCGCGCCACCGGCCTGGTGGTGCGAGGCGATGCGTTCGTGCCTGGGCGTTGCGAGTCTGGCCCGGGCCTGCCGAGCAGAGGGCCTTCCTGGTTCGACCCGGGAGTTGTTGCCACGGTCCGGGGGTCCTGCCGCCCTTCGGAGATGCGAAGCGGCTGCGGTGCGCCTCCTGGTCGACAGTGGAGTCGTGTCCATGGATTGGAGGCCTGCTGAGCTCCCCGCGGAGCTGTATCCCTGGCGTGGAGGCGCCGGTGGGCGCAGAGCCTGCAGCTCGTTCGGGGGCTTCGAGCCTCTACGAGCGCCCGTCAACCGGGTTTGCCCCGGGCTCATCGCGGCGCCTCCGGTTCCGGCGCCGAGCAGCGGAGATCGGGACACTGGGGCGCTGTCGGGAGGAGCCTGGCCGTTCCGTGCAATCCTGCGCCGGGCACCCGAGAATGCGCTCCTGCGGACGCCTACGGGGTGACGATGGCGACAGAGCGGCATGCTGCCACACTTCGGCGGGTGCCAGCCCACCCACAGCCGCACAGGGCGGCCCCAGGGCCGACCAGTGGTTCCTCGTGCACTAGGACCCCGAGAACGATCTTCAATGATGGACCCGTATCCCGTGTTTGAGGGGGGAGAGATGTGGGGAGCGCCTTGGCACGACACGTTCTGGCCTAGAGGGTGTTGCCCAGAGCCCCACGCCGCGAGCTCCCTTCCCTTGCCCTCCTCGCCTGCCGTGCGGCTCCCGGACCGCAAGACTTGGAGACGTCGGCACCCGAAAGATGGCGCTGGCGGACACGGGGCAGCGGGTGGCGAGGTGAAGGAGCGGGCGGGGTGCTGATGAAGAACCGCGCGCGGGGACTAAGACTCGGGGACACAGAGTGTTTTTGTGGTGTGGTGTGTGTATGCCGGGCCGAGGATGGATGTAAGTAAAGAGTTCTTTCACGCAACCGCAGTGTGCCTCATTCCTTGGCATGCCGTAGAGAGCAGGCCCACAAGCTTTTTTGAGAGCCAGAAATGGCGCGACATAAGTAATGCGGCTGATAATAAATGCCTGTACAAGCCGAAAGAGGCTTACTTTTGTGAGCCCATGATGCCTATTTGCGATCCGAGAGATGAGGTGACTTATTTGTGACGCGCTCGAGTGTAGCCCTCGAATGGTTTCTGAGTTGGAGCCATCAGCTTGTATTCTGAGGCCTAGTACCCTGATGCACGGGACTCGAGGAATAGTATGCCCTCCTACTTGCAGGTGGATATCTGGGGTAGCTTAGGGCGTCTGTGCCCGCGAATTGAAGGTTGGTAGAGAAGGAGCTCGGACTTCTGCGGAGAACACGCCAGACCTCGAAGGGTTACGTAATCATGAACGATGTCAACAGCTTGTTGGAGCGTCTCTTGAATATCGCCATCCCTGCCTCCAGACATCCATAACGTGATATCATCGGCGTATAAACTATGTTGAAGGCCTGGCAAGGAATTGCGTAGCTGATGAAGTTTAGTCATGGCCACGTTGTTATAAACTATGTTGAAGGCCTGGCAAGGAATTGCGTAGCTGAGCAAATTTAATCATGGCCACGTTGAATAAGAAAGGGGACAAAACGGAGCCCTGTGGAGTCCCCCTACTGCCCATCCTAATAATGTCGGATTCCAGTCCGCCAACAACAAGCCGAGCGGTGCGTTCGAAAGAAAGTCTTTTATGTAATTATAAACTCGTTGACCCACGTCGAGATCAGCAAGGTTGGCCATGATAGCGTCGTGGCGGACGTTGTCAAATGCCTTAGTTAGATCTAGAGTAAGAACGGCCCTGGTGTCCAGCGGAGAGCAGCCGTAGCCATCGATTACCTCGTGTTTGACGCGCAACATGACGTCTTGCGTGGAAAGTCCGGCACGAAAGCCAACCATGGTGTGTGGATAGAGGATCTTGTTTTCCATAAAGTGATTAAGGAGAGCGAGCACAACGTGTTGAAATAATTTTCCTACACATGATGTTAGCGAGATTGGCCTGAGATTGCCGAGCTGAAGATTTTTTTCTTGTTTAGGAATCATTGTGAGAGAGAGAGAGAGAAGAAACATTTATTAGAGCAGACGGTGGTGGTTGCGCTGTGATTTTGGCTGTTTTCCAGCGGCGGGAATGCTCCCAACCCTGCTCCCAACATTTATTCATGTAATTCGTTAGGGCCTCTACCGAGCTATCGTCAAGGTTGCGGAGGATCTTGTTAGTAATGCCGTCAGGCCCAGGCGCCGATTTAGTGCGAAGACCTTGAATGGCAGCGCGAACCTCTGCTATCGTGATGGCCCTATCTAAGTCAGGATTGGCATTCCCCGTATACTCAGGGAGGGGGGGGCGTGCTGGGGCTAATAGAGCGTGCCTGGATATCACGCAATAAATCGCTGTCAGTGCCCTCGAAAGAGTGCAACAGTGCTCGTAGGTTGTTACGTTGGATGAGCCTGCTGTTTTCGGGGTCACGAAGACTTCTAAGGGTGTTCCAGGTCCTGGATGCCCCCACTTGGCCATCCATACGATCACAGGTACTGTGCCAGTTTTGTCGCGTGAGGCGGGTAGCATATTCCTCGATTTCCCGGTTGAGGCGAGCAAGCCGTCGACGTAGTGGGCGATTTAGTTTTTGTTTTTGCAGACGGGCTTGGATACTAGATTTAGCCTCCCACATATGGAGGAGCTTAGTGTCTACCTGCTGGAGCTGAGCCTCCTCGGAAATGATCTTCGTGGCAGTGTTTACATGGTCATTTAGCTCGGCTATCCAGGTTTCGATGTCATGAATGTTAGTGGCATCCGACTCATCCGCCGCCTCCCGAAGTTGGTGAAAAGTGTCCCAGTTCACGATTCGAAGCTGCTTTCCGAGACGGCGGGGCGGACCTGAAGGGATGGTTATAGACAAGATATAATGGTCGCTGCAAAGGTTCTCGTACGTGTTCTGCCAGGTGGTATCCCGCGTGTTTTTTACGAAAGTAAGATCGGGGGTAGTATCGTTGGTGACACTATTGCCAATGCGTGTTGGATAGGCTGGATCGGTGAGAAGAGTGAGGCCTAGTTGCTGGGCTTCCTGCCATAAAAGTCTGCTTTTTTTTGTATCTCTCTTATAACCCCAAGCAGAGTGCGGGGACTTAAAATCACCGACTATAAGCAAAGTCTGTTTTTTGACGATATCTAGTGTTTTGCGGAAAAGCTGTGCGAAATTGTGATGCTTACTGGGGCTGCTGTAGACATTTAAAATAGACTACCACCACCCCCCCCCCCCCCCCCCGATTCTGTCAGCAGAGGAGTTCGAGTAAAACATGTTCGACGGTGTCGACACCGGTGTAGTGCTGAATGGCCGGTATATTGCGTTTGACAAGGGTAGTAACCAAAATTTGCTTGATACCGGGGAGGTCGGCGCTGAAAGAGTGATAGCCAGATAGTTTAGCCAGGCCGCCAGACTCTTGCGAGTGCAATAACATCCGGTTCTGCAGGGGTTAGTGTGTTTAGGTATTGCCGAAGGTTTCCTCGTTTGGGCCGAAACCCTCGACAATTCCACTGCCAGATGCAGTATTCTTTATGATGTTTGGTCCGCGCCATGATGACTGCCAGTAGGGTCAGGGGTCTTGAGTCCTTCGCTGACGGGGGCCGGAGATAAGGCTTGAATTTAAGGGGACCAGCCCAGAGGCTTGTCTAGGAAGCGTGTACGAGTTCTCTAGAGCCAGAACTTTGGAGTTCAGAGTCACGTGTTGTTTGGTGTGTTGCCAGTGTGGAGATCATACTTTCCAGCTTGGCAAATCAATTTTAGATTTTAGATTCCAGTTCTGTGAGACTTTCTTGTTGAGGAGGAGGGCTCAGGGGCAACCCTGCTTTTCGTTTGGTAGGGGGACTGTCTTCCTCCGATTCACAGACTACCGCTACAGATAGACGCCTACGCTCAACTGGGGTAGGTGCGTCCGCTGGAGGGGCGGACTGTTGCGACTGCCCTGTGGAGGAAGTAAAGCGAGCGCGGAGCTGAGCATCTTCCCGCTTTGAGCTGCCTATTTTCTTCTATGACAGTGCTCGAGCAGTTGTTTAATGCGTGTAATCTCTATGACTCCTCTAAGGAGGGACTTGCGCGGAGTGTCATGTGTTTTGCACTGTGTTGAGCTGGCTGAGAGGCCAGAGTTGCCCAGCTCACCTTTGCCGGTTGCACGGAGGCGTCGACCATGTGACTCGAGCGGGAAGCGGAACGGGAGGCTTCCGATGTCCTCTCTGACGGCGGGATTTGGAACGACAGCTGGAGCTTCTATGGACTCCGGCCCAGACTGGCTTAGGAGGCAATACATTCACATGCTCGAGAACTCATTACCCGGGCCCCTGCTTCTTTTGCTCCTAACCACAGCATCCCCATCCCCCTGTACACATACACCGACATTACACTGCACCACAGACTCAACCGTCGAACCCTCCCCCCCCTCCCCCACACACACAGCTCCCTATCACCAGAGGAGGCCCGCATGTGGCGCATCATCCAACCGCACGCGTTCCCTCACCACACGATTCTACAGCACTCCCACCCCCACCTGTTTCCCTCACCTCGCTGCCCGCACTGTGGTGCATTGGACACGCACTTTCATTCCCTCTGCCAGTGCCCCAAGAATCCCTCCCCACCCCCCAGGCCATGCGGAGCTCCGAGGTTTCTGACCAGGTCCTAGTCACCTCCCGAGGCCTCCAGGTAGCTGCGGCCCTGAGGGCAGCCGCCACCGCCCCATAAGGGGGAGCTAGATACAGCATTCTATATTTGCTTAACCGGAATTCACGCGAATCTTGATAGTAAACACCCAGTGTTGGCCCGCCTGGCGACCTTCGGGGACCGCGCGCCACTCCTAGGGACGAACAAATCACCCGTGGCCTACCCATAGACCGGCGAACGGGAATTTAGGTCATCATCATTATCATCACCATCATCTAAGCTCCTTAGCTGGGCTTTACTGTTAGCACTCAGCATACACAAATCGCATGTTAAAGTCAGTTATTTCAAGCTTCGTTTGAAAAACAACGCTCAAGAAGCCCAATTGCCTACATATTTCCCCGTCCCATCTTCCCGTCCCCCCCCCCCCCCCCGAAAAAAATTCCTGGCTACGCGCCTGACACTGGGCAATAAAATAGACATCCCTTGTGCAAACGTTACTTTGCTCCCGTGCCTAATAGTGCTAAAACAGCAAGGAAGGGCCATGCACAAGGACTGCACGTCTGAGGGTCCCCAACGAGCACTGTTCTGCCGCGCACGAAGGAGGTGCCAGCGGCGACTGCCTCACCGATGCCCTTCGCTTAGGAAATTTCGGGAACGTTTGCTACGCGAGAATCCTCGACAGTGGGTACTTTATGGCACGGCCGGGCTGAGAAGCCCGAACCTGCGCGCATTCCTAGTCCGGACAGGCACGCTCGCAGGCACGGCGGCGGAATATGCACTGCACACTGGACTGGCTCGACCGCACACGTGCACTGCATTTGCGCAGACCGCGGGTGCAGCGTAGCCAAATTCATTCGCTCCGAACAGTCTTCCGACTGAGAAAATTTACGCCACTTGACGTCTGAAACCCGCGCCTGGATTTTTATTGTCAGTAACTTTCAAAAATCTCGAGTGTGCAACTTTTCGAAGCGTCACACATTATTTCTTCATTTGATCAGCGAGCGTGATTTACACTCCAAACTATGACTCCTCAACAAAGTTTCGTCGAGTGGTCGGCTACTGCTTTCGTTTTTACTTTTTTTTTATGAACGGCCCTTCCAGGCAGGCCGAGCTGCACCTTTTGCACACCCACGAAAATAAAATTTCATGAAATCCGATATGTAAAAGTATGCGTAAACAAATGTTTCTGGTATTAGACTAAACCACCATTAACTCAGAGTTTCCTGTCAAAGTTTGTGAATTTACGAACGCTGATAAAAAACGATCTTTCCCGCAGCGCCCGTCGGCTTATCTGCACACGCCGGCGCGCCGGTCGTGCAGGGCTATTTACCTTCAGCCCTTGGACATCGGGGCCGACAGCGACGACTTCGCCGACCGACTCGAAGCCAAGGTCGAACGGGAGCTGCTTGGGCGCCGACTCGTAGCGGCCCGCGGTGGCGTTCACGTCCGAGGCGTTGATGCCCGCGTAGCGCGTGCGCACAAGCACCTCGCCCGGCCCGGGCGTCGGCGTCGGCACGCTCGCCACGGACACGGCGTCGCGGAACTTGGGCGTCGTCTTGACGCACACTAGCTTGCGGAACTCGGAGGGGATCTTGGTGGCCATGCCGGCCTTCGCAGTGGCCGCGTGCCGGATCAGCGAGCGCGGGGCCGGCAGCCGGGCTAGCATGCTCCTGCGAACGCGTATCGCGCACCGGCGGATACGCCGCTCCGGACTCTCCTCGAAAGGTCGCTTCCTGCCGGATTCGCTCGCTCCTGATAAGACGCCGCGGCCGGGTGGACGATCATGAATGCTCTACCCGAGGACGACCACCCGCTGCAACACCTGCGTGCGCGATTGTTTGCGGCTGTCACGGCCGTTTTGAAGCGCGAAACCGACGAAACCACGAAACTGCTGCTGCGGGCCGCGTCACATGTATCCGATCAACGGAACCGGAAATCCTAACCAGCCAATCACAACGTCTGGCTACAATGTACTGTAATGATAGCCGATCGTATCTTACCCCGCCCGCAGACTACTAGAAGTTTTACAATGGCCCAACGTTTATAGATACTTTTTCAGTTCTGTATCTCCCCGCTGCAGCAATGTGGAGAAGGCGGTCTGCCACGATTCTCGGCACCGCGGCGCTGCGCTTGCGGGTTGCGCAGGGGGGCGAGCGTCGTCTGCTAGCGGGCAGCGCTCCGCTCGACATCTCAGGTTGGCTGCGCAGTACTACAGAAGAAATAACTGTTCTCGGAAGTTTCTCGGCATTTTTTTTTTTGTGGCTATTCCAGTTTTATTTACTTATTTACTTCGAAATTTATTGCCCAAGGATTTCGAGCGGCGGCTAAAATATCAAGAACGGCAGTGTGTTAAATTAATTAACGTTCGCGTAGCAGTGGCTGTCAAGTGTGCACACGAATTCGCTTGCCGTGCCGATCGCGCGAATTTATTGTATCACAAATGATATTTCGTGGCCAGTTTCTGAGCCTCAGCTTCGAGTTCAGAGACTGCGCAACTCTGAACCATCGAGTGCTAATTATTCCATGCGAAATTCTGTTTATGTTAAAGAAATATTCGACATGGGCTTGCCCAATACACGTGCATCTCGATGCACACGGAAATACCCAGCGATTCTACGCGCACACGAGGACGGAGAAAAAAACCAACTAGCCCAAGTCCATCCGTGCGGGTAGTTTTCAAAATGCGAAAGAGAGGATCTTTATTAGCAATATAGTCATAGTGTTCAGAAGCTACATTGCCTTGGTGCAGCTTAATTGCTCACACGGTTGTATCTGTTAAACAATTCAGTTTCGCATTTTCGTTCCATTTACGCGCGTTGGAACTGCACCGTCATTCTTTTGGCGCTTAGCGGAGAAGTGCATGCGGGTCACCAAATAAAAATGTATCAGCTCAGCTTTAAACTTCTTAGCGTGCTCTGGACAGCCAACAGTACCTGTGCCTTTCTAAATAAGGGCGTCCAGAACATCCCGGAAAATGTGTCTCCTCTTTGCACACTTCCCTGATTGTGCGCTCCGTACAGGTGAACAGCCACTGCGCAACTCGGAATATTCAAGTGCTAACTTGAATTCTCCCATGCGAAATTCTCTCCGCTCATTCTGCCCATAACAATCCCGCGAAATATGAAACTACCTCGTGACGGCGCTCCCGCGCGCATCGTAAAGCAATGCCCCCGAACAGGCTGCGCGTGAGTTAGCCAGAAAGAAAGAAGAATAAATAGCGACCAAATTTGTGCGTTATCTACCACACGTGTCACGCGAAACTTGCTATTGCTGCTCCTTGCATGCATGCCCTTATCAAGATGATGCGCTGCCTTTCCAGGCGTATGGCGGGCCGTGGCCTCCGCGATCCGCCGGCAGCAAATCGCGGAGGCCACGGGCGGGCAAAGATTTTGCTTTCAATCAGCTCGTTTGAGGGCGCTGGTTTATGATGCGCGCAGAAGCGCCGTCGCGTGTTTTTTTTTTTTTCATATTTCGCGGGGTTTCTTTATGTCAGAGTAAATGAGTACGCAATTAGTTCGTCGCTGCAAATACCGCAGTTTGATGCCTCTCGTGCGTACCTATGTGCCTCATTTACGCTTTAATGATTACAACAGTACTCCACAACCTTGTGAAGTACTGACTTAATTAGTTGTAATTAATAAACCTTGGTAGATAATTACAACTAATTAAGTATAACGAACAAATTACAGTCCGCTATATATATAGCAAATCAGAATGGGAAATGAAGGGGCTCGTTGAATTAAGACAGAAATTAGGGTTGGTAGTCAAGACAACAAGACAAGTCAAGACAATATATATATATATATATATATATATATATATATATATATATATATATATATATATATATATATATATATATATATATATAGGGAGCAGTAGAACTTTGAAGATGGTAGAGAACACAAGAAAAGATAACAAGGTAAAAGCACGATTGTTGCCAACGTTTCAGCAAAGAGACTTGCCTTCGTCAGGGCAACCTCTCGCCTGACTGGCACGATTTTATAGGGGTAGGTCCCCAGGTGAGAGGAGAGAAGGAAAGAAGTGGAATTGAGAAAGCGGATTGGTTTAGGAGTACGTCGGGGGATATATTGAGGGGAAAGAAGGTTCTATAGTTTGAGCCGCGAAGTAGGTCACAGGGAAGTCAGCCGGGGGTTGATATTCCGGGAATTTTTTGGAGAGAAAGGATGAGAGGGTGTTTGCTAACTCGCCGCGCGGCATACCGAAAGGTTCTCAGAACCGCTGGAAGCAGAACAGGCGGTGAGAGGGGTCCTTATCAGAAACTATCTGCAAGCCTCAGGTCAAAAGAAAATTACTCCCACCTCCCTTCGCGGGAACCCTGGTGTGATGCGACGCTGAGGGGGGGTTCAAGCGCAAGCGGAGAGCAACCGTCGACCGAAAGGCCGCCGGAGAGCGGCACACCGGTTATATGCGCAGCGCGCCCGAAGGAAAGGAGACCGCGGAAGAGAGAGTACTGCACATGCGCCGGCGCCAGTGTGTCTGCCGCGGCTATGACGCAACACAATCCAACACAATCCACTTTAATCCAATCCAATTCAAGCCAAGCCAAGTCAAGCCAATCCATTCGAATTCAATCCAATGCCCTTCGCGAGATAAGGGCATCGGAGAGTAGAGGGGGTGAGCGGCGGAGAGCGCAGCTCGCGCGGCGAGGAGAATGGGGGAGGGGCGGACGACAACAACGCCGACGACGCTGCATGGACAAGGCGAGCGAATGAGATGCAGTCGCATCTAAAAGGTAGAGAAGGGGGGAATAACTAGGTCACATAAAAAAGAAGAAAAAAAAACAAGGAGGAAAACCACACAAACACACACACAAAAGAAAAAGCAATAACCCCACAACTGAAATGGCACGTGTCGCCAACAGCAACATTCCTGGAACAGGCCTGTCCTGAAACTCAAAAACGAAAAGATAAGGTTAGAGTGACGTACGGGGCACAAGACAAAGCGGAGAAAAAAATTTAAATGAAATGGAATTCCACAGAAAAGGTTTGAGGGATGCGGGCGCGTACTAAACTGGAAGCGAAGGAATGAAAAAAGGAATTAGGTGACTAAGTAAAGAGCAGAGGGAGGGGTCAAAGTCAATGCCTAATGCTGTATTCCCTGTGAATATCGCAAGTATTCCAAGTTGCCCCTAGACGCATTAATTCCAGCAGGTTCCATGGAGTTGAATTTGTGAATTAAATAGGATTCTTGGTATTTCCTGTCCCTAGGAGACTTAAAGTTTGACTGAAGTATATACAACTTAAGGTCATCAAAATTGTGGCCTGGTTGGTTGAAATGCTGCGCTACAGCTATGGAGGATTTGCTAAGAGTATCTGCACGGTGACCGTTAAGACCTAGGCATATAGGTTGACTCGTTTCGCCTATATACTGTTTGTGGCACATTTTACGTGCACTTCATACAACATTGTGTATTCTGGCTCCCCGCGGGCTGCCCGCGGGTAATGTTGGAATGAATGTTGGACTCAGTCCGTGGTGATGTGCCCATTGTGTAAATGTTGGAATGCGAACGGGGACCTTATCAGCTGCCTGTAGCGGACTTTGCCTTGTGTCCTCTCTGCCAATATTTCGAGATATCCGTGGTCCTCCGAAAAAAAAAACGTTTCGATATAAAGTGGGGAAAATGCGTAAAGCCTATGGGAGGTAAGCACACGGTGAGAAAAAGTTTCGAGAAGATATCTTGAGATATAGCAGAGTTCGAGTTAACGTGGAATTAATTTGACGGACAAGAAACCAGGAATGTTTTTTTCCTTCCCCTTCGGACTCTGCACATGAAGCAAAAGCGGCGGGGCGCACATTCTATAGGCTGCAAAAAGTTCCCTGATTTTTTACGTTCCTATTTCGAACGAAAATACCAAGATCGAGCCTTCATCTGGGATACCCGTATACCATTGACGCTTGTACTGTCGTTAGTGGCTTTCTTATTTTGTAAACCCACTATGTCGCAGGCACTTGGTAAGGAAGTGTGTACTGAAAGCGAAGTGCCAAGTCTGCAGGACCAACTACTGCTTCCTGCATGCCAAGGGAAGATGCCGCTGTGTTTACTACCTTTGTAATTTGGGGGGACTTCTGAATCCTTCCGTGCATTTTTTAAAGTTATTAGCGATCTCTAGGGCGTTTTTACCGGTTTCTTCAGCGACAAGGAGCTCCACCATGACAGCGTTATGGATGTGCTGCCGGCCTTACTCACAACAAACTCCTTAAAGGTGTTGTGCCACGAAATTTGTTGCTTGTGCATTCTTTGTTGCAAACGTTTTATATTTCTTTAGAAAGCATGATACATGCCTCCACATGCACATATTCTGAGTAAAAATTTATTATCGCACGATTCATGTGAACAGGATTCGGTTTGGGTTTCTGGGCGCCGATTCAAGCCCTGACGTCACAGTGTTGCGAAGACGCTCTGCCACGTGTGTCTACCATGCGGCGCTGCGGTACGCTGCGACTTTACTGCGGCGTCTGCTCCCGCACACACGTACTTCTCCACGGAAGTACACACGCCGACTCGTCATGTCAGCCGCGACAGCTCCGACACAAACTCTTTGTCTGCATCCTCGGATGCAGACAAATGAAAACCATGGATATGCAAACCAGGTTGCCACCTGCACAGTGAGACCTTGACAGCAAATTTGGTTGGGTTCTGTATACATTGTGACAGGGATTCATTTTTATATAAAAGGTTTAAACAAGTTCCGTGATTCCATGAAACGTCGGGAGCAGCACCTTAAACTTAGCCGTCGCTAATGATCGAGGGCGAGTTATGAAAATGCGTTTGCCAAAAATGTCAATTTAAATCTCTATGTTAGCGTTATTCCTAAACCTTTACCTGTGTCGACTGTGCATGATTTCCCGCGTTACATTTCATTTGCTGGGCTATTGAAAATGAAAACAACAGTTTGTTCCAGTTCCGTTTATTTTTATTTGAACCTCCATGTTAGCGTTCTTGAACCTTTGTGTATGATTTCCCGTGTTATATTTAATTTCTGTCGCGGCCAATATATTTTCTGGTTTATGTTTTGCTTTGGTTTTATGTGCGTGTAATTGTACTTCAGCATACTTATGAATTAAATCTGTGGTAATTTGATTCAACTTCTAATTCTTGACCGAATGGGGTGAAAGGTGGTGCGATTAATAGAATGTTGTGGGAATAGTTCTATGAAAGACGGTCATTGGGACAACTGAGCTGACAGCTGGGCTAACCACTTTTTAGTTGAAAAGACATCTGGCTTGCGCGTGTCATTTTCTGTTGGCCAGGCGCAAGCATATTACACCACGGTGACCCCTAATTATCACAAGCGGGCCACTGCTTAAATACTGCTATAAATAACAACTCACGCAATAAAACACAACGCAACTTATGATATTAACCGATAGCGTAAATTGCAAGACAATAAATAAGAAAATTCTTCTCAGAAGCCATCATCCCAGTCCTCATATTTTTTCATGTCATTTGTGTCGACCAATCATGCCTATCAAGCAGCACAATAAGGACACAATCATAAAGTAATCATGAACTGGTTCATATCAGGCAATTTCACGCAAAATACTTTTGATGGGAAGTTGGAATAGCGAAAATGTCTCTGCAATTGCTTTATTTACAATCCGCTACGAATGCTGCACCATAGGAAAATCCGTAATTTTTTCGTTGTTATCAAACGGGAACGGCAAAACTAACGCAAAATGAGCTGCAGCGTTCATTTTTCATTTCGTTACCCACAGTCCACTGTACCAACAGTATATTTAAACAATTGAACTTCCCGAAGAACTAATTTCGAGCGCTCTGCGCTGAAAGCGGCAGCGTTTCCTGGTCCGACTGGGGCGCGCGGCCGTGCGCGCGGACGTGGTCGTTGACTACAGCAACGCCGCTATTTTCTGCGCGAAACGAGCACCTCTCCGGGCGGCCGGTCGGGCCATTCTAAAACTTCTAGTACACTCTACCTGTACACAACACGGTTGCCGTCGCAGTTTAACAGAAGAGGATTGTCTTCCCTGCAGAAGACCGAGGCCGGAGGGCTGTCTTCAAAGGGGTCCTGAAATACCTTCCGCCAATGCATGGATGTACATGTAACCAAATAAGACAATGTATTAGCAATCTCCTCCCGCAAGAATTTTGTTAAAGCGATGACTATTAGCTGAGAAATCGTAAATCAAAAACCGCGCATTATCGTCGCGCCGCGTTTCCTCCTCCTCCTTTCAACTTACTCTCCGCTGTTGACGGCGCGCGAGCCTTCCTTCCCGTGATGCTGCGCTCCTCGGCGGTGACGTACTTCCGCTATCGCGCTGCTCATACTGCCGTCTGCTACGGGCAAGCTTTGTTGACACCTTGAATCCCTCACTCCGCTCAAGGCTGGAAAAGCGAACGAAAATATGGCCGCATTTGTGCGGCGGCCTGGCTTGCCCTTTCGCGGTGTGCGTTGCTGCAGTGCAGCACGTGACTTTTAATCGGCGGCGAACTCGCAGCCGCTCGGGGAGGATCGTGGGCTCGGTCCCTCATGCCCCTCATGCACCGCGCACTGTTTATCCAAAAAGCGCCGTATCAGATGTGGCCCCGCTGGGCCGGGTCTTATTTCGCGGTGGTGGTAATTCCTGCCGGCGGCATGTGAAAAATACATTTTAAACCGATACAGAACCCGTGCACAAAACGCTTCAATCTGTGACCAGTTCAGCTTGGGCCGACGCGTGGTGGAGAGCGGCAACGTTGGCAAAACATGCTCCGGCGCGGCTCTAGCGCTGGAGTATGTTTCTAGCGCTGGAGTAAGCGCCATTTCTTTGACAATCTCAAACATCGGTTGCCTTGGCAACAAGGCACAAAAGCGCCCCAGAAGTCAGTTACGGTTGCGTGATCCCGGTTCAGCTCGGGGCCCCACCTCGCGACATTGGGCACTGCAGGCGTACCACTCACTCCCATTGGGAAGTGTGAGATGCGTTGGCATTACAGGAGGCGATGGTGTGTGTGTTGTGGACGCCTTTGTTTCGCGATGAAATGCGAGTTGTGCTTCTGCGGGTGGATAGTGCTTCCATGGTCTGGATTATCTTCTGAGCGACGTACGACTCAACCTCGCATGGGGTATGTGCAGTGTGCGTGGCTAAAGCCATCTCGGCTTGCGCGCCAGAGTTAAGTGACTTGCTGTTCGTCCCGCAACCGCGCGCGAGGTGAGTGCCGAATTTACGACGGGCAGGAGGAGGCAACCCATCGTTGTCAATCGCGGTTCAGACTTGCAACGCATGTTGTGACGTTGTGTTCGTTCGAACGCATCTCTGGATTGTTTTGAAGTGGAATAAATGTATCCGTCAAACCGGGCATTCGGCTCAGGGCGTTCTCTGCGATTGCACAAAGAAGTGCCATCGTCAACGCTTTCTTTATGAAACGTACTCAGGTAAGAGAATATCCATGTCGTGTTATGGCCGTGTTGCATTCAATACAAACGGTAAGCGTTTGTTTACACTTGTTTTGTTTGTTGTAAAATGTCCAAGCACTCCGACACTCCGCTGGCAGATCAGCCGGCGAGCCGACGCTGAGCAGACGACTCATCTCTTTGCCGAAGTGAGTGGCTGAAAAATCCGCCCAATAGCGGGATGTCTAGCTCATGACGAACATCTGGGAATCGATGATGTAGACATGTAAAGATGGCGGCGTCCAAAAAACACGAAGGAAAGGTGAGAAAAAAAGCGACAAACTTTGCAACAAAAGTGTGAGCTTTCCGCTGCGCGTAAAAGAGTAATACTTGGCCCAGATGACCTTGACGAACCAATCTAACGATTGCGCTACTTCATTTAGTGTGCTCAAAACGCCTTTCAGGGCCCCTTTAAGGTTAACTCAGGGGTTTATGCAGAATTTTGATTTTGGGGGGGTGTTGTATAAATCCCTAGGCAGAGTGCTTGCGGTTGTGGAAACTTTTTGGGGGGTGTGTATAAATCCCTGGGTTAACTTATTTCTTAAAAATTTTCCGTCTTGAGTAGGGTGGAAAAAAGAAAAAAAAAACTCAATTTGACCTCCACCGAGGAGGAAGATGGCCGACCCTTGTAAATTAGGACAACCGCAGAGGGGCCCACCGAAAACGGGACACCAAGGGTGCACCAGCCAAAAATGTGATGCAACAAAAGATGAGCGCAACGATGTGCCCGTGTCAGGTTCCTTTCACCCAGTGTTTTACCATGTGCAGTTTGACTACCCGCATGCTTTTATTCACTCATCCGGAAGGGCAAAACTAGGATGTCTCAGAAGTGCTGCGTGCCTGGTTGCCGCTCTGGCTATCGAAGTACATTGGAAAAAAAAAAATCCTGGGCCATCTCCACTAATGTGAAACCTGGAAGGGCCAAGCATGCATCCAAAGAGTGCAAAGATTGGTCTCTCTCTTGCACACGGCGCTGCTGATTGGGCGCCGGAGAAGCACCGGTGGGAGGAGCAATCGCACGTACAGAGGCGGTGGCGCCCTCTCTTGGGCTGAACCAGATTTATGCTATCAGATGAGGCACACTGGCCGTAAGCTGTCTTCATATCAGACGCCGCAGCATGCTAAGAAGTATGCTTTACAGGAGAAAACCTGGCGTTTGAAACCAATATGTCGAGACGGAATTTAACAAATTTCTGTTAATTCAAATAAATCCCGATTATTCCTGTATTTTAAATTAGTGAGGTCATGTTACTTTATTTTGAACCAGTTTTATCCATTATACACCTTTTCCTTGACCATCGTTAGACAATTTGATTTACCCTGACGACAGGAGACGCCGACCGCCCGAGGCCCCAAGCTGCTTCGCCCGGAAAAGTTTCGCCCTTCTGCTTCTCGTGCAAGGGCGAACAGCGTGGCAGATGGAAGCAAGACGGCCGCTTTCAGTTTCAAGCTGAAGCATGAGCGCATGTGTGTGAAACATTTCAACTCCAAGATCTTATTCGATTTGATGGGCTCATAATAAGCAGCCAATCTGCGCCTCCCCAGCGCAAGAAGCCCAAGGTCTGCGTCGGCACCATCCCCCGGATATTCGGAAACATGTCAGCGTATCTGATGAAACCCAAGACACAGTCACGGTCCTAAATAGAAAGAAAGAGTAAACCCATCTGGTTGGTTGCCGTCACCTAACAACGAAGAAACTGGAGCTACGGTACGCGTCTTCTACGACATTTGTATGGTGTCTCTCATTTCTCTACATCCATCCCGCTATCGCCACAAACTTGTGTAGCACTTGCATAGCACAGCCGTGGTGAGCTGGGGTAGTCTCTTCTGCAAGCGCTTGGCAGCTACCTGCCACGGCCAGCCAGTAGTCAGATCTTCCCGTCATGTGTGTTGCGCACCCAAAATCTGCTGCGGCCACATTTTGATTATCCAATGAATTATTTGAGTTCTCAAAAGCCGGGCATGGCGAGCTGCCCCGTAATATTTTTCAATTTGCCCTTTGGGTGGGTGGGTGACTGGAGCTCTGCGTGCGAGTCTTTATATGTTAGACAATCTGCCTGCT
>CM023456.1:146864803-146999866 GCA_013339765.2 Haemaphysalis longicornis | reverse complement strand
AAACCGTACCTTCGCCTTACCGTGACCTTTCCAGAGAACAACAAACTACCCTACGGCTCATACAATCCGGTCTCCTTCCCACAGCCTACGCGTCTTCACCTAATGCACCCGAACTGAAACGACGATGAATGTAAATTTTGCTCCGAAGTAGGAACACTCCGCCCCGTAATCGGGGTGTGCGACTTTACCCACTGAGCACCCTCCTCTCTTTTCGTCAACTACCCAACAAGAGCAATGGGAGATGCTGCTGTCCGGGCCCTCTCTACCTACCCAGCTTCAGCGGGTGGACAGAACACAGGCCGCGCGGACTGCATATGGGCCCCACGGAAGAAGGAATCACCCTCAGGGCTGCAGGGCCGTTCAGAAATCTGAACAGAAGTATTTCTTCCTCCTCCTGCTCCTACTTCTCTGCCGCAAATCCCGTCGCCTCCGTCTGCGGCGCAGAGACGGAGAAGTCAGATCGTCTAACACCGGGTTGGAGCTTACTTTAATTTTAAAAAAAAAATTTCCCCCGCTTTCCCCCCGAGGGGAAGAATGTGAAAGTGCGAATGCACGAGTTGAATTTGCGCGGTTCGGTAATGTTCGCGAAAGAGAGATCACACACACACACACCACTACAAAGAAAGAAAGATGCATTTATCACAGACACCATTTGTGTTGTCGTTGTACTTGATTGCTAGAGCGGATCTCAGCTTTGAAATTTCGTGTCAGTACTCCTTTAAGCGGGTGCATTAGCCCTTCTCACGCCCGATTCCTGGCCAATCCCCCACGTGGGTATGTGCCATGTCAGCGGCCAGGCAGCGCGCGCCCATCTCCCCCCGTTGCCAAGGAAGACAAGGAGATTCCTGGCCAATCCCCCACGTGGGTATGTGCCATGTCAGCGGCCAGGCAGCGCGCGCCCATCTCCCCCCGTTGCCAAGGAAGACGAGGAGCGCGCGCACCCGCAGCTGTTGCTATGCGGACGGCGGCGGACGCTTCAGGCTCGCTTAAGAAGTGCATTCGCACTTAAAAGTTTCCACTCTTGTGCTACACCAATACAACTCAACCAAACACCGTTCATGCATCATGGATTTATTTAACCTTCCCAAGAATATCTCTTTGAATGAATGGTGTGTTTAAGTGCATTTCACTTTTCTCTGGTTTTACTATTTGTTGAGCGATGTGAGGGAATTTAGGTGACGTCGCATGGGTAGTCGTTATGGGTGGCCTTTACAGTTTTGCTTTCCAACCACATTCACGGGGTGGATTGGCGCGATTTTCTTTGATTGGCTCGTTCTTTCTTTACTCTTGTATTTGGCTTGGTTGGAATTGAACATAACCAGCCATAATACTTTCATTCACTCTCAGCAGAATTGGCTAATGTTCATGAGATCTTATCTCGGAGGCTTGGAGTCTATGCACAAATTCCAAGTGGCTTATCCCAAGCAGTCTGCGGAGTTCAACTTGACACTAATGCTTGTATTCGCAACTGGTGAAGCGTGCTTAAGCGTCTACTTGTCAAGCCTTTGGGGTAGTGAACAGGAAGAGTTTCCAATTGTGAGGGGACGTTTCACATTCTATTGCTTTTTAACTCCGCACTGTGTAAACTGTTTTGGAAAATTGCTCAAGTGAATTTACGTAGTGGTAAGGGGTATTATAAAATGTCCCACATTTGGTTCACAATGATGCAAGTCTCGTCAGAAGCCATCTGCTAGAAAACACATTCATGGGTTGTGTGTTGTGTGCCCATTAGCTGTTTCTTTTTCTTCCAAAACGGGCACTTAACAATCCTTTAAGCCAACAGGCTTAAAAAATAGTTATCAAGTACAACTTCGGGTAATGGTTGGTGTCGAGCGTGACATTGCCCACTCCCGAGAGTGCTTCTTAATACCTTGTACAAAAACTGGAGCCAAGGCCACGTGCGTGGATGTGAATGTCTGTCGGTGTTTGTGAAAGTTGCAGTACAGCTGGAAGGTGTATGGATCATGGGTGGCTTTAACAATAAAATGACTGCTGAACGTACTTTTGCTCTGGTATCAATGAGCAGCATGTGAGCATTGATAAGTGCTTCACTGTTGACATTTTTGTTACACAAAAGCAGGCCATGTTAAGGCCCCCTGGCAATTTCCCTGAAAAACACTGGACCAAAAAGCTGCCAACCCCTGGAAACCATGTTGATCACGCACCTTTCCTAGTACTCAGTACCGTTTATCAGTGCTGTGTTTTTTCCCCCCAACTAGTAACTATCCCAGCGTTGCACTTTAAGCCAGAAATCAAACACTTGCTTGTCAATGACAAGTGATCTGCCAAACTTCCGTGTCTATGCAAAAAGTGAGTAGCTCTACTTTCTGTGTACTGTTTGTGCTGTGAAGCTCCGTTTCTAAACAAAATACCAGGGTTCTTCTGGAAGATGCACAGCATTAAAACCTCAAGAAAAAAGGAATAAGCAAGCGATACTTTCTTGCACTACACTAGACCCTGCGGGAAAGCCAAACCAGCAAGTGATCTTTTTCTACAAAGCGCTGCAGGGGAAGCCAAGAAAAAGATTCCTTTTGCGGACACCAAAGCTACGCTGGAAAGCCAAAATGTGTGGTGTCTGTTACTGCAGATTAGCTGCAAGACGGGCATGTTCACGCAAAGATTTATGAACAAAAACAAAATCATGGGGTAACAAAATCATTGAATGAGGTTACAACAAAATGTGTTATGAAAAATGATATAATACTGTTTGCTATAAATAGCAATTAAAGGTATAAAATGGTTTTGACACCAATTAAATGGCCATTTGGAAATCACTGGCAAAACCTAAAGAGCAACATTTCATACAGCTGCAATTGAGAAAAAGCAAAGCGTGGTTGGGGCCTGAATTCAGCACGCATGCTCCAGCTGAAAATGTATAATTGCAGAGCAAAACAATTATAAAGGCCTAGGGAAAGGTGAGCTTAGTTGAGTTACCACCAAGGTATTTGGTAGAGAGAATAGTTACAAAAATAAAGAAGCAACATGGGAAGCTTTATTTTCCCTGATTTAAGTTTATCAGCACTGAGCTTCATGTTCTGCATGTACCATTGAAGAATGGTACACCTGCATGCACACGGCACATCACATTTTACGGTATAACACAGTTTACTTCGAACATAGGTAAATAAGAGAATATTGCCTAAGCAGTTCATTTATACGTGAAATAGAAACAGCAGGGTTTTTAAAACGAAGCCCTAAGTGTGCTGAATGAAAGGAACCAATGATGAGTTTATGTTGTCACTAATAAATTTCAACGACCTTGTCAGAAACAAACCCCTTCCATGGAGGGACTGTGTGTAATCATAAGATTTTTTTGATAAAAGGTTGTAAATGCCCTGTAAATGTATGTCAAAAGGTATTTTAACGCCCTAGTCGTGGCCTGTGAGTCATCGGCGCTTTTTTCTGGTGTTCAGATGATCAAGGGCTGTTGTACGGGATCCACCTTCTCTTCTCACTTTGGTCACCATCTTTCTTAGCCACTGCATTCATGTGCTTGGTCAGGGAGCTAGCAAGCGAGGACGACAGTCGGCACCAACTATCAGCCGAGTTCCTTCAGGATGGGATAATTGCTGGAGAGGCTAAACAATGTTTTTAAAATCCCTAACTGAGAGCTTTCACTTTTTGTTTTGGTAAAGAACATTTAGGCAACCCTTCAAGAACTGTCCGAAATAACAAAAATGACTATTGTGCCCGTTAAATAGTTAATCTACGTACAGTGAACGATGGCATAAGATCTATCAATGCGAACCTACCCTTTGAACCTGCTTAATATTTAGCAGAGACTCACTCCATTCATTAGCTGTTTTATGGCACTGTGTGGTGGGCTACTGGTTTCCACCTATGGAGCCTGTGGGCCGCGCTAGTTTCCAGTCCTCCTGTCAAATGTTTTTGGAGACTAGCACTACCCTGCAGTGTACGAGCCATGGATTCCTTGGGTTGGCCATGGAAATTCTAGTGAATCGTTACAAGCTATCAAAGTGAGCATTTGTTTATCGACCACTGTTTTGTGGCCACGAAAAGTTTCGTTCATTAAAAAGACTAACAAATGACATCAATTTTATTGCAAACTTCAAACAAAGAATTGGTATTACAGAAAATGTGTAAAGCAGCGAGTAGCTCCATAGCCACTTTCCAGCTCTTTCTCCATGCCATCAGAGAATCTTGTTTGTGGGACTAACAGATACCGACCTATTCCACTGCAAAGAAACATAACTGGGTGATTGTAGTGGGGCCTCTAGTTCCGTTTGATCATATCACTTCAGTGTTTACGTACAGTTAACATACTGATGACTGTGCTTATAGTGCATGCATATATAACATCAATGTAGTTTGAAATTGGGATCTTTTTCACCATTTCTTTTTGTGAAATTCGCCCCATGACAGCCGTGACGTTTGCCTATCAATTACATTTGCAGCATGCTCGCTGCTTATACCTGTTTACCCAAACAATCCGTAGATGCTTTCACGTTCCAAGCACATCTTAAGATTCTCTTTGACGTTGCTTATTGTAGGTGCATTAGACATGATGGCCGGCCAAGCGTACATCCTTCCTATTACCGTCTGTAGAGCCTCTTCTCTGACGCTATCGACTGGGTGTGGGTCCTGAATTAACTTCCTTTGCATGAGGGACTCAGTCAAGTCTGGCCAACATAGCGTACACCACGGTACAGTGAGACGTGAAAGTTATACCAGTGCAGTGGCTATAAGATGAAGCGTCTAGCTAGTCTACCTTATGAAGGTAGCAGGTCCTAAACTGTCGTAGAATCATGTATTCTACTACGAAATCTTTGGTTTCTACTAGGAAATCTTTTTAAGCGCTGAATATCACGCAATTATGATGCTTGTTTGCGCATGCTCACAAGAATTTTCTGCTCATAAAACGTATCGTGGGTGTAAAACAAATTTTAAGCTACAATTTCGCCCACTAGAAAATAAGAAGTTCCCGATTTTCGGAAGTTTTCCTTGCTAATATTTCAGAAGAGGAGATCTACTGTAGTGGTACGTACGTGGTACATGTGTGGGGACACCAAAGATTACCTTTCCTATTCTTGGCGCAATTGTCTGTAATTGTAATGCGCACATGTGCCTAGTAAAAAACGGTTGCCGCCACTACCCTTCGTCCTCGGCACTGTACATTCTGATTATCTTTTGGCGCGGCTAAGTTGTCTTCATTTCGAGAAGACACACCGCGATTTCAGGTCGCCCATTTAAGCATTCTGAACTTGCCGTGGTGCAAACTGTTAGCAGATGCCGCCGCGCCGACATGCGTCGGAAGGTTCACAGAATTACGCTCGGACGGTGTCTTTTCTTGTGTGGAACGTAGCTTGTTCGAACGGGGCCAGTCGGCTGTGCGATGTCGTCTCACGTACGCTGAAACTGTACGCAGGTACCATCGGCGTACACCAAGCATAACCAAGCGGTCACAGGTCAACATTACTCGAGAGCGGCTATTTTGCTGCGGTCTGGAAAGGCTGGCTGGGTCTTTCTCACGTTTTCAGATAGTGCTTCTAACAATATTGTTACGGGGAAAATGGTGTATTGCAGGGTTAATTAAATATGCCACACGGTGGGGAACACAGTAGCACACAGTCTCAAGTGGGTGCAGCCAGAGAGCGAGATGGTTCGTCCTCTTCCTCCTCGTCGGTGAACCGTCCACCGCACCAGCTGTCCGGGCTGGGCCCAATCCCTCGGTGTCCATATTCCTTTCAGAGGGTACATGCCCAACCCGTGACATAACCCCCGCCGGTAGAAGCACCGTCTCGGTGCTCATGAGCCTGGTGCGGAAGTTTGGCGATAGGGCTTGAGACGGGAGACATGCACGACGTCCGTAAGGATGTGGCGCGACGTGTCAAGTTTAACTGGGGCGATTTCGTATGTTACGGGGGTAACCTCACGGATTACACGATAAGGCCCAGAATACCGGGACAAGAGTTTTTCACAAAGTCCCACACGGCGTGAGGGCGACCACAGAAGTACTAGTGACCCCGGTGCAAAGTGGCGATCTTGGTGCCGGCTGTCATAATGTGTTTTCCTGAGACTGTTGAGATGAGGAGAGGCGGATACGAGCAACTTGGCGAGCGTGATCAGCGCGAGCTATGGCGGTGCGGGCATAGTCGGATGTGTGTACAGTAGATGGCAATAATGTGTCCAGTGGCAATGCTGGTTCGCGGCCGAAGAGCAGATAGAAAGGGGAATAGCCAGCAGTGTCATGACGCGACGAATTGTACGCAAAAGTAATGTAGGGCAAAGCCACGTCCCAGTCGCGGTGGTCTGCGGAGACGTACATGGACAGAATGTCGGTAATTGTTCGGTTAAGTCGTTCGGTCAGGCCATTAGTTTGAGTATGGTAGGCGGTGGTGATCTTGTGATGGGTGCTGCAGGAGCGAAGAATATCGGCAATAACTTGCGACAGAAAGGAGCGGCCACGATCGGTAAGGAGCTGTCGAGGGGCCCCGTGAAGAAGGATAATGTCACGAAGCAGAAAATCGGCAACGTCAGTAGCGCAGCTCGTAGGAAGGGCCCGTGTTATTGCATAACGCGTGGCATAGTCGGTGGCGACGGCTATCCATTTATTGCCCGATGTGGACTGGGGAAATGGACCGAACAAGTCTAACCCAACGCGGAATAATGGTTCACTTGGTATGTCCAATGGTTGAAGAAGCCCAGCTGGAGGAGAATTGGGAGTTTTCCGCCGTTGGCAGAGGTCGCAGGAGCGCACATACTGCCGGACAGATCGGTAAAGGCCGGGCCAGAAGAAGCGGCGTCTGATGCGATCGTAGGTGCGGGAAACACCGAGGTGGCCAGCAGTTGGGAGGTCATGAAGTTGTTGGAGAACGTCCAGACGAAGGTGCTCAGGAATGACAAGTAATAATTCAGGGCCGTCAGGACGAAGGTTCCGACGATACAGAATTCCGTCTTTCAGTTCGAACATGCGAACTGAAGGCGTCGAAGGCGCAGAAATAAGGCTCTCGATAAGGGAGCGCAGACGAGGATCCCTTCGTTGTTCGCCGCCGATGTTGGTGAGGGTCGAAAGAGACATGATGGCGGGCGCAGCTGGAGCTGGGTCAGGCGGATCTACGGGGTACCGCGATAAGCAGTCAGCATCTTGATGCAGGCGGCCGGACTTGTATATGACAGTATAGGAGAACTCCTGAAGGCGCAAAGCCCAGCGACCCAGGCGTCCCGTTCGGTCTTTGAGCGAAGACAACCAGCACAGAGCGTGATGGTCAGTAATTACTGAGAAGTTGCGGCCACACAAGTAGGGACGAAACTTAGCCACGGCCCATACTAGAGCAAGGCATTCTCTCTCAGTGATGGAGTAATTGCGTACAGACGGGGAAAGAAGGCGACTCGCGTATGCAATGACGCGATCGCATCCGGCTTGTCTTTGGCTGAGAATGGCTCCAATGCCATGCCCACTGGCGTCAGTGCGAACCTCGGTGGGAGCGGTGACGTCAAAGTGGGCTAACACCGGGGCAGATGTCAGCCGGGAGATTAATGCGTCGAATGCCTCAGCTTGTTCAATGGCCCACGAAAACGTGGCGTCCTTCTTCAGTAGATCAGTGAGAGGTTTCGCGATGTTGGCAAAGCCTTTTATGAACCTACGGAAGTAGGAACAAAGGCGAACAACGCTGCGAACGTCGGCCGTAGAGCGAGGCACAGGAAACTGCTTCACGGCTTTGACTTTATCAGGGTCAGGCTGAACACCTTGGGCGTCAACAAGATGCCCGAGAATGTTTATGCGGCGCTGGCCGAAGTGACATTTGGCAGAGTTTAACTGAAGACCTGCTTGGCGGAAAAGCGCGAGTATATCAGACAGGTGGGTAAGATGGGAAGCAAAGGAGGGCGAAAAGACTATAACGTCGTCCAGGTAGCATAAACAGGTAGACCATTTGAATCCTCGAAGAAGAGAGTCCATCATTCGTTCGAATGTTGCAGGCGCATTGCATAAACCGAAAGGCATTACCTTGAACTGGTATAGGCCATTACGGGTGAAAAAAGCGGTTTTTTCCTTGTCCAAGTCATCTACAGAAATCTGCCAATAACCGGAATGGAGGTCAATGGAAGAAAAGTATTGGGCACCATGGAGGCAGTCAAGGGCATCATCGATGCGGGGCAGGGGATATACATCCTTCTTCGTGATTTTGTTGAGGTGGCGGTAGTCGACGCAAAAGCGCCAAGTGCCATCTTTTTTCTTCACTAACACCACCGGTGAGGCCCATGGACTGCAGGATGGTTCAATTATGTCCTTTTTCAACATTTTATCGACTTCGCTTTGGATGACGGCGCGCTCGGCATGCGACACGCGGTATGGTCGTCGGTGAATGGGACTAGAGTCACCAGTGTCGATACGGTGCTTTACGGCCGTCATTCGTCCCAAAGGACGATCGGGGAAGTCAAAAATTCGGAGTAATTAAGCAGCAGGCGGCGAAGATCATGGGCTTGCTCTTGTGAAAGGTCCGGGCTCAGCATTGTCATCACCTTGTCAGTGGACGCAGGGGCAGCTGTATGAGTAAAGTCACAGTCAGGGGGAGTGGTGGCCAAAGTTGAGACTTCGTGGTCGTGTAAGGGGCACACTGACGCAAGCGTGATTCCTTCCGGTAATACCTGTGCATGAAAACCGAAGTTCAGGATAGGTAGAGACAGTCTGCTGCCAGTGATGGAGGGGACTGAGTGAGGCAGCGTTACATTTCGCGTCAGCAGAACGTCAGTCGTTGGAGTAATAACATACTCGCCATCAGCAAGAGTGCCGGGGACTGCCAACGAAACATACGTGATGGCCTGAGGCAGGAGACGGATGTGCATTGTTGAACGCAGGCGGGTCGGATGAGTGTTATCGGCCACCGGCAGACTAGGTAGCTCAGACTCAGGAATCCTCTGGCACAGTCGATGAGCTCTGAATGGTCGGCTAAGAAGTCAAGGCCTAAGGATCACGTCATGTGCGCAGTTTTCTAATACGGCAAACAAAACAGGAACAGTACGGCCAGCAATCGTAACACGAGCAGTACACATTCCAGCTATTATGGGCGTTCCACCATCAGCTAGTCGGACATGAGATAGGGCAGGCGTCAGGACCTTATGTAGGCGGGAGCGTAGATTTGAGCTTATCACCGATATTGTCGCCCCAGTGTCAATGAGCGCACGAACAGGAATGCCGTCAACTTCAACTTCTAGTAAATTGTCTGTGGTAGGGAGGGTCAGAAGAGGATTTGCGGGCCAAGTCGAGAATGCAGCTTCACCTCCGGGAGCTGCATCCTTTAGTTTTCCGGCGAGTAGCGGTTGGAAGTGGTCGGAGATGATGGTCTCCGAGACTGCGGCGAGCGAGACTGACGTCGGTGCGGTGAGGGCGAGCGGGCGAATCGGGACGTCGAAGTGGCGGCGGAGTCGTCTGGCTGCTGTTGGTTACGAGATGTAAAGCGGCGGGGCGTACTGTCGAAGCGGTCAGGGGAGAAGTTATCACGAGGAAACTGGAACCAGCGGCGCTGACAGTAGCGAGCAACATGTCCCACACGCCTGCAGTTGAAGCAGATGGGCGGGTCGGCTGGTGTTCTCCACTCAGCTGGATTGCGATACCGGGAAGAAACATAGTCGCTGCGGAAAACGGCTCGTGGAGGTGCTTGTCGCAGCGGGTGGTGGCTAACCGAACAGACTGGACGGATGCCCATGTTAGCAAATTCCTCCCGAACAACCGCTTGAATAAGGGAAACAGTGGGAAAGTTGCTCTCCGTCATGCGCGGTGGAACGGCCGCTGGAAAAAGTCACAAACGAAATCTTTCAGGATATCTTGGAAGTAAATACATCATGCATTTAACGTATCCACCGCCTCGCCCGAGTTCACCAGCAGGAAGAAGCCAAACACCGGCCCATAATTTTAAAACTGCTTGATTATCGTGATAAAACCACTATCCTCAAACAGTGTAGAAAGCTTCAAGGCTCAGAATATTCTATTAGTGAGGAATACTCAAAAACTGTCGGCGACATTCGAAAAAAGCTGTGGACACGAACTAAAGCCAATCGAGGCCGCAATGACAAGGTGTACTTGACGTATGAGAAAGTACGCATCAATAACCGGCTCTTTGCTTGGGACGAAAGCCGTAATGATATAGTTGAGCTGTCAAAAAACGAAAGCCAGGACGATATCGCATGCGCGTGACCAGGCGCCGGCGTTCGCGACCCTCCACAATATCAATGCGCGCAGCATCGTAAATAAAGTTGACCAACTTGAAACTCTCTCCCGACATCACCGCTATTACGGAAACGTGGTTGCACAATAACATTCACGACTGTGAAATCGTTCCACCGGGTTATGTGATTCTGCGTAAAGAGAGGCAGTCTAGGGGCGGGGGCGTAGCACTTGTTCTTAAAAAGGGTATGGCTTTCTCGGTTATGCCTGATGAGCCAAATGTCGAAGCTTTGTGGATCAAGATTCACCTGCAAGTTAGATGCGCTTTTGTCGGGTGTGTGTACAGGCCGCCTACCGCCAAATTGGCATACCCTAGAAGCGTTGTTTGACCAGCATATGGCTGGTTCCATGACAGTGCTGGCGGGAGACTAACCTACCCCATATTAACTGGAGTTCCTTGAACACGGGTAGTGCTATCAGTAACCTATTGGTCGACTTCCCGTTTACGTTTAACCTCGCTCAACATGCCACCACTGCCACCAGAGTGCATGACGGGTGAAAGTCCGTCTTAGATCTCATCTTTACCAGTGACCACTTTCCGGAGAACGACGTCACCGTTCATGTTCTTGAAGGGTTGTCTGACCACTAAATAGTCCTCTCCAGCCGTGCGCACGGCACTACTAAGCTCGTACCTGTGTTCAATAAGGCTAATGATGCAGCTACAAGCACCTACCTTACCCACAAACTTTTAGACTTCTACGATTTTTGCTCGGAAGAACATTGCACTATCGACGATGCCTGGCTAAAATTTAAAGAGCATGTTATTTACTGCATGAAAAAATTTGTTCCCACTGTTGCAAAGGTAACGAAAACAAGAAATCCATGGATTAAGCGGGAGATAATTCATATAAAACGTGAATTAAACAGGCTCAGAATTCAACAAACGGTCTTCAATTGCTCAGTTTCATTCAAAAATTAACAATTTAACAAAGATAGGGAAAAACAAAATACGTACTACCAAAGAATTTTTTTGTAGCAATTCATTACAAAGTTCTATCCAGAACTCTCCTCGGAAATTTTGGCACTACGTAAGCTCTAAACATAAAACACCGGCGCTTGCGCTTCTACCACAAGAAGAAAAAGCCAGAGCCGACTCATTTAACGCGTACTTTAAGTCTGTCTTCACAGACGACTGTACATTATCTTGTGACTTCAAAGCTCCGTACGGTCAAGGCAAATTGTTAAGCACCCCTACTGTTACAGAATGTAGCGTGCTAACACTACTTCTAAGCATAGATGAAAAAAATAATTGTGGTCCCGACGGAATAGCGAACAGTTTTTTGAGGAGATATGCAGAAATAGTTAACAAATACCTATGTGTTATTTTCGATAAATCGATTCAAGATTGTCGTTTACCAGCAGAATGGAAACTTGCCAAAGTTATTCCCGAGCACAAAGCAGGTGATACGAGTTCCCTCGAAAATTTTAGGCCGATTTCATTCACCAGTACTTATAGTAAATTACTAGAAAATATTCTTTTGAAACATATGTCTGAATTTGTCGAACGCAATAACATTCTCAATCCCAATCAGCACGAATTCCATAGCGGATTATCCACAGTAACACAGCTTGTTGAAACCTGGCTTGTTGAAAACAGCTTGTTGATGACCTCTCGCAGTACATTAATGACCATTCTCAGATTGACGTAATATTTATCGGCTATTCGAAGGCGTTCCATCGCGTCTCGCACGTAAAGTTACTTGTAAAGCTCAAAGAAATATACTGGGTGATGGACCTATCCTCCAATGGATAGATCTATTTGTCAGATCGGCGTCAATTTGTTCAATTCGGCGACCATGCTTCTAATATCGTTCCCGTCACGTCAGGGGTTCCACAGGGTTCTGTTTTAGCTCCGTTATTATTTTTACTTTATATAAATTTTTATTTTTACTTTTTTTACTTTCACTTATTTTTACTTTTACTATATTTTTACTTTATATTTCACGTCAACAAACGTTTGTTGACGTGAAAGTTAGGCTGTGTGCAGACGACTGCATGTTCTACCAACAGGTAAAAACTCAGAAAAAACTGTATCAATGTCAGTATCAAAAAAAAAGAGTCTAATCTTAGTTTTCCATATGGGTGCGATAACATCCTCTTGAAAAATGTTACAGAGTACAAATACTCGGGCATTACTATTTCCTCTGAGCTTAACTGGACTGCACACATAGAAAATGTAACAAAAAAGGCATTCAACAAGCTGTGTTACCTAAAACGAACCATCAACCACGCGACCACCGGCACAATACTACTCATACGTCACGCTTATCAGGCCGATGCTTGAGTATGCGAACATAGTGTGGTTCCGCCCATACAAACAAAAACATGACTATGTTGGAGAGAATACAGCGGAGGACCCGCCGCGGTGGCTCAACGGCTAAGGCGTTATGCTGCTGAGCACGAGGTCGCGGGTTCGATCCCCGCCGCGGTGGCCGCTTTTCTGATGGAGGCTAAAATAAAAAACGCCCGTGTGCACGAGATTTCGGCGCACTTCACAGTGATCCCCAGGTGGTCAAAATTAATCCGGAGCCTCCACTACGACGCGCCTCGTCGCCTGATTTGCGTCGGCACGTTAAACCCTACGATCAATAAACACAGCGGAAGGCTGTCCGCTTCATTTTTAACAAATAGACGCACCGACTCCCCAACCGCTCTGCTTCGTTGCGCTAAACTTGCATCGCTTCAAACTCGCTCGAAGTTTCACCGCCTAAAGTTTTAAATGCGGAGCCTTTCTTGGGCTCGCGATGTCACTCGTCGATGTTGTCGGCGCCGTCCACACGCTCACTGCGCATGCGCGTCTTTCCCCCGTACCCTCCTCACTCTCAACAACAGGTGCGGCGGTGCGGGAGGAGCGCGTGTACCCCGTGCGCTCCGTCGCTCTCAACAACAGCTGCGGCGGTGCGGGGGGAGCGCGTCTGTGCGCGCATGCGTCGTAGCTACCTACCCGTGCGCTGCGTCGCGCTCAACAGTAACGGCGGCAGGGCGTGTACACGTGATAACAGCGTGGTGGGTGCGTGGAAAGTTCGTGCGCTTGTGTACGGACGTGTGGGCATGCGCGTCTCTCCCCCGTACTCCTCTCCCTCGAACGCGGGCGGTGTGTATATAAACGGCGGAGCGCGCGTTCGGAATTCAGTCAAGGGCGTCTTTGCTTGGCTTTCGCTTGACTTGACGCTTTGCTTGACGGCACCAAGCAATAAAGACAGACTTTAACTTTTCACTCCTTGCCTTCGCCTCTCCTTCATTCAATAAATAAGAATAATAAAGACGAAATAACAATCAAGCATTCCCAAACCATACCCAATTACGCAACATTCACGCGATGCCCCCACCACTCTGCGACGCATTTACTTGAGTTCCCCCTTGGGAAGATGCGGGCGGGTTTTTTTTTGCATCAGCTGATTCATCTCATGCTGAGAATAGATTCAGAATCATTTCTCACACTTAATCACGCAAGGGAAACACGACACAAACACATGTCAACTGTCGAGGAATATCTTTGTACGAACAACGTCTTGTATTATTTGTTTTTTCCACGAGCCGTAAGAGAATGGAACGCACTAGATGATTCCTTGATAGCACAGCCAACATTCGAGAAGTTTTGTGAGCGCCTTGGCGAACACTTGTTCACGTGAACGAGTGTGTGACCCCTTTTTTGTACGTACCGTGACTGTATTATTTGCCAAATGTTAGCTCTTTTTACATTTCATTCTCTTCCTGTTTCTGTGTTCATCTGTTACTATTAGTTTGTTGTACTCGATAAGTGAACAGGTTGTGATCGCTCTTGTACTGCCCTCTGTGTCATCCGTGATTCTTAGTTTCCATGTTCTATACGTGACTGTTACGATTCACTTCTTTGTTGTTGTTGATTGAAACGACACTGTATTACTGGCATGCCCCTCCTGTAATAATCCTTTGCGGGATTGACAGTATTCTGAAATAAATAAATAAATAAATAAATAAATAAATAAATAAATAAATAAATAAATAAATAATAAATAATTAAATAAATAAATAAATAAATAATTTAATTAATTAATAGCCTTGTTGCTAACTGCGACCGGGTCGTTTGTAAACAAGGCTGCCGAAAACACAGCAAAATGACATCTTTGGACAGACCTCTGCAGTCAGAATGCTGCTACACGCTGTATCTTTCACTCGCGTTCGGAACGTCAGTCGCGCGCAGCCGCAGAGCAGGGAGGCCAAGCTAAGTACACCAGAGCACGGTCGGGCTAGAACGGCGGCGCGCGTTGAGGTTCGGCCATGACCAGCCCGGCCGTGACCAGAGTTGACCGCCTCAAACGCGTAAGCAACAAAATGGCAGCGTCCATGAACCGTCGCATTGTAAATATATGTCACATGATGCGAACTGACCAATGATGATGGCGGCAGCACGGAACAATAGGAGAAAAGAGCGCCGATGCTCTGTAACATTATCCAGTGACACTAGTTTTACCTACTGAGCCACCGTGGCGTCTTTTCCACCGGGACAGATGCCGGCACCTCCGTTGTGTCACCTAAATAAAAGAGGAGGCAAAAGAATCACGCCAGTCACTCAAAAGTCAAGGAAGGCAATGCTTATGGGTAGAAACGAAATAAACAAAACATGAAGCGAGAGAGAATCAACTTTTGTTGAGCCCAATAAAAAATTGGCTAGTGCATGCCCGCACCATATGGTGTGGAACCCTCTCTCGGGTTCCATATGCGTCTAGCAGCTCCTGGCCCCTGGCTGCCAGCACGGGCTGGATCGTCAGGTCGGGGCTAGACAACAAGGTCTCCCATCGCTCTCGGGGGTCGGGTGTGGAAATAGGGGTGGGGGGTCGGGCGGATCTCAATAGACTCGCACTCGGCCAGGACGTGTGCCAGAATGCCTTGTCTGTACTTGCAGAACGGGCAAGTACTCGTACATGTCCGGGTACATCTTGTTTAGAAGTGTGGGATGGGCTAGCGACAGCGCCAAGGCGTTCAAACAAGCGATCGGGCTTCCATTCAGCACTGCAAATGATCGTTGGGAAGCGTTGGGCATTCACAACACGCTCGACGAGTTGGTGGAGGCACAGAGAACGGCCCATTACGAAAGACCATCCCAGAGCTGGACCGGAAGACACCTGTTCGTCACTAGGAATAGCATACCAAACACCGGCGGGCCCGAAAGAGGATATCCCTCCTGAATGGCGAGCACACCTCTACGTTCCCCCACTCCCCAAAACATGAACGCAGACCGGAACGAGCACGCGCGCTAGACGACGTGGTCTACGTTGACGCAGCCGAATATCGTGCCCGCGACACCATGCCTAAACTGGCAGTAAGGGACGGCCCAAAAATGGTTGGTTTTCGGAGGACTCGTGCCCGAAACGTTGTCGTCCAGCAGTACCTCCCGCAACCACCCGTCACCCGTGCTTTTCACACGAATGTCACGTCAACGAGAGCTGACGTGCTCACATCGGCTCCGGCTTTTATGACCATTTTTGCAGTGCTAATTATTAGTTATCGCCGCATAACTATTACCAATGTGTCTGTAAAGGTGCGGGTCATTAACCAGTACCAGTCGCTAACAAAAGGTACGTTTTTTAGGGACTTTTCTTGTGAGACCTGGCGGCGTTCCGCCAAGCCTAATCGAACAGCTGGAGTCCACAGCTACCTAGGCCTAACCTCGCTGAGAGAGGGCCGTCGTCCTCGGGCGGTGGCTGTACAAACATGACGACCGAGATGGAGACGTCCATTGATCGGGGACCGGCGAATTCCGGCGTTAGCCAGATGTGTATTGAAGTTGAAGGGGAAGAAATTTCTTCCGAGGAATTCAACGACGATACGGGCTGGTCGCACGTGAGCCAGCGTATAAAGGCCCCAGCCGGCGAGGTCACCGCCCCTCGACAGTCGAGGCCTACGACGAAGAACTTCGCCAGGAATGTGAAAGCTTCGGTGACGAGGGCAGCAAGGATGCCGGACGTTCTACCGAGGGAGGAGACGAAGGTGGTGGTGCGGCCTAGGGGAGGCCTTAACATCGCGAGGACTCATACCGCCATCGTAGCATCGGCAATCATGGCGACGGCGAATGTATCAAGGGAGGACGGGGCAGCGGACACCTTCTGCCCCAATTTGCAACAAAACATCATGGTGGTGAGTACCCCCGACGATGCACGTGCTTTACTTTACTCCAAGATACAATAGATCTGCATTGGTGGCAAGGAACATGTGGCTGGCGCATACCAAACCGCGCCATATGGCACCGTTAAAGGAGTGATTAGAGGTATCCCAATTGAGAACTCCCCAGCCACGATCGACCGGAACATTGTAAACTCTAGAAATCCCATGACACTTGGCGCGAAGAGGATTGGTAGCTCGACCACAGTCATCGTTGCTTTCAGGGGCCTGAAGGTCCCGAATTACGTGTGCTGCGGTCCCGTTCTCATCTAAGTGCAGCCTATACCTAAAGCAATTCGATGTGTGTAAGCAGTGCGGAAAGGTGGCCACCGCCGAGATGTTTGTCCGAACCCTCACGTGAAGACGTGCTTCGCTTGCGGGGCCGTAAACCCCAAGGACGACCATACCTCTACCCCCAGTTGCAAATTGTGTGGCGGGCCACATCTAACCGGGGACAAGGTTTGCAAGAATAAGTTCAAGACCCCATACGTAGTTAGGAAGAGGCAGTGGGAGCGCAGGATGGCCGAACAGAAAGCGCAGCAGCAGCGACAAGCGGCGCTCGAAGCTGAGGGATTTCCAACGCTGACATCAGCAGCCGCAACAGCTGCCGGCCCAGCTCGTCGCCGTGCATCGCGTTCCGCCTCGAAGCGCAGGGGCAGCGAGAGCAGACAGCGTAGCGTTAGCCGTAAGCGATCACAATCACGTGACCGCGTGAGTTGGGCCGATGCAGCAAGAAATGATGCTATGAAAGCACAGGGGGTACCACCACCACCACCGCCAATGCCACCGGAACCACCAAAAACGTCGGCGGCAACAGCAGCAAGGCGAAGGAAGACGAGGCGATGAGGGTGTTGAAGGAGGCCAACGAGAAACTCCGGCGCAAATACAACGAGCTCGAGACAACAGTCATTAGGCAAGAGGCGACTATCAGCAAGATGGCAAAAGAGATCGCGGAAATCAAAAAGCTTCTGACGCCCCGTTCCACCAATAACGAAACGCCTCAAGCGGTACCGTGTGAATCCACACCCAGCACCAGCAGTGCTGTACCCGCAGCGAAGGAACCGGCACCCAAGAGACGAGCGATCGAGAACCTGAAGAAGCGCAAACTTAACGATAGGGTGGACAACCTGTAAGACAAGGTCGACCGAATCGAGAAACACCTTGATGGGCTCGAGGAATATATCAAGACAACCTTCACTAAGATGATTTTCGACAAGTTCGCCGACATCGAGCAGACATGTCAGCAGCTAGCGAACGCCATACAGCAAATCAAAACGCAGCAGTACAATCAGCAACAATCATGGCCGCTCCAGCAACAACAGCAGCAGTGAAGGGTCTGGTGACCTGGCACTGGAACTGTAACGGTTTCCCTAGCAAGAGGGCAGTCTTACAGCAACACATAACACAAGTAGCACGCAAGCCAGATATAATCATGTTACAAGAGACTCGCACCGACGCGGTATCGCTCCCCGGTTACAGGGCTTACATCCAGTCTCCGGAGGTCACCGGCGGTAGAGGAGTATGTACGTTGGTTCGCAAGGGAGTCACCTTCATCGAACACGAGTTGCACAAGGGTAAAATAGAATACACTCTCATCGAGGTCGTTTCGGGCAAGAAACACAAGAACAGCACCTTTCTGCTTAACGTCTACAGCAGCCCTTCGCACCGGAAACAAAAGTTCAAGATAACTCCTGCACAGACCCAGCACCACGGCGGGGACCCACAGGCTCGTCGCCTGCGGGGACTTCAACGCGGCGCACCCGGCATGGGGATACAGCGAGAAATTGGCCAAGGGGCGAGATCTGTTTCAAGACACAATAGACCTGGGCTTCACCCTCATCGCGGACCCGACGGATCCTACGAGGATCGGAAACTCCGTGGCCAGGGACACGACGCCGGACCTCACATTCGTGAAGAACGACGAGAAGGGCAAGATCACCTGGCGCAACACGGGGTCCGAGCTCGGGAAGTGACCACTACATCGTGGAGGTCATCATACCGGAGGAGGTCAACACGTCGGAGGACACCAGAAAGCACAAATTTACTGATTGGGATGCCTTCCGTAGCCTGTTACCGACGGAGAAGGAGGACATCGAGAACGTAGAAGAATGGTCGGCCCTCATCGCGGGGAAGATCAAGGAAGCGACCAAGACCATAGAAACGGACGCGCAGGTAGACAAGATAGACAGCCGCCCGGCGCACTTAATAGAAGCGAAACAATCCATCCTAAACAGGTGGAAGAAACAACGGCTGAATCGGCGACTGAGGAAGAAGGTAGCGGAGCTGAATCGCGCCATCGAAGCCCACTGTCGCGTGCATCTATAAACGTTGGCCGCGTCCTATGCACGCAACAGTGGAATGAAATCTGTAGCGCTGCGGACGGGCAGATGCATTGCGGCAAGACCTGGAACTTGATGCGGCATCTGCTCGAAGAGACTAAAACAAAATCCCATCAACGCGACCGCCTCGCGAAGATAATTCACAGAGCAGTGAAGGAACACGGGAAACCAGAAGTAATCAGACGCATCGACAGCAAGTACCTCCCGGTCACACCCAGGGACAGGCATCCTGAGTACGCCGGTCAAGCCAACGATAAGCTTGAACGCGACATCAGCGTCGAGGAGGTGCGAGCGGCCCTGCATGACCTGAACAGCAAGTCGGGCGGCCAGCCCGGATTTACATCTCGAACAGAGCGCTCAAGAATTTCAGCGATGCGGTCATTGAGAACCTGACCGGTGACTACAACAAGTGCTGGAGGGGCGGGGTCACTTCCCCAGCAGTGGAAGACTGCCAAGACCATCCTCATCCCCAAACCGGGCAAGCCACCGAACACAGACAACCTCCGGCCCATCTCACTCCCGTCCTGCGTGGGCAAGGTGTTGGAGCACGTCCTCATGTGTAGGTGGCAGGACTACCTGGAGGAGTCAGGACTGTACCCCGCCACGATATCGGGTTTTGGCGTGCCTCGGCACCCAAGACGCGATGATTCCTGTTGAAGGAATGAGGGTCATTGACGGCAACCTAACGAAAGACAACAAAGCCATCCTGGGGCTGGACCGGCAGAGCGCCTTCGACAAAGTGAAACACTCTGCGATCCTAGCCCAGGTGTCCAGAATGAACATGGGTGCAAGAACCTATAACTATATCAAGAACTTTCCCACAAAGCGCGCGTAACTTGTTTACATTAGCAAAAGATTTTATCTTAAATTGTTGATGCTAGCTGGGGACATCGAAGAAAACCCCAGTCCAAATACAGCTGAGATTTTGGAAGGAGTAGAGAAAATAGAGGCAAGTGGAGCGGAGATTCAAAAGCAGACTTCAAAAGAGGGTCAATCTGCTATCTTGGAAAAATTAGGTAACATTGAAAAAAACCAAACAAACTTAGAAAGCACAATTAACAATTTAGTACTCGAATCCAGCAATTAAAATCTAGACTGGAAGGACTAGAGAAAATAGAGGCAAGTGGAGCGGAGATTCAAAACCAGACTAAAACGCAATTTGAGCATGTAGCAACTCTCGCTAACAGGTTAGACGACGTGGAGAACAGGAGCCGAAGACTGAATCTTGTATTTTACGGTTTAAAGGATGGCGACCCACAGGAAAGTTGGGAAGCTTGCGAAAATGCAGTCAAATCGTTTTGCCATCAAAAACTACAGGTGAATATCGGAGCCATACAGAGAGTGCACCGCATGGGAAAACATGACCCAAAACGAAACCGCCCTATCATTGCGTGCTTTGCATCATTCAAGGACACTGAAACAATAATGAGCAGTTGCAATAAACTGAAGGGTACCGATTTTAGTGTTTCAAGAGACTACTCTCACCGGCTCCGGGAAATTCGGAGAAAACTTTGGGAGGTTGGCAAAGCCCGAAAAGCAGACGGCCAGGAGAGAGTTTTTCTTGTGCATGACAAGCTTATCATAAACAGCGAGGCCTTTGTATGGAACAGTGATACGCAAACCGTGATTAAACAAAACAAGAAATGACGCCCACCAATCGTAAAAAGTTCCCCCAGGACTGAATGTGTTGCCCTTTTGTTCAACTGCCAAAGCATTAAAAACAAAATAGACTCGTTAAACGGGATCCTCCTAACGATAAATCCTGATATTGTATTCGCAACAGAAACTTGGTTAGATAATTCAGTGAAAGACAGTGAACTGTTTCCTGCGCACAACCACGTTTTTAGGAAAGATAGAAACTCACGAGAAGGAGGTGTGGTCGTAATGGTGAGAAAATCCTTACAATGCTCTGAAATTGAGATTGAGACCAGTCAAGTGGAAACCGTATGGTGTAGAATGAAAACTCCCGACAGGGGAACACTGGTCATAGGCTCATTTTATCGACCCCCTGGCGCTAGTATGGAAAATATCAGAGTATTAGATTCAGTGTTGGCCTCTCTCCCTGACGACCGCATCATCCTTGCTGGTGATTTTAACATGCCGAACCTAAAATGGGACGAAAACGGAGCTGAAGAAACTAGGTCCACATTTGGCGATATAACAAGCAGGTATGGTCTTCAGCAATATGTTTTTACTGCTACTCGAGGTGAACAATATACTAGATTTGCTGTTTTGCAATTACCCAGCTATTGTTCGCGAAGTATGCACTTTACCCGGAATTAGCGATCATAAGATAGTTACGGCTAAGTTCCCACTGCCACAGTTAACTCCGCCTAGTATTGATGTAAAGAAAGTATACCTCTACAACCAGGCTAATTTTAGTGAAATAATGAACCAACTTGAGCTCAAGTATGACCCTTTTGCTTTACAGTCAGAATATGCTGATACTGACTCCCTTTGGGTAAGCTTCAAAAACTCCATCAGATCACTCGTTGAATTACATATTCCAACGAAGCAGGTAGTAGATCAAATGAAACCTGATAAACCATGGATGTCACCCCATGTCAAGAAATTAATCAAACGAAGAGGCCGGTTGTATAAAAAATACAAAAAAACCCTACTGAAAGTACTGAGGATCAGCTTCGTAACCTTGATTCGTTATACAAAGTGGCAGTAACCACAGCCAAAGAAAACTATTTTTCCAGGCTGGCCAAGGACATAACATCCAACCCAAAAGCTTTCTGGAGCTACCTCCGAAAGACACGGAAGGAAACAATCAGCATCCCGAAAATCGTACACGAGGGTACCGATATAACTCAGAACTCGGCCAAAGCAAACCACTTTAACAACTACTTCAAACCGATCTTTTTGAAACAACGCAGCCTCGAAGAGCTCCCCACATACTTGGTTGATATAGAAAGTGCAATGCCGCCTATTACAATATCCCTAGAAGGAATAAGAAAAAGCTTAGACTCTCTAAACGAATCCAAGGCTACTGGTCCAGATGAAATATCCCCGAAAGTTTTAAAAGCCTGTTCCTCCATCGTATCACAATATCTTTGTCATATTCCCCAAGTCTCTTGAATCCGGGCGGCTACCGCAGGACTGGAAAATGACATATGTTGTGCCAATTCATAAAAATGGACCAAAATCCAATGTTGAGAATTACAGGCCGATTTTACTTTGCTGTATCTGTTGCAAGATATTTGAACATATTCTTTATAGCAACATCACAAAGCACCTTGAAAAAAAGGTTTTTTTTATCCTGATCAACATGGATTTCACCAGGGTCTCTCTTGTGGAACCCAACTTATTGAACTATTACATGACCTTGTTACTTCTGCTGAGGATAGGCTTCAGACGGATGCTATCTTCATTGATTTCCGTAAGGCATTCGACCGCGTTTCACACAGCCTTCTGATGCACAAATTGAGAGCCTTAAGAATTGATAATAACGTTTTAATTTGGATTGAGGAGTACCTTTCCGATAGAAAACAATGTGTTGTTTTAGGGGGCAAAAAATCGGGAACTGAAGCCGTGGCGTCCGGCGTTCCTCAGGGATCGGTTCTGGGGCCACTATTATTTTTGGTCTATATTAATGACATTGTAACTACGACTTCATCTTGCATCAGGTTGTTCGCAGATGATTGCGTCATCTACCGCGCAGTGAGTGACTTCAATGATGTGTCAAGCCTGCAAAAGGATTTGAACAACATTAAATCGTGGTGTCACACGTGGGAATTGGGGCTAAACACAACTAAGTGTTACTATGTTTCTTTCAGTAAAATTAAAAAAATGTCTATTCTTCCTACCATATTGGTACTGAAGCTCTAAAAAAAGTATCTGAAGTTAAATATCTTGGCGTCACACTCAGTGCGGATCTGACTTTCAATCATGACATTGATAACACCGTAAAGAAAGCAGTTAGTGTACTAAACTTACTTAATGGGAACCTTCGCAATGCTCCTTCATCTGTGAAAAAAGCCGCTTATTTTTCGCTGGTGAGACCCATCCTAGAATATGCGAGTGTCGCATGGGACCCTCACCAAGAGTATTTAATACAAAAACTTGAAGCAATACAGAATCGCGGAGACAGGTTTATTCTCAGTAATTACACTTGGGGGGCAAGCGTCACAGAAATGAAATCATCAATAGGCCTAGAACCTCTCAGGGAGCGACGTAGAAAGCATAGATTACAACTCCTCTATTGTGTATATAACAGTTTAACAGGAATAATGAAGGAGAAATATTTGCAAACCCCCCACTATGTATCCCAAAGACGTGACCACATTAACAAAATGCGAGAGATAAAATGCAGGACCAATTATAAAAATTTTCTTTTTCCCTTTGACTATATCTCAGTGGAATGAATTGGCATCCGACATCGTTTCGAATAGTGTTGAGACGCTCACTCGCGTGCTTAGTGACTTGTGATTATTCAGTTGTATATATATTTTTTTGTTGTGTGCTCCCTTTTAGTTATTATATATTGACAAACAGTGACTGTGCTAGTGACTCTATTGCCATTTGTACTATGAGACCCACTCCCCTGCTGTAATGCCTCGGCGCTGCAGGGTAATGTTTAAGTAAGTAAAGTAAACTTTCTGACAGGCCGGACCACAAAGCTCTGCGCCGGCGATCTGCGACTCCAAGAGAAGAGGCTCGGCAGTGTCGGGACCCCCCAGGGCTCGGTCATCTAGCCGTTGTTATTCAACCTCGTTATGATCGGGGTTGCCGAGCGGCTCTCTCGAGTCTAGGGGGTCCGGCACACCATCTACGCCGATGACATCACTCTGTGGGTTACGGGAGGCAGCGATGGTCACATCGAGAGCACGCTGCAAGAGGCCGTCGACACTATCGAAGACCAGCTAAAGGGATCCGGCTTGATCTGCTCGCCGAGCAAGTCGGAGCTGCTGGTGTTACGACCGAAATACGTAAGGTGAAACAAGAGCCAGCCCAGGGATTACAGGCGATAAAGATCGTGACGAGGAGCAGCCAGGTGATCCCGGAGGTCGACAAGATACGGGTTCTCGGCATGATTATAGACAAGCGTCGCGGCAACGGCGAGACCGTTTCCCGCCTTACAGCCAAGATCACCAACGCAGTGCGTCTCATCAGACGGGTCGCCAACCGCAAGGCCGGGATGAAGGAGGAGAGCTTGATTCGGCTTGTGCATTCCTTCGTAATCAGCCACGTCGCCTGTCTTGCAGCCTTCCACAATTGGATGCAATGCGAAAAGAATAAGATCAACGCCCTGATACGCCGAGCGTACAAGGCGGCGCTCGTACTGTTCGAGTGCACAAGCACCGACAAGCTCCTGAGCCTGGGGGTACACAATACCCTCGAGAAAATTGTGAAGCGCAACGATCCGCCCAGCTGGAGCGGCTCTCTACGACAGAGACCGGTAGGCGCATACTGCAAGACTTGGCCTTCACGCCTGCGGCGAAGAAGGCGAGCAGCGACGCTCCTGTCCCGGACGAGACCCGGCGCCGGATTCGGGTAGACCTCATCCCGAGGAACATGAATCCGGAGTTTGAAAAGGAGAGAAGAGCGGCGAGGGCCAAGGCCCTCATCGACTTGTACGCCAAGGACGAGCGCGCGTGGACGCGGCCGAATACCAGGGAGACAGCGAGGCATTCGTGGCTACCGTCATCGAGGCGTCGTCCGGCGCGACGAGGGCGGCGGCGAGCGTTCGGGTCCGACAGGCGTGCCAGGCGGAGGAGGTGGCCATTGCCCTGGCCATTGCCGACCCCGGGTGCCAGACAGTGTTGTACGATTCCAGGAGTGCAGTCCGGAATTATGCCAAGAGCAAAGTGTGCGGTGAGGCTGTGCGCGTTCTGTGCTCGGCCGACCTCCAACGAGAGAACAGGTGTGTTAAAATAAAGTGGTTCCCGGCGCACGCGGGCAACGATGCGTCGGCCAAGCACGACAACCACAACGAGACGGCACACGCAGTGGCGCGAGCGCTAACCAACCGCGCCGCTGCAACCGACCGTCTACTGTGGTGTAGCGCCAAGGACCGTATGACGACGTTCAACGAACTTACACAGTTCCACCGCTTGGCTCGAAGGACTCTCCCACCCCCGCACCCGGGGCTGAGCCGAGCTGAGGCCTTGGTGTTCAGACAACTGCAGACTGGGTCGTTACCCACCCCAGTGTTGATGAAATATGTGTACCCGCAAGTGTATGCGAGTGATGTGTGCCGCGCGTGCCAGCGGGAAAGGACCACCCTAACGCACATCCTATGGGACTGCACCAAGTTCCCCAACGAAGCGTCGATAAGTACAACGATTCCGCCGCGGCTCGCGGCTGCGGCGAAGTGCTATGACCAAGAAATCCATACCTGGGCTGTCCAGCAGGTCTCGGCGGCTCTTGAAAGACACAGGCCGAGCGAAACCGCCGGGACGTTGCCCCCAAGGGCGACCGAACGCGGGAGTATAGCACGCGCCGTAGTCGAGTAAAGACCACCCGCTGAGAAGACGTAGGGGCCCGCGTCGCGGCGCCACTTAATGGTGGTGTCGCTCTGCAGGCGACTAAATAAAGTTGCTTTTTTAAATTTTTATCTAAATTGATTGCTATCTATCTATCTATCTATCTATCACGGCAGCAGGCGCACGCTCGCGTGACGAATCTGCAGTGGCCGGAGCGCCCCTTTTGTAGCGTGAGGCTAAGGTTGAGCAGTTTCGCGTGGCTCCTGGAGAGCCGTTCTGCGCATGCGCAAAGAGCAGGGACGTCACACAGCGCAGAGAACGTTGCTCGCTGCCCTGCATTTTTGCGTCCGTTAGTCGCGTCCGTTAGTCGAGGCCAGCAGCGAAAAGCGCATATTTGGGGCCTTGCGCCGCCGGTAGTCGTCGATCTTATTTTAGATGCGACTGCATCTCATTCACTCGTCTTGTCTCTCCATGCGGTGTTGTTGTTGTCCGTCCACACCTTTCCCCATTCTCCTCGCCGCGCGAGCTGCGCACTCCGCCGCTCACCCTCTCTTCTCTCCGATAGCGAATACTCTCTCGCGAGGGTCATTGGATTCGATTCGATTGGATTGGCTTGGCTTGGATTGGATTAGATTGGATTGGATTTGGATTGGATTGGATTAAAGTGGATTGTGTTGGATTGCGTTGCGTCATAGCCGCGCCACGTTGTGTCATAGCCGCGGCAGGGGGTTCACGGCACGTTTCACGCGATGGGAGAATCAACCTAACGGAAACAACAACGGAACCCCCTATGCGTCGCATCTACCCAGGGGTTCCCGCGAGGGGAGGGGGGAGTAATTTTTAAATGCAGAGCATTTCAGTAACTCACGATGTCACCCGCGTTGACGTCCGTAGTCGTAGTCCGCACCCTCCCCCTACACTATATAAAAAAAACTATCCGGCGCCTGGTTTCGATCCCTCAACCCTGCGGGCGGAACGCAATGTACATGGTGCTCTACCCACTGCGCCACAAAGCCGACACAGAATGGGAGGCTACGAACGCGCCTTATATCCTTGACTCATTAAAACTACGTCAAGAAGCTGCTGATACAACGCATTCACTACCACCAACTCCCCAAACACTAAACGTTAACGCAATACACCCACCCCCTATGCGACGCATTTACTCGAGTCCCCCTCGCGGGGAGATGGGCCCAATTTACGATGGTAAGCGAAAAAACGTGGCAGTGCAACGCCGGCACGTGCGGGAAGAAAAGCAAGCACAAAAAGAACATAACCCCCGCTGGCGCAGTTTCAGGCAGGGGGCGAGCGAGCACTGCGAAGGCCGGAAATTTGATTTGCATTGGGTGATAGCAGTAAGCTGATAACGGCGCTACAGCCCATTATGGCGAATCCACTGCTCTGCACTTCCGACATCTTTCACGTCGAGTGGAACGGGTTTAATTTTTTGGTTTTACGCTCGCGCTCGCGAGGCCGTCGGGGCAACAAGGCGGTGGAGCGAAGAGACAAAAGAGCGCCTTTTCGACGCCTCGCCCTGTCATTTTTAAACACGATAGTCTTTCTTGGGCTACGTGAACGCAGAAATTTTGGTCTGTCTGTCTGAATTGTCCATGGAAGCAGATGCATAACATGCCGCAATGGAACTATGCAATGTCTGGTAACAAATACACTATGTCTGGTAACATATACACATTGCGAAAGGGAAACACACACAAAAACAACATTCCAGAAATGTCTGCCGCTGGCCTACGTACAAGTTGTAACTACTAGTACCACGCAGGGTACAACATAGACAGAATGGAAAGTTAAGTAGTCGGCAAACGCGAACGGTAACTTCAGGGTAGAACCACCACAAATTCTAGTAACGGTGCTACAGTTACAGATACACATATGGTACAGATACACATATGGTAAAGGTATACACATTCCATACACATATGGTAAAGTTACTCGGCCAGTATAGCGTGAGCTACACTGGCTGAGGTTGAGCAGTTTCGCGTGGCTCCTGGAGTGCCGTGCTGCGCCTGCGCGAGAAGCATTGACGCCACACGGCGCACAGAACGTTGCTCACTGCCCGGCGTCTCTGACCCAATCCACGCGCGCCCAGCTTCTTCGCCGACCTCCGTCCCGCACGTGGCGGCACGGTCCACGTGGTGGTCATGCGAGAGGTCATGCGAGAATGGCGGACCGGCAGTCCGCGCATGCGCAGATCGCTACTGAAAAAAGGTCCATTACTCACGGCCACATCGCTCGCTACCGGACGACCTACGGAAGGTGAGGAGGGGGCCATTGCCACGGCCATATCCAACACCAGCGCAAAAATTAGCGGTTCCAAATCGGCAGTCAGAAATTTTGCAAAAGGTGCAACTACGAACATACTTTGCAACCACGAGCATACTCGCGAAAGCAAAAAAAGTAAGAAAAATTGAAATAACGTGGACACCAGCACCATCGGTTCTTACAGGAAACGAGATGGCCCACAACGCCGCCCGAGGTTTAATCGACTAGGCAGACGTCGACCCCACCTCAGCCCACCTCGTCAGATCGGAAAGCGATCGCATGGTGTCGTACAGAGAAATCATAGATCATTGCAGATTGGCAAGACGAAAGTGTCTCGCGCCTCACCGCAGCCTCACGAAACAGGACTCGGTATGGTGGAGGCAGCTACGGACGAACACGTTCTGAAACCCGGTTGCGCTCAGTCGCTACTATCCCGACATATATATTCGGGAGATTGTAAGCTATGCGCGGGTCGCGCGGACCTCTACCACATTTTATGGTCGGGCCCCGCAAGACAGAATCAGAATGGTGCAGCAAATGAGGAGCAAGTCGTTCACTATAACGAACATGGAGCAATGGAAGACCGCTTTGCTCAGCCCCGACCCGGAGTGCAACTTCAGGTCGTCCGGATGGCCGAGGCCGCCGCCAGAACCCAGGGGCTTCTGGTTGACGACTGAGGAAAAGGGGATGAAGACGAGTAGAGGACTCGGACTTCTCATCCGTCCTTTTCCCTTTTAATCTCATCACGGGCACAGTAAACATTTCCACCGCCACGGCATTATTCAGCGTGTAGTTACCCAAATATTCAAACTACTTCGCGATATTCCCGTGGTTTTGTCTTTACACGAACTCCGTGACAAGCGACGGAGGCCCCACGCGGACGAGTTAAAAGTTGCCCTAAAAATAGGTGCGGATGTCCCCCCCGAGTGCAGTCTCGTAAGAATGCTCGGTATGGCTGTAGAGCCCAGTGGCAGCGCCGATGTCACGATATCCAGAACAGAAAAAAATCTTTCGCTACTCACACTATAAAACACTCAATCAAGAGGAGAGCAGTAATAAGACAAGGATGTCGCCTACTGTGCCACAAACTCACCTGCACCATCACCGTCAAGACAACATATAAGGCAGCCCTGAACCTCGCACTTTTTACCGTCATAACGGACCGACAACCAATAGACAACGGGGGTAACAAAACAGATACCCAGAGACGTGGTGGAGGGACATAAAAAATTCCTAGGCAAGGGATGGACAGGGTCAGTGGGAGAGGCGTTCGTCCCGCAGGGGACCTAAATAGGCTGCTGAACGTTGCTGATGATGATGAAAGGTCACAAATTGGGCCTTATGACGCTTTTGAAGAAATGAAAAAAGCCACTCTCTAACCCCAATGCCTCGTAAACCCAACTATTCCTAAACCCCAACTATTCCTTGCTCAACAGAGATCATTACTATCTTTCTCTTTCTCTTAACAAAAAAGCAAGAGAACGACGGTCAGCCCATTAAAGATAAACACGAGTATAAACACTTTGAAACACTGCCACTGTCGCCTTCTTGCTAAAACCGATCAACTACCTCCGCAGCCGTAACCTTTGACGCTCACATTGTAATCCACAGAATCGCAGAGGGCCTCGTTTGTTTTGGGCACGACCAACTTTACTTCGTGGTTTTGGGCTAACAGGATTTTTTTAAAAAAACCCTTGCTGCTAGTCTAACTCTTCGATGACGTTCGGTGCTCGTGATGAAAGAATCGTAAATGCAGCAACTACGTTCCTGAATGTTCCGTGGGTGTAGAAGTAAAGCTATCGCGTCATATACCTAACACCTACACGTAGACGTCATCTGCAACTTTTTATCGACTTTTCAGCGACACATTAGTGAAATGCCACATGACATATTTTACTGTGGTCTTTTTCATACTTATGTTGTTGTTTATTCTACTAAAAGAGCCCCCTCCAACCGGGGCGCCCAAACATCAGCGCCTGAAGCTCGTCCCGATCACATTCGTCGCTCACTCAGTTAGATGAGGGGAAATTTAAAAAAGAGACGGCCGACATGCAGCCACTCGCAAGTTCCGCTCTCTCAGGGGCTCCCACACGGGCAAAACACTTCGGGATATGAAGTGAGACCAGCATTTAGGTGAGGTTTACGTGCGCGACCGTTGATACCAACGCGTACGCAGGGGTGGGAGAGAGTTGGATGTCGAACGGTGATACGGCTCACAGGCGTGCATTAGCGAACTGAGGTCCCAGCTGCCCTAAATATCAGCGAGAAAGGGCGGAATTAAGGTCTTAATGAGATGGGGGGCCAGCTCCCGGCCTTGCCTTACACGTCCGTAAATGAAGACGAGCGCCCTTGTTGTGCAGTGTGCGTGTGTGCGCGTGCGTTGGGTGAATCAAATATTACGCTTTCGCGTTTTGGCGTTCGTGTTTGTCTCCGTGCACTACCATAACTCCTGTTACCTCTCCTGCCCATGGTTGACTGTGCACGAAAGAGGAGGACATTTACTTTATGTAGACCTCTTCCTTGACCTAACTGGCGCAGTAGGACTGGGGATCTTCTTCGGGCAAGCTTTGGGCGTTTTTTCTTGAGTAAGCGCACGCGCGCGGCCCGACGTGGCCCGACACAGCGCGCGACGCGCTTGGCACGTTCCCCTGCACGGCGCGACACTTTGTGCCACCAACGCGTGCGTGCTTGGCGGTATGACGAGGGCTGAGTAACGGTTCCGCCCGCGCCAGAGCCTCACCGCATGTGACGTTACGGCAGCGGTGACCCGTCGGCGACAGGCGTTGCTCGCGGTCGGGCCGGGCCCACGATCCAGTGCGGAGGAGGCGCTGTCATGCCCGTCTTGCGCTGCCGTACGTCGCGCAGCCTCTGCGCGGCGCAGGGAGCGGGCCGCGGAACTTTCACGAGGTGATGAAAGGTCGCATCGATCCAACAGCAGTAGGGAAGCAATCACCGGCAAGCAAAGCTGAGCCGCACGGTTGACGCGGAGAGCCGAACCAAAGAAGACGGGGCAACCAGTAGCGAGCTTGAGCGTTTACAATGGAGTGGAAAAACCCCGAAGTCTCCGGCGAATGCATTGGACCGAATAAAGGTTCACGGTGGGTATGGATGGGCAGAGGAAAAAAGGGCTGGTGGGAATATAAAACGCAGGAGGATGTAGGAGGAGGTGGGTGGAATTCGGTCTCAAGTTAGCGGGGAGGGGGCCAGGGAAAATCCGTCTTTCGTTTTGAAATCGAAGGCATATATCCAAAGAAAATGGTCAGTAGGGATAACAGAGTCGCTGATCACTGACTCCGTGGATCGAAGCTCGAAAGCTTGGACCACCTCGAGCCCACAACTCAGAGCAGCGTTCGCGCACTTCGGTAGCGGCGATGAGTTATAACGGAAGTTTTGAATTTTGAAGGTTATTTATTTAAACCAAAACAGATACACATACAATGTACACAGGGACCCAACAATGTTGTCAAAGGGTCCCAACCAAATAATACTACACTTTTATAACAAGTTGGTACTGGCAATTGCAGCAGCAACAATGGATAAAAACCAAGAACAAAAATCACGCTGTCACATGCAATTTTCAGACATAAGATGTTGCTTGACACTTTTTTAAAACAATATAAAAGAAGTAAGCTTCTGAGTGTCGGCATTCAGCTGAATATTCCAGCAGGTTGCTCCTGTGAATTCTGGTGCGTTTTTTCCATGATTGGTACGAATTTTAGGCAACAGAAGACGTTGTGGGATTGTTCGATGAGAAGGTTGCAAGCAAACTGTGTTTATATTTAATTTTTGATGAAGAATTTGGAATATGAGTTGCGATATGTTATACTTTACTAAATAAGAGACATTAAGTACATAAAAAATTCAAACATATTTACTATTTTGTTACTTGTACAACGTAAAACAACTCGAAGTGCTGGTTTTTGTAACCGGAGAATAGGCAACAGATGTGTTTTATATGTGCAGCCCCAGACTACGATACCGTAATTTATGTGGCAGTGTACGAATGCATAGTATAAGTTGACAAGTATGTCTGAAGTAAAGAAATGTCGACATCGCGCAAGTACATGCAATCCATAAGACGCCTTTTTTATGATTAAGCGTATATGATCAGTGAATTTTAAATGACTATCAATAACAATACCTAAAAACTTTGTGTTGTTAGCGCGTGCAATAAGCGACGAATTATAAATAACAGTCTTCTACTCGTTTGGCCTCTGAGTGGAATAATATGTAAACTGTCTTTTGAGGGTTAAGTTGAATGGCATTAGCTGAACACCATGAAGAACTCAAGTTAATGAAGAACTCAAACACTTGTATTCACAAGTGTTTGAGTTCTTCATTAACTTTTGTTATTAAGGCTCTCTCATTACGGTCCGCAATTAAAAGATTCGTATCATCGGCGTAAAGCACCGGGCTGGCGTGAACTAGCTGAAGGGGCAGGTCATTAATATACAATAAATCAATATAGGTCCAAGGATGGATCCCTAAGAAGCTCCAAGGTTTATAGATTTAATTTCTGATGGAATTTACCGATGTGAACTATTTGTTGTATATCTTTCAAAATATTGTCTATGAGACTCAAAGGAGTGCCAATAATGCCGTAATGCTCTAATTTCGCTTTAAGAATTACATGGTTCAAGGAATCAAATGCTTTAATCTATAAAGATTACGACCACTAAAAACCATTGTCTATATATTTCCGCACTGCGTCTACGAAAGTCAAAATAACTGTGCTAGTCGAATAGCCTTTCCTAAATCAGAACTGGGCATTTCTGAGAATGTTATACTTTTCAAGGTACTTATTTAAACGAATAACGATAAGTTTTTCCACTACTTTACTTAAAAAAGGGAGTATGGATATGGGCTGATAATTCTCCATTTTCTTTCTGCCTTTCGATTTAAATATTGGAAGAACCTTGACAATTTTCAGTCGGTGAGGGAATACGCCTGTGAGAAAAATATTGTTTACTAGTTGGGCAAGAACAGGTGGCATATCATCTTTTACAAGCTTAATTGCGTTTCTGAGAGGTTGTCTGCCCCACTAGCAGTCGTGCGTAATCCTGATGTCGCTAAAGATACTTCAAATTCATCTGTAGGAATAAGGTAAAATGAGTAAGCTGAACGCGGTATATGGCTTCAATCGTACTTTTCGATTCTAGGACTTTCCAATGAAGAAAAATGTCTACTGAAGGCATTACAAATGTCCTCGCGAGAATTCAAAATAACATCATTATGAACTATATGTTCCGGGGGAGGTTGTTTTTTGTCTCTTCCTAAGAATTTGTTAAGTAGATTCCAGTTTTTTAGAATCATTCTCGTTTGAACGAACTTGGTCACAAAAGTAAGATATTTTGGGCGCAATAACACCGAATCATATTTAGAATATATTTCATGTAGGGACCTGTTAAAGGGTTGTTTTTTAAGCTTCCTATACATATTATATTTTCTTTTTATACAGGGCAACATGGATTGAGTTATCCAAGGCTCTCTGGGAACCTCATTCCTTTTGGTTATGGTGCGTGTAGTGGATGCAGACATCACTGCTGCAGAAATATGGTGATACAAAATTTTATAGGACTCATTCGAACACTGCGACGCATAAATAGGTGAAAAATCAACTGAACAAATATAATTTACAAAGGCCGATGAGTCAAAGTAAGACTGCTCATAAGGGCTTGTTAGGGCGGAGACATGGTAAAAATTACAGGGTAATGGTCTGAAATATCCACTTCAAGAACGGATGCAGATTTACATACAGGAGTGTTAGATAATACATGATCAATTATAGTGCTACACTGGCCTGCAACCCGTGTTGGGGACTCCACAAGATTGTTATATCCATAACAACTGGATATAACGTCTTAAGATAGATCCATCTAACGTGTTAAGATGGATTAAATCTTTTTAGCTAATCGGTCTCGATTCGTGCACGTAAATAATGAATTCTCTGAACCTCTCGAAGTAACGCCAGGAGTACTGCAAGGGTGCGTCCTTGGCCCCCTGCTATTTCTCATCCACATAAATGACCTACCCCTAACTGTGTCTTACAAAATCCGCATGTTCGCCGACGATTGCGTGATTTACAATAATGCTTCCGATGCTTCAACTAATGCTTCAACTAATGCTTCCGATCAACTAACCCTACAACACTATCTGAACAACATTCAAGAATGGTGTGACAATTGGCTTCTCAAACTTAACCCCAACAAGTGTAAGGTTGTCTAATTCACTCGCCACAAAAACCCTTTTCTATTCCCATACCAAATCACTAACGCCACTCTAGAAATAGTACAGTGTTTCAAATATCTAGGTGTCACACTGTCCGCCGATCTAACTTGGAATAGGCATGTCACAAACATTATCTCATGTACAAACAAAATATTGGGATTCGTGAAACGTCATCTGCGTTGCGCACCTCAACACGTAGAACTGCTCGCATACACATCCCTCATGAGGCCGTAACTGGAATACGCCTCAGCTATATGGAGTCCTCCTCAAAATTACCCAATCAATGACCTTGAATCAATTCAAAATCGCTCAGCGCGATTCATACATTCGTCATATTCTTATGACATTAGTGCTTCATGCTTAAAAGCCCAATCTGGATTACAGCCACTTTCCCTTCGACGTCGCATAGCCACTCTTTCCCTGTTTCACAAGCTGTTTTCACTGATCTCCACCAGAGTTGCTGGATGGCGCTTCGAGCTCTCCGGCGCACGGCCGCCGGAAGTTCGAGCGCTCGTCCCGGAAGCGGGCCGTTCCAGCATAGCGCATGCTACGCATGGGCGGGTTTTCGCACGCATTCCGCCAAAATGCCTGCTTGTTGCGCCGTCAACTGCACAAGCAGACCAGAGAAGTCGTCTGGGAAGACGTTCACTTGGAAGTATTACAATATTCTGACGACGTGCGTGATACGCAGCGAAACGCAAATGTCATATCAGTGTCGTTTTTAAGCTGTGGCTCTTGTTACGCAGTTTCCCCTCGCTCTAAGCCGGATTTATACCGGCGTTGGGTGGCAAACTAATTACACGGCGAAAGAAACCGCAGTTAAGTTTAACCGTGGTTACTAAACTTTAACCGCGGTTATCGCAAACTGCGGTTTTGGATGTTGCACGCGAATTGCAAGTTTGGTAACCGCAGTCACTTGATTATGAGCGCAACAAAAATAAATTACCACACTTTAACTTCACGATAAAAAAAAAAGAGAAGCAGGTAGAAAAGAAATTTCGCTTCTGACACAAACGCAACGCACTCGTGCGGGGCGAGAAGAGGGGCTTCCCCAACAGCTCGAAACCCGGCTTGGTTTGCTTAGGTCTGTTCGGTGTTGGGAACTTTCATTTTGCATCGCGGTAGATATTTGACCACCGCTATCTCTACAATGCGAATTACAATCCATAGCACAATTTTCACCGCACTAACATCCATTTTCTCGAATGCGGAAGTTCTTTTCCGCGATCAGATTGATTTCGAAGAGCGGCGATGCGATAAGCTGTTGCTGCCGTGGTCTGGGGCGGTTCGGGCCGCAAGCAGTGCCGTGCGGGCAGGCGCGCCCATAGAGTTTCTTACAGTATACTTATTAAGAAACTCTATGGGCGCGCCGGCGTGTTTACAGGCACGGCCGACCCCGCGCCGATCGTTTCCGTGTGCTGAAAACGCTTCAAGATTGCCTGCTATATCCATTTTTGGCGGACGACGCGCGGAATTACAAATTTAGCACGGCGTTTTTCGTAGTTGATCGGGCGGATCGGGAAACGAGCCGCTGCTGACGGGCAGTCGCGCTGATTCGAGAGCGATGCAAAGAACGTAAGCGCGTCTTGGGGACAGCTTTTGGGCGCCCGCTATTTGAGAGCAAATTTGTCTCTTCCGAACGCCAGGTGATTTTTTTTTCGCCTCCGCTGATGCGCCGCCACTTGCGTCCGAACTGAATTGTGCGATTTTGAGCACTGCGGCTGCAGAAAAAGTGCGGGTTTGCGTGACCGAACTGAGGTGCCAAGCTCAGTTTGCGCTAACCATGGTTAGCGACGTAACCCAGTTTCGTCTGTCGTGTAACGCAGCAAACTGCGGTTTTGTCTAACCGCGGTTTTTCCGTGGTTAACTGTGCCCGTGTAACTAGCTCTCCATCCCCAGGCAGCAGGCTCTGCAGTGACCACTTTTCTGACAACCGGACAGAACGGGCGCACGAACTCGGCTACAGCCTGTCCCGTGCCCACGTTGTTTTTTTTCTAGCATAAATCCCTAGCATAAATTTCTAGCATAAATCCCGTTAGAGCTGCGTTTTCCCCTCAAACCAAGACCCAAGTGACATTTTCGTTCTCCTTTGCAATTACATTCTGCTTCATATTAACGTCAAATATTTCGGTATAGCATATGTTGCGATCTGAACGCAATGTGTATAGCCAAAATGCAATAAAGTGAGAACAAAATGCCAAAATCCACCAATGGGGACGCTTATCAGCGGTTGAAAAGCATAGCAGACGCCCGACTTCCGGGACGAGCCGTTGAACTTCCGGTGGCCGTGCGCGCGCCCGGCCGCGACAGCGGCGAAGCGCCATCCAGCAACTAAGTGGAGATCAGTGGCTGTTTTATTCGCCCCTCAACCATCCTCCATACGTCATCCCCCCGACGTACATTTCGCACCGCACCAGCCACCCCCTCCAAGTTTCCCGTTACCGCACTAGGACTGCTACCTCCTCCGCGTCCATCTTTCCGCGTGCTGTGAAGGACTAGAACTACCTCCCAAACCACGTCGTCACAATCACCTGCCCATCAACTTTCACTAAAAATGTACCGACTCATCTCTGTCAGTGATACCTTATGGTAATGTATATATCCACCCCTATGTAGCAATGTTTTATACCTTGTATACGCCCCTTTTGTAGGAAAAGTTTTTTGTATCCTGTATACCAACCCCTTATGTGGGAAATGTGTTTGATACCCTGTAATCCACCCCTTATGTAATACCCCCTTGTGGGTCTTTAAGGAAGTATAATATGATGATGATGATATGAACTGAAACATGGTACATATTCATTACAAGACGTCGAATGAATGTCACTTAAATCAATGTTCATATCACCCATAATTATGGCAGCTGTACTTGTATTTAACAATGCACACATAATGTTGTGAAGCTCTGCGCAAAACTGGGAGTATGACGCCGATGGAGACATATAAGTAACACCACCTACAAATACTGTTTATATGTCAGCTGGGATTTATCAGTTTCAATCGATGCGGATTCACAAGAATTGATTGCTAGTTTAATATCAATTCGTCTCTTGTATGCGACATCTGCATGAACGTAAAGGGCAGCCCCCTTCCCCCACCCCCCGTGTACGATGGTTGACAAGTTCCCGACGCGACAGTCAGCTTCCAGCTTCCTTTTACCAGGAAAAGTAAAAAGAGGCACTCATACTTCTGTGCACCATGTTTACGATATCCCTATAAACATGGGCTTACGCCTAAAAAGATTCAAGAAGTTACTGATGGCCGAGCAATTTCTTCTCATACAGCGAGCATTAAAATGGGCACCTAGTGCTACGTTTTCGGAGACCCCAAAATTAATTTCGTCAACATTGTGATAGGCCATGTCGAAGATGCGAGCGATTCCTACTTTAAACGACCTAGGTCTTCCTCGCATGTGATACGCACGATATTGCTATCGCTTGTCTTGCGTGCTTTAACTTGTCCCTGTTCCGTCCAGACGAACTCACAATTTTTTTTCTTTTTTCAGTTTTAGCGCTTGGGCCAAAAGCTTTTTGTTAGCTCCAATAAGATGCTCATTGATATACACTGGTTGTTTCCCGGTCGATGGAAAGCCCAAATCGTCGGTGGATAGGCGCTTTTGCATAGAATTCGTTTGCATAGAAGGCGCCCTTTCTTGCATTCAGCCGAAGCGCATTCTTTGTCATCGTGCGTGCAGAGAGAAAAGAGTGAGGCAAGAAATGCAAATGACGAGGCGCGTCAGCGCGATGCCTCCTCGCGGCGAAGAGCGGCACAGTGAGAACGAAGCGAGAACCCACGCAAACACGCCGTCACTGGCGGCTGTGGGTGGCGGCGCCGTTTCGAGTAGGACCAAGGACGGAAGCCTGCACGCAGGAAAGTGGGCCGATCGTGCGAATCACGCCCCGATAGCGTCACAACGCGGCAGCGGTCCGGAGGTCAACGGGCATACCCCGGCTGCCCAACGCTTTCCTCAAGCCTGTTGTTGCGAAAGCTGTGTACCTCATCACCTGACGGATCGCCCGTGCAAGCTCCTGACTGCAGTTGAACCTGGATATGACGAAGTTGACGAAAATTCGCAATTTCTCGTTACATACACGTTTTCGTTACATGCAGGCTTAGAGTTTGAAAAAGAAATGAAAACAAAACGCTAAACATCAGTGGCGGTGAACTCGCCCTTCAAGTATTTATTCCACAGTGAGAAACGGCGTGATTTGCACCTGCTTAGTCACTACACGGCAGCCCAAAGAAGCAATGTCACTCATCCCCGTATTCACAAACGTAATGAAGTATCACATTTGTCCCGCCGCGGTGGCTCAGTCGCCATGGTGTTGTGCTGCTGAGCACAAGGACGCGGCTTTGACTCCCGGCCGCGGCGGCCGCTTTTCTGATCAAGGCGAAAAGCAAAAACGCCCGTGTGTTCGAGATTTCGGCGCACGTTTAAAATATCCTGGTGGTTAAAATTAATCCGGAGCCCTCCACTCAGGCGCGGCACATCGCCTGTGTAGCGTCGGCGCGTTAAACTAAAGAATCAATCGATGGAGTATCCCATTTGCTTTTTGATACATTTCTGTGCCTTCGCGCGTTTAAAGGATCAAAGTTCTGCTGAATGGAAGCCTTTCGTGAACGTGATACTTTTTTCCGCTCTCAAAATTGGTTGCATGGTGCTAGCTTGTATACTGTACCCGGCTGTTATGTTCTTTCTCGCCGGCGGAGACGGCAATTAAATTGCAGGCTTGTCTTGGAAAGACAAACCTTTTCACTTTCTGACAGCAGGACTTATCACCGACAAACCAACACCACGGGTGACAGTGGGGACACGCGACTACCCGCCAGCAGGCAGGCCTAGCACGTAATTGACACCGCACTCACATGTGGAAACGCATGGTAGGTTACCTCCATAAGGTCACTTACCTCCGTATTCACACGCGTAACTTACGTATCACTCTTGCCTTTTGGCACTTTTTGGTTCCAAGCGTGTTTCAAAAACGAAACTTTTGCTGAAAGGGCGCCTTTTCGCGATCTTGATGCTCTTTTCCGCGGACGAAATGGTTGAGATCGAGTGTGCTAGTTCGAATACTGAACCGGGCGGCGACGCTGTTTGGAGTTCCGAGCTGGTTTTGGAAAGAGAAAACTTGTCCTTTTGTGACAGCGGAACTCACCACCCCACAGATAGCAGTGGAGACGCGCTTCTACACTCCGACAGGCAGGCACCCCAAAACTTCAGTCTCGGACCCACACAGCACTCACACGCGGAAACGCATGGTCGTTTGCGGTGCGGGTGAAAAAAATGAAAAAAAAGAAGTCATGGAAGGTAGTTACTCTTTCTAGCTGGTGTCACGCTACACACACACACACACAAAAAAAAAACCTAAATTGGGTGGCATGGGTGCCATCATCAACAAGACGAATTTAGTTTTTGCGATTCTATACGATTTCGTAGCTGCTGGGTTCTTAAAGTATTGCGATCATTCCGTAAAATCGTGCATTTATCAAGCCAATCTTTCAGTAAAAGTTCGGAAAATAATGACTGATGAGCTTAGAAAGTTCGTCACATAAATGTAATCGGCCGCAACGCCTTCGTTACTAGAGGTCGCAAACGCATGGGACTCAAAGGGTTTGGCAATGGGGAATTGAAAGACTTCGTTAAATCCAAAAATGCGTTACATAGAGGTTCATTACATTTAGGTTTAAAGGGATACTGAAGCACTTTTTACAAAAAAAAAAAAAGAGTTTTCGCTCCCATTTTATTATTTTTCATACGGCGAACTCGAAAATTAAGTCAAAACTTGGCATAAACTATTACAAAGCCCTTAATTTTGGCAAAAATGAACAACGGGTGCCTAGGCGCATTTGGCGAACCTCACCGCCGTTCGTGATTAGTCAAGTCTTCGTGACGTCGTCGTGAGGACCCTCGGAGGAGGCGGAGCACGAAACGCGTTCCCAGCGGGTCGTCGCGGTAGAAAACGCTGTAATTGCATTTGTTTAATTGATCCCACGATGGCCAGTCCGAGTAGTGAGTTTATTGTGCACCCGTACTGTTCGAGTCTCTCGCCCGTGCAAGAGCGCCGACGGCGACAAGTGCCGGCGACGATAACAACACTTTCAAGGAAAACGTGTCCCAACCAGAAACGTTCACCCGGCTGGGAAAGCTTGACTGGTGCGTATTAAATGCATGTCAACACCTCAATACCGTGCGAGGAGCAAAATAAACAAACGCATAACACTAGTACACAAATACGCGTAAACATTCTCGCTAACAAGGTACGGCAACACATGCGTGCGTTTCTGTGCCGCTCAATGGAGGGGCGATTCTGACGGCGTCGATCGCCCATGTGTTGAGAATTTTAGCTTCGCGTGGCTTTCAGTAATGTATGGGCGGCATTGTCGACGCGGTTAAAGCGCGTTCACACTAGGCCGACACGACGACGGCGCGACGGCGACGCCGACGAGTCGACTGACTCGCCGACCGAAGACGCCAACAAAATCGGTCACCCGACGCGTCGTCGGGAATCGACCGAGAAGCGAAAACTGCTCCCCGACAACATCCATGCCGCAATGAATGCGGCTCTTATTTGATAGTTTCTGGAGTGTAATAAACTCAGTAAGGTCCACGAAGCCCATGCAACTCAACACTAGCGCTAATGCAAATGCAATCCGTATTTTGGCTTTCGACGCTTCGGCTGTGTTCTTCGGCGACGCCGCTACCCCGGAGCTGCAAGCCGTAAATGCGTGTGCGATCGGCTCACCTGTAGAAAACGTAAGGTCAGTTTCGTGCAGAAGAAGAGTTACGTAGTGTAATTTGGGTAATAAGGAATCAATATCGGCCAAGGTTTTTAACGTGAAACGTAAAACCAAAGTACGGCAAGCACTATCCCCGCAGTGGGAAATCGCAGTCGTAGCCGCGCACACACATTTTTGCGAGCGCTTTCGCGAAGCAGCGGAGTTGATGGCGATAAGCTATTGTGGGGGCTTCGGGGAACCTTGCTGAGCAAGCGCTATTTAAGAAATTGCAGTTTACCAACCAGGAATTCTGTAAACCAACTAGTAAACACCGACGTAGACACGGAAGGATGGGCCTTCATCTATTACCCAGGCTATTTCGCATCGTGGCAGCGTTTGTCCAGCGTTTTTGCCAACGTAGCCTGGACAACAACCCCAGTTAGGTATCTGGGAGCCCCCCTACAGTTTTGTAGGGATAGCGAACCATATTGGCGAGAACAGACAAAAGAAACTCGCGCGAAAGCGAACAAATGGAAAGGGGCTTATTTGTCCACGTTTGCTAGGGCGACCGTGTGTAATTTGTTCCTAGTATGCAAACTGTGGTATGTGATGCAGGTGTTGCACTGCTCACGCATGAACGTGCAAAAGTTGCATAGAGTGTTCGCTGTTTTTGTATGGGCCTCGAATTGGTAGTGGTGCAGTCGTAACAACCTTTTTAGGCGTGTGAAAGATGGAGGAGTGGGGCTAGCGCATTTATTTCTGCGACAACTAGTAAATAGATTTCTTTTTTTGAGAGAAGTAAGGGACCCTGTTCTTCGTACAGTGTGTCAATTAAGGCTAGGCAGGGTTCTCCCCGATTTTGTGATTGCGACTGAATACATGACGGGAGGTATGTTTGGATATTTTAAGGAGGTCGTGGCCAGCGTAAAGTTTTTTAAACGCAAGATTTTCAAAAGAGTATTTAAGTACGGTTGTGCGTAAGAAATGGACCTCTCCCTGTATGTAAACACCGTGACGTCACGAAGCGCACGTGCGCGACGGGTGGCGCCTGCTGGCGGCCGCGAAATGCGGCTTCGGTTGGCAGAACGCGCCTGCGCCGACAGCCTGGCCTGGCCGCGCGGTGCCCCAAAGGAACGATGTGCCGCTGGTTCGGGCCGTCACTGGCCGTATACATTGCAGGTGGGAGTCTAGCTATCTTAACTGTGGCCGTCGCACCTCCATGTAGCTTTCTGCATCTACAACCTCCGCAACACTTTTGTTTACCGTAAGGCCAACTGAAGGGCGACGCTTTCGGATAATCAGTGCGCGACAGAACAGCCTAGACGAGTCATTCTGAAGGTGGGTGCTGTTGCGACGCATTCCAAGAATGTTTTTTAAGATTCTTTGTGTTTGGACACATACCAAGGAAAAGCTAATTCATTGTTGCTTTCAAGGTTCGCTTAAGCTAAGCGCGGTGTCTCAGGCAGCGTATACGCTCCCTGTTCTTGGTCTCTTTGCATCTCCCGGAGACAGTGCACGTACACACGATTTCATGCCGAGGGGAAAAAGGAAAAGTAAAGCATGAAAGGATTAAAAAGTAAATTAAGCAGCAACGAAACGAAAATGTGAAGAGCAAAAGCCAAAAATATTCCAATAAAATATCGCGATGATGTTGTTCTCTACGTGATAGACCGATTGTTTTGTTACCTTTTTCCCCAGTGAAATCGTGAAAGGGTTCAACGTCATTGTGAGATCAACACAGCAGCCACATATGCATTGTTAGTGCGCATAGCTTGCGACAGTGCACTGAAGTAATTTTCGGTAGTCATTATTTTATGATAGTTAAAGTTAGTGTCCTTGTACGCCCGCTGCATACGCCAGCGTCGGGAGGCCGGAACAAAAGAATACACTCACTGAGTCTGTTCGCTTATGGCAAACACATTTTTCGAGTATTTTAGAGTCGCGTGAGCGGTGCATTTCGCGCCGAAGGCACGATGCTACATGTGAGCACGGCAAGCATCTCTGTTTTGCCGCATCTTCAAGGCAGAATATAATTGATCAAGGTAAAAATTTATTGCACTTACAAGCAATGAATTTAGATCCCCCCATAAGACCATACTTGTCGTTGTCGATCTGGCGGCAGGCGGCTATCGCGGATCCCTCGTAGAAACATTTATTTCGCGTCGCCTGTTAGGCATTCATTGTGTTTTTAATACAGTACTCTACCTCCTCAAAACATGACAATATTTCGCAGCAAGAAAATTTCCGTCTGCCCCCTACCCCCGGCACTATTTCACTTGACTAAATTTCTACTGGTGCTGCATGATAGCAGATGGTTGATAAACAGTATCATTTCATGGCACGAATCAGCGCGGACTGCCAATGTAGACGGCATGACTGCGCTTTGGAGAACAGCAGAAGTTCGAGAATGGGAAATGTTTCTATGAGTAAGAGCAGACCATGTCGCTGTTTTGGCTGCCAGCATCTTCGGCTCATTGCGCGCATCCACAATACACGCCGAATTTACTTCTTTGGTGACTGCGAAAAGTCTGATGCCGCTGATTTTGCTCGCAAGATTTGCATAGCCGAGAGCACAGCAGCCCACCGGCATTAGAAAAGCCAACACATAAACAAAAACTCCAATTTTGCGCGCGTCTAATGCAGCCTCACTGCATATGCCCCGCGCGCAGGTCCGAATGTTTTGCCAACCACCCTCACGGCCACGAAGGCAGGAGGGAAGCACGCGCTAAGACCCTGGAAAGGAAATAGGCCTCCTGCGCTGCCCAGGGGGCGCTGCGCAAGCGGCTTCCGGGCAGTACTTCCGGGTAGTACAAAGCTGCGCGGGTCCCATAGGATCCCGTGTTGACAGAAGCAAAATGAGCTAGACGCTCCCGATTATTTTGCGACGTGGTCACCAGCTCATCCCCGACGCGTCCGATCTATTTCAGCGATCAACGTGGCATTATGGGAAAAAGCTTTTCAGCGCTAAACACGTTTACAGCGTCGACGAAAGTGCCGGGACCGTGACGGCGTCTGCAACTCGCAGGTTCACCGATCGATGGTCGTACGAAGTGAAATTTTAAGTGAAATTTCTAGTTTAAACTAATACTCTAGGTGACAAAGACTTCTCAAAAACAGCCGATCAGAAAGAAGAGTGACGCAATCGGCGATGATCGCGCTTTAAAAAGCCAGCGAGTCCGGCGGACCGCAGGCTCGCCTGCTGCGGTGCGCCGCTCTTTTGCGTACCTGCACACTATGCGTGCACTTTCATTAAACAGTGCTCGTTTGCGTCGCCGTTGCGAATACATGGTGCAGCGTTAGCTTGCCGTTTTGTTGCGTGTCTCAGTGACAAATTGCCGCGACCGTCAGAAGCGTGAAATCTGTTCTGCGTTTCGGAAATTAGTGGCCGTAAAACAAAGTGATTGGGCGAACTAAGAGGCCGCTCGCTTTCTTGTTTGCTCTCACTTTACTTAATTATGCTCTTGCAGCATACATTCCCAGTTCGCACTTAATAGCCTAGAATGAGGGTCAGCAACGGCCGAGTTCCATGCAGCTGGACGGCAAATCGAGGGCGGGGGGGGGGGGGGGAGGAGGAAAAGGGGGCTTTGAATGCAAAGAGAAAAAATTCAGCGAATTTCTAATAACATTTGATAATATTCTGGCGAAGTGTGAACATCGGGGGATGGGGTCAATTCAACTGGAGGACGCCAATTCTCTGTTCTTGTCTCGCTGTCTAACTCCATTTGAAGTCAAAACTGTCGTGTCGGCGTTCAGATTCGACGACCCCTGCACTAGAAAACCAACACAGACAGGGATGATCGTATGTAAATATTCGGGGCCCCGCGCCGTGTTTGCGGCTGTATTATGTTATGCTGTGCGTGTGATTTGGTGCGTGTTTTGCGTCCTTTAATAGCGCTTAATTTGTTTATTTATTTGGCGCAATTGCCCCGCCTACTCGCTAGTATACATGTACCCTACCGTTCGTAAATCATGCGGCGTAAAACGTTACGCAAGAATCATTTAGTTTGCGAAAATACGAAACAAAATTTCCACTCGTTTCAAAGGCGGTGCCAGGCCAGCAGTGTCAGCTGAGTCGGCTGCGTAAATCTTGCGTTCGCTTAAAGCTCCCGATGAAGCAACCTTTTGCAGTTACCTCAGGATGTAAGGTGAGCAGCGTTCCGGGTTTATGCTACTCGTGAACTTTCCTTTGTCGACCGCACGCAAGCAAAAAAAAAAAAAAAAAACTGTAACTGTCGTCAAACAGTTAAACCACCGACCTAGCGATACTGTCCCACGCCGCGACCACCGTTACAGCTCGCTCAAAAGAAAGCCGACAAATCGGCTTCTTTTAAGGGATATTATTTTGTTTAGCCTCTGCAGCTACTTTAAGGGCCATTTCATACAGTATGCAGTCATTTAAACACGCCACAAAGCGTCACAACCAACTTTCACCCTGGCTTGTAATTGAAAACACATGAAGGGCGGCGGGGGTCGTCTGCTTTTGTACTACCCAGAGGCGTCGGCCGCTAGGGGCGCTGCATGTCGCCAAAACTCCAGCGCAGGAGGCCTATACGGAAATGGGCGAGGTGTGTTCTACGTTGATGTGGCAGGACCGTCGCCTCTAAAGTTCTTTACTGCCGCTGTAATTCACAGGGACCAGCAAGTCGATGGGCTCTCCTACCGGGCTCCTAACTCCACGCAAGCCGAGGCGATTGCCATAGCGCTCGCCGCCTCGGACCCGAAGTCAAGGACAATAATCACGGACTCTCGCCGAGCCTGTGAAAGCTATTTAGCGGGCACGGTACCACCCTTGGCCTACAGAATTTTAAAACGAGTGGTGCGGTTCGTAGACCCCGCACCTAAAGAAATTGTGTGGTCTCCGGGGCATCAGGGTCTGAGAGGTAACGAGGCCGCGCACGCGGCTGCCCGAGCGCTTACCCCACCGGGCGCCTCACCCATGCTCTCCCGGCTCGGAGATTAGCAAACCACTTCTGCGGTTTAGAGAAATCGTAAAACATTACTGCGATAACCGCCGGCTTTACCCAGCCCCTGCAAAGGGTCTGAGCAAGGCCGATGAGCGAATACTGCGGCGCCTGCAGACGAACACATTTATGTGCCCTGCAGTAGCAAAGCATTTCGACCCTAAAACAGATGGGCGGTGTCTGCACTGTGGGGAGGTGTCCGACACCTTCCACATGGTGTGGGCATGCCAGCGCAACCCTGCGTTATCCCCCAACCCTTCCCCTACCAGAGAGGCATGGGAGGCAGCCCTGCTCAATTGCTCGGGGCTGGAGTCTCAAAGGGCTCTAGTTCGACGGGCGAGAGTGGCGGCCTTGACCAATGGGGTCCCGGAATAGGGACTGCACCTGTGCGGAGGGCCACATGCCCTAACTCTCTTTTATTCTGATCAAAAATAAAGTTTCACTTCTCCTCCTCCTCCCTCACGGCCACACCCAGCACGTGCGCTTTCCGTGACGTCACGGCCGCCGCGTGACGTACCCCGGGAGAGGTCCATTGTACCATGATATTGTCGATGTTGCGTTCCCTGTTCCCATGTGCAGGGCTATGTACTTTGGAAGGCCCGGTAGCGATGTGCTTAAGAGGGTTAAAAGAATGTAGATTCAACCAGGGGTCAAATCCTTTATGTTTAGGTTACATACAGGAACATTATTAGTACGAACGTTTATGGAAGAAAGGGGTTTATTTGTACCATGGGGGACAGATTGTTTCAGCTGTAAATCCCCCGAGACAATAGATCATGTATTTTTGCATCGTTGGGAGGGAGTATATTTTTGGGATGTGCTACAGAGGACATTACACAAAGATTTTCCACTAGATCCTCACGGTATACGTTTCCTTGCAATAGACAATGAGGATGGAGTGCCTTACGATTTAGTCATGGCACTCCATAGTATATGGCGCTCTCGTACAGCAAGGTTGTACAATGATGTTGATGCGCGATGTTCAAGGGAGTATTTTAAAGAGAGCATTGCGCGATTTGTTGAAGTTATTAAGTTCCACCAGGAACTACCTGATTGGCTGCCGCAAATAGAACAACTAATCAAAATGAGGGCATTTTAAATGGACAAAGTCAGCCCTGTACTGGCTGGCAACTCCACCTCTTGTAAGTGTACATATTTGCAATGTTGAGAAGTAATCTGTTGTGAATTGTCAAATACAGGCAATAAATACAAAAAAAGTGGGGTGGTGCAGTGCTCTCGCGCGTCGCGCACGTGCGCTCAACTTTGAGGGTTCAATTCCCGGCGAAGTCAATTTTTTTTTGGCGGTTTTTTTAAGGGGTATGGTTTGCGTATCCAATTTGTGAATCATTTTCTGCGCTGATTTTGAGAAGCAACTACCTTTGCAATGGAAAATTTCCTTCGAAACAGCGAATGGCGTCTTGAGCCACAACAACTAATTTCCTTTTTCTTGCACCGTGTTTCTCGAAAATGCGGTACCATGGTGCAAAGTAAGGCCTTCCCTATTAGAGGAGGTTAAATTTCTGCTGACGTATGCACTAATTTATATGCAAATTTTAAGTGCTACAGAGGTCTTTTCGCCGGGGGTTCATCCATAACATCCATATTATTACTGCCGCGGCAGCAGCGCACAGCTCTTTTTTCTTTGTCCGTGATCCAACAAGAAGTTGAGGAGTACATACAGTACAAGCAGCGCACACGCCAGTACGCACGAACAGCTTCAGTCGTGCAGCGGCGACACGATACTCCAATTTTGATTAGAGAAAGAAAGATCCCCGGCGGAGAGGCGAGGCGGCGGAGTCGGCCGTCGCGGGGTTGTCGGTGTGGTGTGACGAAGGAGGTTGTATAAAACTTGGTGTGACAAGCGGGTCGGCCGACACGCGCTACCGAGCGCTGCCGTGCGCTACAGAGCGCGGGTCAGGTCGTAGTGCAGCCGCTCCTCACAGATGTTTTTTGCGACGTCACCGCTGCTGTTCCAGATTTTAGAGCCGATATCCCGCCGCTGGGGCTTTTGTAACTGCAGTGGCGTCGTCACTTAGTTGAGCATGAGCTATATTGAAACGCTTTGGCCAGTAGTGGTCCCTTCTGAGGCACTCATATTACGATAAGCACGTTTTCATAACAGGTGCTCATGCGCGCACTGCGTTACAATGACCGACGAAGAAGATTGCTGCTGTTTCCAGGAGATACGGGAGGTTCGAGAAAGGCAAAGGCACCCCAGGTGCGCCACAACCACCAGAAAACTAAAAAATGTGTGCCTCAACAGGGCTGTGCTGGAGGTTCCACTTCGACAGAATGGCACCCCGATACTGCCTAGAAGCAGCCTGTCTGGGAATGTCTGGAACACAACACACTCGCCTTTGTGGGCTTGAAGTGTTCCCTCTTTACAGTAGCAACCCACTGAGCAGCGAATTTCGGCTCCCGCGGGAAACTGTGAAAGACCACTTTATCGCGGCCATAGGTGCTGTTGCAACTACGGTGGAGGAATAGGGTTGCAACCGAATGCCGAGCAGAACCTCGGCATGGTTACTCCGCTTCCTCGGCACGATTGTGAAACAGTACAACGCAGCACTGAAAAAGTTTCCACTACTAGTTGCTAGTAGTGGAAACACAGCACGGGGCCCAGGAAAGCTAACGCTGGCGGACGGCACTCTGAGAAAGGCAGCAGCAGGGGCCGAGCACTTGCCGCGGCTCCCGATCGCTCCTCACGACGACGTAACCACGACCCCTTTCACTATCGTGCCGTCCTCCTCCCCTGCGCTCTGCGCGTCGCGGAGGCGTGGCGATGGCGCTTGTTTATTCGCCTATTACGCCACTATTTCAACCAAAAAAAAAAACACCTCGTAGGTAAGGTGTTTAAGGTCAACGCTTCCGAATTTCTGTGTATTCAGCAGATTCAAAACTGCCTCAGTTTCCCTTTAACCTTACAGTTAAACCTCGATGTAACGAACCTTTGACCGAAGCGGTCAAAATGTCGGCTAAGGTTATGGGCACTTGGGGAAGTTCACCGCGAAAGTGGCGAACATTCTCCTCATATTTCGGGGAAGTTTCGAGCTCGCCTGCCGCCTTAAAGAATCCCGAAACTTGATGAGTTAACACTTCGCTTATGTTGGCTGGACGCGAGTTAGCGCCGCCGTTCGGCAACACGACGTGGGGTTTTTGCGATCGACCGATGTCATCTGTCGAACCTGCCTTAATGTACGTAGTGCCGACGGGTACGACAAAGTCCTGCCTTGCGCGAATGCATGACCCGCTGCGCTAGACGACTGACGGAAAAGCCTCCCGTAGCGCACGTTCAACAGACTCTCATAGTCGCGCATAGCAAATGTCATCTGCCCGCTCTTTGCGATGCGTAACTTCCTCGAAGCTTCATCCTATTCTCGTGAGATGCGCGCCTTATGTTTGCTTCCCGCCTCCATCAGCATCTGGCGCCAGCTCGACTTTAAGTATTCCAATTCCTTTTTCTGCGGCCCTTAAGAGAAGCAACGCTATCGGGATCTACTGGCAAGCAGGTGTCATTACGCCAAATGTAATGGCTCCGTATTGCGCCAGCTTTACGTAGACGAGAAAATTATCGGAAATGTGAGGTGTGTCTGCAGACAGAAAAGCCACCACCTCGCAGCTTTCAAGGCATCGACTGAGTTCGATGGCCCATAGAATTTGTCCAACCGGCTGGCGGACACTCCCGTCGCCCAACTTGCAGTGGAGGTGCCGTCGTGGGTATGCACCCAAGCGTCACTCAGTCGGAATCGATCGACCAAGTCTCCAAGCGCGCGCGAGCCCCGCTGCGGTTTTCCTTAACCCGGCCCCCGCAGGCCTCGAACCGGGTCAAAAACGCAGTTAAAATCACCCACTATAAAGGTGCGGTAACTGTCGAGTATGCAGTGGTGGCGTAGAAGTAGAGCATCCGCCTCGCGTGTAGAAGGACCGTGGTTCGAATCCCGGTGCTTCACAATTCCCACCGGATTATATAAAAAAATCCGCGTGTTGATGGAATTGCAGAAGGAGGCTTGGGGTGCGGCCTGGTCCCGACGACCATATTGCCGGTAACGCACTCCCTCACCAAAGCACGATTGGCCACCCTGGTGTAGCAATGGCCACAACCTCCCATGAATACGCCATCTAACCCACGGCCCTCAGTCTCCAGTGGCTGCAAAGCAACTGACCACGGCGGTGGTCAGACCTGTGGCGCAGCAGACGGCGCTAAGAATCCCTGTACCTGGACAGGCCACCGACCTGGCAACGCTTTACACGAGAACTTTATCTAGCGAGGTGAGTCTAGAGGTGTTGTTCGAGGAAATAGAGGGCATTAAATGTGATGTCATAGGGCTTAGTGAGGTTAGGAGAAAAGGTGAAGCCTTTACGGTGCTGAAAAATGGACACGTCCTATGTTACCGTGGTCTAGTGGATAGAAGAGAACTGGGAATGGGATTTCTAGTCAATAAAAGCGTAGTTGGCAACATAGACGAACACTATAGCATTAACGAAAGGGCCGCCGGTCTTGTAATAAGAGCTACAAATTGAAGGTGGTACATGGCCACGCGCCTACATCCAGCCACGACGACCAGCTAGCTGAAAGCCTCTATGAAGATGTGGAATCGGCAATGGCTAATGTAAAAAAACAGTATGCCGCAGTTATGGGAGGCCTCAATAGGCAAGTAGGGAAGAATCAGGCTGGAGACAAGGCTGTTGGGAACCATGGTCTGGGCTGTAGAAATAACAGAGGGGACTTACTAGTCCAGTTCGCAAAACAGAATAATCTACGCATCATGAATACCTTCCTCTGTAAACAGGAGAGCCGAAGTGGACGTGGAGGAGCCCGTATGGGGAGCATAAAAATGAAATATACCTCATACTATGCGATAACCATGGCGTCGTGCAGGATGTGAAAGTGGTCAGAAGGGTAAGGTGTAGTGACCACCGTATGGTAAGATCTCGAATTCGGGTAAATTTGAGGAGGGATCGCAACAAGCTAGTATGAAAGAAGCCTATCAATGAGCTACCAGTAAGACGTGAAGTTGAAGAATTGGGGATCGCGCTCATCATCATCATCAACAGCCTATTTGGGTCCACTGCAGGACGAAGGCCTCCCCCATTGACCTCCACCCATTTCTGTCCTGCGCTGCCCGTGTCCATTCTCTGCCTCCGAAATTTCTTATTTCATCTCCATCGAGTTAATGGCCTTCCTCTTCTAATCCCGTCTCGCAGTGTCCATTCTGTTGTCCTTGTGGTCCACCTGTTCTCCGTTCGTCGTACTAAATGGCCCGCCCAAGTCCATTCCAGAGAATTAATAACGACCACTGGCTTAAATTTCATGAAACCGAATAATAAGCATGCGGGACGTTTTTACCTCCTCCCAAAAGTCCATAAAGTCCCCGTAGAATTATTGTTCACTGCCGACATTCCTGGCAGACCCATAGTTTCGAATAACAATACCCCAACAGAAGCATTATCTCTGTTTCTGAATCATTACCTATCTGACATTCCGACTCTTCTTCCTTCATTCGTTCAGGACACCCCCCACTTCCTCCGCATAATAGAAGAGATAAATAAGAGTGGGCGCCTACCCAGTGGAACCCTCCTTGTTACTCTTGACGTTGCCGCATTGTATACAAACATCCATTTCGCCGAAGCAATTGAAGCTATTTCAAAAGCTCTATCAGAGAACCCGCACCAACATGTGCCAGAAGTGTACATAACTTTGTTAAAACTAGTTTTAACTCACAATTATTTTGAATTCGACTCTTCTTACTTTTTGCAAGTTTTTGGAACCAGCATGGGTACTCCATTCGCGCCGACCTATGCCAACATTTTCATGGGGCAACTTGAAGCCACTCTATTAGGCTCTTTTCCCCGCACGGGGCACCTTGAGTAATCTTGGTGACGTTGAGTGGCGACACCGCGTACCCCGAGCCCCCCATACTGTAGCTGTTACCTACCGTGGCTAGAATTTGAAAGGTGAAGGGTTAGAAGCCGTGAACGGTGGCCGTCGGAGCCTTGGCAAGCTCCGGCCGATGGGCTCCCTGCCTGTCTACCAGGCAGGGAGCTCCGGGACCTCTTTGACTACCAGGGTAAGGTCAGAGGAGAAAGTACCCCCGTCTCCCTGCTTTTATACTATGCTATATGGCATTTTCTAAACCCACCTCCAAACGTGATCGGCCTCTGAAAAGGGGCCGCACCGAAGTTTCATTTCCACCTCTTACAACAACTGTCTTTCTAACAACCGTAAACAACTATTCACGTTTTCTTGTAGTTGAGTCAACTGACACAGAAAGATCTGTCGCTTCCTTGTCTGTCTTCTTGGTATCGAAGTTCCTGGCAAGTATAATTGGTGAAGCGTACAAAGCCAAGAAACAAAGAACTGGGCAATTGCTGGTCGAAGTCACCAAGCAGCAGCAGGCAGAAAAACTCTTGAGCCAGACCCGAATCGGTGATCTTGACATCAGGGTCACGCCCCACCGCAGCTTAAACAGCTCCCAGGGCGTGATCTCCGATCCTGATCTACTGAACAAAACAGAAGCTGACCTACTGGAGGGCCTTCGAGGTCAGGGCGTAACAGGGATCAGGCGCATAAACATACGTAGACAGGACAAACAAATACCTACAAAGCATCTTATCTTAACTTTTGACAGGTCGAGCCTTCCAGAATACATCAATGCAGGTTTTGTTCGATGTCCGGTCCGGCCTTACATCCCTAACCCGCGGCGCTGTTTTAAGTACCAACGGTTTGGGCATGGCACCAACTCCTGCCGCGGCCGCCTTACCTGCGCAAAATGCGGCCAACATGACCACCCGTCCGAAAACTGCAACACCCAGAGTTTCACCTGTGCCAACTGCCAGGGGCCCCACGCAGCGTGGTCCCGCACTTTTGAGAAATTTAAGCAAGAAAAACGAATCATAAATGTAAAGGTCACTGAGAACATCACCTTTCCAGAGGCGAGAAAGTGGTTCGCCTCTTTCCCTCTGGGGAGGTACGCCGGCGCAGCTCGCCGGGGGGCGGAGCGGCGTCTAGTTTCCACAGGGACCCAGTTCAGCGAGTCTGACCTGGTCCCTGCCCCGCCCCCCCCTCCCCTGGGGTGCCTCAGACAGCCCAATCCGTTGCCACACCGCTTGATGAGGCAGCAGCGGTTGTGGTGACAACCTCTTCTGTAGGGACCGGTGCCGCTCCCGCCTCTACCTCCCCGTCCTTCAGTGCGTTGGAGGGTGCCGAGAGAATGGACACCACGGGTCCCGCATCGGCTGACACCGCCACCGCACCGCCCGTGCCACCTCTGGTGCCCCGGACGCCCTCGGCGGTGGTGGCTCAAACGAAGGGCTCCCGAGGGGGGGCCAAGTCCGGGGGGCCCGGTCCGTCGGGCACCCCTCGGACATCCGACGACGAGATGGATGTCGGGCCGTTCCTGCCTGCAACGCAGCGCAAGGAGCGGCCGCCGACTTCCAAGCCTGGAGAAAGGCCCAAAAAGCCCAATCCCAAAGTAACAGCCCCGAAAGACGACACATGAACACACACACACACTCCAGTCATTCTTAAATGTAAATAACGGGAACAGATAACATCATTCAATGGAACTGTAGAGGCCTTATCAACAATATAGATGATGTGTACGAGATACTTCATTCACATCAGCCAAGTCTCATGTGTCTTCAGGAAACACACCTAAATAGTAAACATACTAACTTCTTGAATAGCTACTTGGTATTTCGAAAAGACAGGCACACTTGCACTTATTCTTCAGGTGGTGTGGCCATAGTAGCCCGAAAATCCTTAGCGTGTCACACCATCCACCTAAACACCATGCTTGAAGCTGTCGCGATTCGAACAATTATTTATGATAGGTTAATTACGGTATGCTCCCTCTACATCCCTCCGGATTACCAACTATCGAACACTGGTTTTGAGGCCCTGATAGATCAACTACCTGAACCGTACTTAGTCTTAGGCGACCTCAATGCACGTAATTCAATCTGGGGCTCTTTCCGCACAGATGCCCGAGGTCGCCTAATTGAAACATTTCTAACATCATCGGGAGCATGCCTTTTTAACAAAAACCAAGCTACATATTATAACTAAGGACAAAACAGGTATTCACATCTTGACTTGGCTCTTGGCTCTGCAGTTCTTTTCCCATTTCTTGAGTGGCATGTGGACACAAGCCTTTATAGTAGTGACCACTTCTCCACCAAATTGACATACATAGGCAAAGGTACAAACACTTCCCCCTCTCATAAAAGGTTCAATGAGGGAAGAGCAAACTGGAGTACATTCACAGAAACATCTAAACTGCACAACACATCCATAAAACACCTACAAGTAGAAGAGGCGACCCAACTGCTCACGGCGCACATCCTCGACGCCGCCGAAAAGTCCATTCCCCAGGCCTCCGGTGCCCCACGCAACCCAGGAGGCCCTGGTGGAATGAGGACTGTAGGCGTGCGCGAGAGGTCCAGAACAAGGCGTGGGGTGTCCTTCGCCGGTACCCCACGTCAGATAATCTCATTTCGTTTAAACGGGCCAAGGCTTTTGGCAGGCGATTGCGCCGTGAGGCGAAAAGGGAGAGTTGGCGCACCTTCCTCACTTCCATCGATTCATAAACAGACACACACAAAGTCTGGACACGAATACGAAAACTAAAAGGACAACAGACACACAGCCTGCCCCTGGTTAGTACAACGGGGGACACACTGGAAGACCAGGCTAACACACTCGCACAACACTTCCAACACGTGTCCAGCTCAGCACACTACTCTAATACTTTCATGCAACACAAAACATCTGCAGAAAAGAAGCCCTTACGAGACAAGAACAAGTCAAATTCTGCTTACAACTCTGTATTCACACTTCATGAGCTGAAGGTTGCTCTTGCCACTTGTAAGCCCTCAGCTCCAGGGGCAGACAGCGTTACATACACCATGATACAAAACCTACACGCATATACTCTTGAGACACTCCTACACCTCTACAACAGAATATGGCTTTCGGGGCAGCTTCCAAGGTCTTGGAAGGAGGCCATAGTTGTGACCTTTCTGAAGGAGGGGAAGGACCCTTCCTCTCCAGCAAGTTATCGTCCCATCGCTCTGACAAGCTGCCTGTGCAAGCTTCTCGAGAAGATGATAAATCGCATGCTCGTGTACTTCCTTGAGTACAATGGTCTTCTCGAGAGCTGCCAGGCAGGCTTCAGGGCGGGGCGATCCACGAATAGTCAACTCGTAGCTCTTGAATCGTATATTAAGTATGCCTTCGTGCATAAACATTATTGCGTAACTCTGTTTTTCGACCTCGAGAAGGCCTACGACACCGCTTGGCGCAACGGGATCCTCAGTGACCTGAAGTCTTTCGGTGTTTCGGGCCATATGCTCAACACTCTTGCTAGTTATCTGTCCGAAAGAACGTTTCGCGTGAGAGTTGGTCACGCACTGTCAAGGATTCATGTGCAAAAAAACGGCGTGCCGCAAGGTGGAGTTCTAAGCTGTACTCTTTTTATAATTAAAATAAACTCTCTTGGTAAGGCGTTGCCACCTACCATTTCTTACTCTATGTATGTAGACGACGTACAGATACCTTTTAAATCTTGTAATATGGCGATCTGTGAACGTCAGGTCAAGCTTGATGTTAAAAAACTTGCCAGCTGGGCAGACAAGAATGGTTTTAAACTCAATCCAGAAAAAAGTTCTTGTGTTGTGTTCTCCAAAAAGCGCGGGATCCATCCGGACCCAGATATTACTCTGAATGACGTTTCAATTCCTGTTAAAAAGGAGCACAAGTTCTTAGGCATAATATTCGATAACAAGCTAACATTTGTTCCACACTTCAAACATCTTAAGCAAAAATGCCTAAAAACTATGAATATTCTGAAAGTTCTCTCCCACCAGTCGTATGGTGCAGACAGGCAACTTCTGCGGGTTTATAGCGCCCTAGTGGGATCCCGCTTGGACTACGGCAGTGTTGTATATGGGTGCGCAACAAAAACGGCACTAAAAATGCTGGACCCGGTGCTGCATTTAGGGCTACGCCTCGCATGCGGTGCTTTTCGCACTAGCCCTGTCCAATTTCTCTATTTAGAATGCAATAAATGGTCCCTAGATCACCAGAGGGTGTACATGGACGTTTTATATGCCTCAAAAATCATGTCTATGACAAACCATCCTTTTACTCCGACCATTAATGATGCATCCTCACAGCAACTCTTTTTAAATCGTCCATCAATCTCCATGCCTTTTCCTCTAAGAGTGCGAGAAGAAGCTTCTGAGCTAGAAGTATCGTTTTCAGGCATTCACAAGACGCCCATCATTGATTTAATTCCACCATGGCATCTCCGCCCTGTGTCATGTGACCTGTCTTTTATGCAGTTGAGCAAGAACAGGTCACCAAGGATTGCGATTCTGCAGCATTTCTTGTTTGTGCAGCATAAGTACCGCTGTGAAGAGTTTTACAGTGATGCGTCCAAGACTGCAACTGCTGTGGCTTGTGCTGCGCATGGGCCAAACTTTCACGTCAGTAAAACAATGAACCTTTGTAGCAGTATATTCGCAGCGGAAGCATACGGTATTTTAATGGTAATAAATCACATAGTCCAACATCAAATCCTAAAATCCATCGTGTACACGGACTCTCTTAGCGTCGTACAAGCACTTGCATCAGGAAAGCATGCTAAAAACGTTGTTATCAATCATGTCTTTAAGGCTATCATGTCTGGATATGCATCAAACCTTCAAATAACTTTCTGTTGGGTTCCAGGGCACTCTGGAATTGCCGGGAACAAAACCGCAGATCGAATGGCCACTGCAGCTACACTCTTGAATACAATGGACATAGCAACAGTGCCATACACAGACATGAAGCCACACATCAGACACCAACTTCGCAACAGATGGCAAACACACTGGAGTGAACAAACATATAACAAGTTACATGTTATAAAAACCATACACCACTGACACACGCAACAGATACACAGAAGTTGCCCTTGCTAGGCTACGGATAGGGCACACGCACGTCACACACTCGTATCTCCTCACGGGGTCTTCAAGACCCGAGTGTGGCAGGTGTGGAGAAGCCCTATCCGTAGTTCACATACTGATTCAATGCAAAGCACTTCACACAAAAAGACGCAAACAATTCCCACAGCTATACAAACTACACGTCCCACTACACCCAGCGTTTTTCCTGTCTGACGATCCCATGTTTTCTATCAAGTGTGTTTTTAAATATTTAGAAGAAGTTCAATTTTTAGACCTCATTTCATACCACGCGTGATCACTCCCTGGCCCTATACACCAGCCGTGCTCATTGTCGTTTTGTGATTTTACTTTTGTTTTTTCTGACTTTTCTTAGTGTTTAAGGTTTCACCCTCATATATGACTATTGTTTTGGCGCTCTTTGCCCCAGTTGGCCTTGCGGCTTAAACATCCAACCATCATCATCATCATCTATTAGGCTCTTTTCCGCATAAACCTCAGGTTTACCTCCGCTACATAGACGACATCTTCATGATTTGGGAACACGGTCGCGCGACTCTAGAAACGTTTATATCTCATCTCAATTCTTCGCATCCGACTATTAAATTCTCCTGCCAGTATTCTGAAAAAGAAGTGAACTTCTCAGATACTACCGTCATTTTAGACAACGGTAAACTTAAAACCATTCTTTATAGAAAACCAACGGACAGGCAGCAGTACCTAGACTATAAAAGCCATCACCCGAGACACTGCAAGCAAGGGATATTTGTAGGACAAGCCACCAGGCTTACAAGAGTATGCAGTGATGACAGTGACTACGTGTAGCACCTAGATGAACTCAAGTCCACCCTTATTAACAGGAACCACCCCAAAAGCTCGCTCGATCAACGCGCACCTAATCTCAAAAGGGATGACGTGCTCAACAAACAGCGACAAAACGAAAGCGCCAGGCCGCCTGCCCTAATAACTAAATTTTCAAACGCCCTCCCAAGCGTAAACAATATACTGCGCAAGTACTACCCCATTTTAGCCAGTAACGACCGACTTAGAAAGACTTTCCCGGAAGCCCCAAGGGTTACCTACCGGAGAAACAGGAATCTAAAAGATATTTTAGTGCATGCTAAAACAGGGCCTTCAAAGCAACCAGTCATAGCCAGCTGCTCCCGCCCCAGATGCAAGACTTGCAGGCACCTTCAGACCGACTGCATTCTAAAAAGCACAGCCAGTAATTATGTCCACAAGATTAATTCAAGTTTTACGTGCACTTCATCCAACATTGTGTATATGTTGGAATGCTCAATGTGCCACAAACAGTATATAGGCGAAACGAGTCAACCTATGAGCCTACGTCTTAATGGTCACCGGGCAGATACTCTTAGCAAATCCTCCATAGCTGTAGCGCAGCATTTCAACCAACCAGGCCACACTTTTGATGACCTTAAGTGTATACTTCAGTCAAACTTCAGGTCTCCTAGGGACAGGAAATACCGAGAATCCTATTTAATTCACAAATTCAACTCCATGGAACCTACTGGAATTAATGCGTCTAGGGGCAACTTGGAATCCTTGCGATATTCACCGGGAATACAGAAATAGGCACTGTCTTGCATATGCCTTATCCAAAGACTATTACCCCTCCCTCTATTCTTTACCTGGTCACCTAATTTCTTTTTTTTTCATTCCTTAGCTTCTAGCTTAATTCTCGCCCGCATCCCTCCAACCTTTGCTTTTGGAATTCCATTTTATTTATCTCTTTTTTTACTCCGCGTGGTCTTGTGCCCCGTACGTCACTCTAACTTTATCTTTTCGTTTTTGAGTTTCAGGACAGGCCTGTTCCAGGAATGTTGCCGTGGGTGACACGTGCCATTTCAGTTGACGGGTCATTGCGTTTTCTTTTGTGTGGGTTTGTATGGTTTCCATCCTTGTTTTTTTTTCTTTTTTCTTTTTTCCTTGACCTAGTTATTTCCCCCCTTCTCTACCTTTTCTTTTGACCTGAGGCTTGCAGATAGTTTCTGATAAGGACCCCACTCTCACCGCCTGGTCTGCTTCCGATGGTTCTGAGAACCTTTCCGTATGCCCCGCGGCGGGTCAACAAACACCCTCTCATCCTTTCTCTCCAAAAATTCCCCGAATATCAACCCCCGGCTGACTTCCCTGTGACCTACTGCGCGGCTCAAACTATACAACCTTCTTTGCTCCTCAATATTTCCCCGACATACTCCGAAACCAATCCGCTTTCTCAATTTCACTTCCTTCTTTCCTTCTCCCCTTTCACCTGGAGACCTACCCCAATATAAAGCCTGCCAGCCAGGCGATAGATTGCCCTGAAGAAAGCAAGTCTCTTTGCTGAAACGTTGGCAACAATCGTGCCAACGGTGGGGCAAACCTTGTTCAAAGTTTTCTTTTCTTGTGTTCTCTTCCATCTTCAAAAGTTCAACTGGTCCTTATATATATATATATATATATATATATATACATATATATATATATATATATATATATATTAAGGAAATGAGGGGCTCGTTGAGGAAATACAGAAAGATAAGTCAGCAGTCTACAACGCCAAAGGAGGCATAGGGGTGCGGTTAGGCTCTTTTTTTTTCACTACGGTTAATGAAGTAAACATTTTTTTTCTTAATATACAGAAGAAAGAAAGAAAGAAAACCAAACGCGCCCAGAGTGGGGACCGAACCCACCCTTTCGATTACATGTCGAATGCCTTACCAATTCGGCTATCTGGGCGACTGTGTTCTCCTTCACTTTCTGGGCTATTTATATTTCTAGAAGTGTATCTGACGCTTGAGGGTGGTAGCCAGCGCCACTCTGACTACACGGGGAGAAGGGCCACTCTGACTCCCACGGGGAAGGGGACCTTCTCCCCGTGTAGTCAGAGTGGCGCGGGTCCCACCCTCAAGCGTCAGATACACTTCTAGTAAATATAAATAGCCCAGAAAGTGAAGGAGAACACAGTCGCCCAGATAGCCGAATTGGAAAGGGCATTCGACATGTAATCAAAAGGCGGGGGTTTTGGCCCCCACTCTGGGCGCGGGGTTTTTTCTTTCTTTCTTTCTTCTGTATATTAAGAAAAAAAAATGTTTACTTCATTAACCGTAGTGAAAAGAAAAGACCAAAACCACACCCCTATGCCCCCTTTTGGCTTTTTGTAGACTGCGACTTATCTTTCTGTATTTTAAAATTATATATATATATTTTTCCAAAAAAAAAAAAGGGTGTGAACCGGAACCAACCGAACCGAAACCGGAACAAAACCGTTATTTTTGCCGGAACTGAACCCGAACCCGAACCGTTATTTTTAGAGCACGCTGAACCCGAACCGGAACTAAACCCGAAAAAAGAAATAAGGGTTACCGGTTCATGCCGAAACGGTTCGACCCCCCGGGTTTTGACACTGAAATTTAATGCAATTCGGGCCCCTTTTTTTTTTTCCACGTACCATCAACTTCGTACCCGCTCGCGAACTTTCCCCCCCCCAGACAATTGAACACTATCACGCTCTATGTAACAACGAGAGAAATGAATGAGCACCAATGTAGAAATTTCTGTTGCTGCTGGAAGCGCGAGCGTAGTGCAAGCTGACCACACGAAATGTCATTCTCCGCAGCTTGCAGGAGACATAAAACGATTTTGCCCTTCCCTAGCCCTAGCTGCGATTTTAGTGGAGCAATCAGGCTGCAGGAGTGCTCCAGTGCGCAACAGGGAAAGCCCATACCCGATGTGCGCAAAATATTTGCATTTCATAATTTGTTCCCCCCCCCGGGCGGGTGCCCAGAAGCAGACCTAAGGCTCGCATAATAAAGTTTATTCCTCCTCCTCCTCCTCCTCATAATTTGTTTAAAAGGCCCGACCCCTTGAAAATTTGTTAATCTTGACAAGTGTGACCGCAGGAGCGCTCAGTGGCTAACCCTTTGGCTGCTGACCACAAGTGGCTTCGATTTTTACCTTACCCACGACCGTTTTTGGGACAGTACAGGGGACAAGCTCCGTTTTTTACAAGTAAAAAAAACAACAGATGTGTCAGGGAAAACTTTTAAGGTGCGCACTTAATCCCGGGGGCAAGAAACTGCACCCCTTTACCTTGTCTTGGAAGCAAAAACCAGTAATAGAAACAGAAACAGATGACACGTGCAGAAAGGCAGCCCGGTACCTCACACTGCCCCATTCGCCCAGCGATCAATTTTTTTGTTTGTTCTGCAGTTTTGTCTCTTTCAAACTGCTTTTTTTTCGAAGGTCATTTGTAAGGGCCCAAAAGCCCCCGGGCCCAATTCGCTAACCCCTTCTACTGCTACTCGTTCCAAGGGGAGTTGATTTGATTTGATTGATTGGGGGGGTTTTTAACGCCCCCGGACGCAGCGCAGGCGATGAGGCGCGCCGTAGTGGAGGGCTTCAGATTTTAAATTTTTACCACCTGGGGATCTTTAAAGTGCGCAGAAATTTCGTAACACGGGCGGTTTTTTCTTTTCGCCTCCATCAGAAAAGCGGCCACCGAGGCCGGGAATCGAACCCGCGACCTCGCGCTCAGCAGCGCCTAGCCACTTTAGCCACCGCGGCGGGTCGGAAAGGGGGGTTTCTGCGGGGCGAATTAAAGAGCGTCTACCCAAAAAGGTTCCCTCTCATGCTCCGCGCGTCAAATTTTCCCCTTTTATTTTGTAAAACATAATCTGTTAAAATTCCGCAAGTAGCACACGGAACGATGGCCCGGGGGAAAGGGGGGGTACGATGAAAATACTGATTGTAAAGCACCCCAAAATTTAAACGTGATATTTGAACGCGCCAGTACGCAGACCTAAAATTTTAAAGGGTTCAACGTTTTGCGTGATGGGCGATTCCATAGCGCGATTGCGAAAAAAGAAAAGGCAGAAAATATATCCCACCGTCATATCTCTTGGCGTTTGCTATATGAATAGTTCCCAGGACAACATAAAGTCTGGACGAGAAAGTAGGTGGTAAATCGTCACCACTTCTCTTTTTTTTAATATCTCGTAATGTTTTAAAATTTGCTTTGCAATTTGGGGCCTCTGCCCTTGGGGAAAAGCCCGCATTTTGAGTTTTTTGTTTTGATTTTTCTGTCGCTTTAAAACTAAATATTTTTTTCTAATTCGTGACAATTCAACTCATCGAACCGGTTCGCGAACCGGTTCAAGTTCCCGAACCGGTTCGCGAACCGGTTCGGTAGGGGATTTTGTCGAACCGTAACTGAACCGGAACGAAATTATTTCACCCGAACCCCAAAACCCAACCGAACCGGTATTTTTTGGTTCCCACACCCCGATATAAAATATATATATATAAATATAAGTAAAGAGTCGGATACACAGCAAGAACAATAACAAAAATGTTTACTTACGTAGGGCAACGGGACTTGCCTTCATCAGAGTAAAATTACATGATTTTGATGTGCAAAATTTTAACACATTTCTTATATAGGTTTGCATAAAACTGTGAGAAAGAGCGGAAAATGTTTCGGAAAGGGGGAGTGTGCATACAGTCAGGCTACGCCCATGTTAAACATCAACAAAAAAAACAAGAAAAATAAAAAGGGGGGGGGGGGGGCAGAGAGAGAAAAAAGGGGGCGTGTTAACAATGCAGCGTTCAAGGTTGCACCATGACGGGTCAACGTATGCCGCGCGGGCTGCAAGTTCAGACAATGGGGGAAACTGGACAACCGCGGTTTGAAAAAAAAAGGGAAAAAGTATACAGTAAGGTATTCAGTGACTGCGGAGACTGGGGGGGGAAGCGAAGATGGGTGTGCCCCCCGCGGGTCAAGAGAATAGATAGGGGGCACAAAAGAGCATTTCACAGAAGCTAGCAATTGAACAGGAAATAGGTAGGGTCACAAAAGGTTAAAAATGAATAGATCACAAAGAGTTAAACATTCTTAAGTGGTGGTGGGAACGAGGCCTCCCTCCCCAGGACAAACGGCATTGTTGAGCCGCATTAGGCTAATAAAGCTGCTGTATTAGGAGAGTTTCTGCGAATTCTGATGGGGAAAATCGAGGGTAGGAATAATGAACATAGTTATAAAAATTATGAAGCCGCTAATTTTAATCGAGGGATAAGCACGTTAGTTTTCCGGTTTTAAATTTTTTTATTTCCCCAAACGTGGCTGACCCCAAAATTATAAATGAGATAACATTTCCCCAAGCTCGCGGTCGTGGAGCGTTTTGAAGGCGGATTCTAAAATCGTTGCTTTAAGATGTTCAAATGCATGCCCGGGACTGTTCACATGTCTTGACAGGGGCAAATAAGGGCAGCTTTTTGCATGAGAGCGGTGATTATTGAACCGTATTCGGAAGGGCGTTTCAGTTTGGCCGATATATTGTTGCCTACAAACAGTGCACTCTAGAAGATAACGACATTAGCGGGGTCACAGTTAAAGTTACCTTTTATATTTACGTAGTAGCTGAAGCCGTGCTGGTGGCGCGCTGTGTAGTGGTCATGTGTGGGCATACTTTACATCGGGGTTTTTTGCAGGGCATGCAGCCAGTAGTTGCCGGTTTGGTTGATACGAGAGTTAGTAAGAAAGTCACCTAAATTCTTATTACGCCGGTAGACAACGGGGTGGTGGTTCGGGGGAAAATGCTTTTTAAGCGGTCACTTTGCATTAGGATATTGTGATGTTTTTTTAGCACGGTTGACACTCTTGGAGCGGAGGATGAGTGGGTTAAAACTAAGTTGTTTGCGGGTTCCCGTTCGGGGCTTTTTTCTTACAGATTTCGTTACGGTCTAATTGGTTGGCTCGCACAATAGCGTCGTCGATAAATTTTTCCGGGTATTTTTTATTCAGGAGGGCGGTCTTGAGTTCTCGACAGTTTGAGTCAAAGTCGGCTTGGTTTGAGCAAATTCTCCTAAATCGGTGGGCTTGGATGTAAGGTATTGCTGTCTTGCAGTGTCTTACATGGCTGCTTCGGAAGTGCAAATACTGCCGCGTGTCTGTCGGTTTTCTATACAGTTTAGTTTGAAGCCGACCTTGGGAAAGGGAGTAACGGTGACGTCCAGAAAGTTTCACTGTGTTCCGAATAGGAATGAGCAAGGGAAATACTAGGATGGGCTAGGTTAAATGCCTCAATGAAGGTGAGGAGCTCCGCCTCACCGTGTTGCCAGATCATGAATATGTCATCAATATACCTTTTATAGTACATTGGCTTTAAATTTTGGGTGTCAAGAAAGTTTGATTCGAGGTGAGCCATAAAGATATTAGCGTAGTTAGGTCCGATTCGAGTTCCCATTGACGTTCCGCTGACTTGCACGTAATGAACTCCGTCGAACTCAAAATTGTTAAGTTCAAGAATAAGCCTAAGGAATGTTTAGAGAGCAGAAGAATCGATAGGTTTGTCGCACGATGACTGCTCATACGCAAGGGATACAGCGGCGATGCCATCTTCATGGGGGATGTTAGTATACAGTGACGCAACATCAAGGGTGACTAGAAGGCAGTTATCAGGAATTTCAATTTTTTAGATGTCTGAGAGAAAGTCATTGGTATCCTTAATGAAGGAGGGAAAGCTGGGCGGAATGTCGCAAATGAGATTATCCACATAGCGCGAGAGGTTTTCGGTAACAGTGCCAATGCCAGAAACAATGGGGCGCCCTGGGTTGTTCACCTTGTGAATCTTTGGGAGAAGATAGAATTTACCGGCTACTGGGCTTAAGGGGATCAGGGAACGAGCCGTGGTTTCATTTATTGTTTTATTTTTAACAAGCTCAGCAAGTTTATCTTTGACAATTTGCTTATAATCTTGAGTGGGATCATTGGGTATAAAGCACTACCCAATGATCCCACTCAAGATTATAAGCAAATTGTCAAAGATAAACTTGCTGAGCTTGTTAAAAATAAAACAATAAATGAAACCACGGCTCGTTCCCTGATCCCCTTAAGCCCAGTAGCCGGTAAATTCTATCTTCTCCCAAAGATTCACAAGGTGAACAACCCAGGGCGCCCCATTGTTTCTGGCATGGCACTGTTACCGAAAACCTCTCGCGCTATGTGGATAATCTCATTTGCGACATTCCGCCCAGCTTTCCCTCCTTCATTAAGGATACCAATGACTTTCTCTCAGACATCTCAAAAATTGAAATTCCTGATAACTGCCTTCTAGTCACCCTTGATGTTGCGTCACTGTATACTAACATCCCCCATGAAGATGGCATCGCCGCTGTATCCCTTGCGTATGAGCAGTCATCGTGCGACAAACCTATCGATTCTTCTGCTCTCCAAACATTCCTTAGGCTTATTCTTGAACTTAACAATTTTGAGTTCGACGGAGTTCATTACGTGCAAGTCAGCGGAACGTCAATGGGAACTCGAATCGGACCTAACTACGCTAATATCTTTATGGCTCACCTCGAATCAAACTTTCTTGACACCCAAAATTTAAAGCCAATGTACTATAAAAGGTATATTGATGACATATTCATGATCTGGCAACACGGTGAGGCGGAGCTCCTCACCTTCATTGAGGCATTTAACCTAGCCCATCCTAGTATTTCCCTTGCTCATTCCTATTCGGAACACAGTGTAAACTTTCTGGACGTCACCATTTCTACTTTGAAGGTCGGCTTCAAACTAAACTGTATAGAAAACCGACAGACACGCGGCAGTATTTGTACTTCCGAAGCAGCCATGTCAGACACTGCAAGACAGCAATACCTTACAGCCAAGCCCACCGATTTAGGAGAATTTGCTCAAACCAAGCCGACTTTGACTCAAACTGTCGAGAACTCAAGACCGCCCTCCTGAATAAAAAATACCCGGAAAAAGTTATCGACGACGCTATTGTGCGAGCCAACCAATTAGACCGTAACGAAATCTGTAAGAAAAAAGCCCCGAACGGGAACCCGCAAACTAACTTAGTTTTAACCCACTCATCCTCCGCTCCAAGAGTGTCAACCGTGCTAAAAAAACATCACAATATCCTAATTAATGCAAAGTGACCGCTTAGAAAGCATATTCCCCGAACCACCACGCGTTGTCTACCGGCGTAATACGAATTTAGGTGACTTTCTTACTAACTCTCGTATCAACCGACCGGCAACTACTGGCTGCATGCCCTGCAATAAACCCCGATGTAAAGTATGCCCACACATGACCACTACACAGCGCGCCACCAGCACGGCTTCAGACTACTACGTAAATATAAAAGGTAACTTTAACTGTGACTCCGCTAATGTCGTATATCTTCTAGAGTGCACTGTTTGTAGGCAACAATATATCGGCCAAACTGAAACGCCCTTCCGAATACGGTTCAATAATCACCGCTCTCATGCAAAAAGCTGCCCTTATTTGCCCCTGTCAAGACATGTGAACAGTCCCGGGCATGCATTTGAACATCTTAAAGCAACGATTTTAGAATCCGCCTTCAAAACGCACCACGACCGCGAGGTTCGGGAATCTTATCTCATTTATAAGTTTGGGTCAGCCACGCTTGGAATTAATGAAAGTTACGGAAAACTAACGTGCTTATCCCTCGATTAAAATTAGCGGCTTCATAATTTTTATAACTATGTTCATTATTCCTACCCTCGAGTTTGCCATCAGAATTCGCAGAAACTCTCCTAATACAGCAGCTTTATTAGCCTAATGCGGCTCAACAATGCCATTTGTCCTGGGGAGGGAGGCCTCGTTCCCACCACCACTTAAGAATGTTTAACTCTTTGTGATCTATTCATGTTTAACCTTTTGTGACCCTACCTATTTCCTGTTCAAATTGCTAGCTTCTGTGAAATGCTCTTTTGTGCCCCCTATCTATTCTCTTGACCCGCGGGGGGCACACCCATCTTCGCTTCCCCGAACTAGTCTCCGCAGTCACTGAATACCTTACTGTATACTCTTCCCTTTCTTTTCAAACCGCGGTTGTCCAGTTTCCCCCATTGTCTGAACTTGCAGCCCGCGCGGCATACGTTGACCCGTCATGGTGCAACCTTGAACGCTGCATTGTTAACACGACCCTTTTTCTCTCTCTCGCTCCCCCCCCCCCTTTTTATTTTTCTTGTTTGTTTGTTGATGTTGTAACATAGGCGTAGCCTGACTGTATGCACACTGCCCATTTCCGAAACATTTTCCGCTCTTTCTCACAGTTTTATGCAAACCTATATAAGAAATGTGTTCAAAATGTTTGCGACATCAAAATCATGTAACTTTACTCTGATGAAGGCAAGTCCCGTTGCCGCTACGTAAGTAAACATTGTTTGTTATTGTTCTTGCTGTGTATCCGACTCTTTACTTATACTATTTCTGCGCGCTTTGTGAGTTTATCTTTCTCAAGATTTATATATATATATATATATATATATATATATATATTCAGGGTGTCGAAGTGGAACCGAACCGAACCGAAAATCGGAACCGAACCGGTATTTTTTCCGGAACTGAACCCGAACCCGAACCGTTGTTTTTTGAGCACGCTGAACCCGAACCGGAACTGAACCGAAAAAAAAATAACGGTTATCGGTTCATGCCGAATCGGTTCGACCCTCTGTTGTTGATATTGCACAGTCAATGCAATTCAGGCCTTTTTTTCTTTCACGTACCATCAACTTCGTACTTGCTCGCGCACTTTCCCCTCCAGACAATTGAACACTATCACGCTCTATGTAACAACAGGGGAAATGAATGAGCACCAATGTAGCATTGGTCTGTTGCTGCTGGAGGCGCGAGCATAGTGCAAGCTGACCAAACGAAGTGTCATTCTCGGCAGCTTGCAGGGGATGTAAAACGATTTTGCCCTTCCCTAGCTGCGACTTCATTGAAGCAATCAAGCTGCAGGAGCGAAAGCTCACACCCGATGTGCGCAAACGTTTTGCATTTCATAATTTGTTTAAAAGGTCCTACACCTGCAAATTATTAATACTTGACAAGTGTGACCGCAGGAGCTGCTCAGTGGCTAAGCCGTTTGCTAAGCCGTTTGCCCAACTCGCTACATTGTTTCTACTGCTACTTGTTCCGGAGGGGAGTACTGCTGTGGACGAATTAAAGAGCGTCTACCCAAAAAGTCCCATCTCATGCTCCGCGTGTAAAATTTCCCTTTCATTTTGTAACCGCATTATCTGTTATAAGATTCCGCAATGTAGCACACGGAGCGATAGTAGGGGTTCATACGGTACGATGACATACTGATTGTAATGCACACTTTCGGTATCGCAAATAGAATTGCAGTGGTCAGAGCAATAATGCAGTGACTGAGCGTTAACTAAAGCTTACTTTTAACAAAAGTGTGGCTAACACATTCGATAAGCTGACAGCTAACAAATTATTCAGGGTGACCAAATATTCTAATTAATTGGTAGTATTTATGTGCCTGTTGTAGGATTTTTTGTTTTGTTACAAATATAAAAAATGTGCGCCATGGGCGATTGCATAGCGACAATTGCGATATCAACAAAAAAGGAAAGGACAGAAAATATATCCCACCGTCATATCTCTTGGCGTTGGCTTTATGAATAGTTGCTAGGACAACATAAAGTCTGAGCGATAAAGAAGGTGGTAAATCGTCGCCACTTCATGTGTTTTTCTAATATCTCCTAATTGTTTAAAGTTTCCTTTAAAATTGCGCCACTGCCCTTGGGGAGCAGAAGCATTTTGAATGTTAGTTTGTGTTTTGATTTGACGGTCGTTTTAAACTAGTAAATGTTTTTTTTTCTAATTTCAGTTATAATTCAACTCATCGAACCGGTTCGCGAACGGGTTCAAGATCCCGAACCCGTTCGCGAACCGGGTCGGTACGTGATTTTGTCGAACCGGAACTGAACCGGAACGAAATTATTTCACCCGAACCCGAACCGTAACTGAACCGGTATTTTTTTTTGGTTCGACACCCTGATATATATATATATATATATATATATATATATATATGGGTTCAGAAATGAGGGGCTCGTTAGGAAATACAGAAAGAAATGCCGGCAGTCTACAACGCCAAAGCAGGCATAGGGGAATGATTAGACAATTTTTTTTATCGTTAGTGATGTTACATTATTTTTTTGTTGTTGTTATTAATTACATGAGAAAGAAACAAAGAAAAACACGCGCCCAGAGTGGGGACCGAACCCACGCCTTTCGATTAGATCTCGAATGCCTTACCAATTCGGCTATCTGGGCGACTGTGTTCTCCGTCACTTTCTGGGGTATTTATATTTACCACAACTGTATCTGACGCTTGAGGGTGGTAGCCAGCGCCACTTAGACTACACGGGGAGAAGGGGACCTTCTTTTCAACCCCCGGGGCGTGACGCGAACGTCTACAGCCTGTCATAAGCGGGTAACTGGCGGTAAACCCTCTTATGCTACCTTGGCATCAAGGCTGCCAATGCGGTCATGCCGGCGTGCTGAAAAGGTACCAGCGCCTCCATCTGCGGTACTACTGGCGCGGGATGTACAGCTTCGTCTGCAAGTTCGTCCGCTCATGCCCTGACTGTCAACGCCGCAAGTCGCCGCCTCATCATCAGGCCGGCCCATTACAGCCCTTGCCTTGCCCAGAGCGCCCCTTCGATCGTGTGGGCATTGACTTGTACGGCCCACTGCCTTTTACAGCTGCCGGTAACCGTTGGGTCATTGTCGCCATTGAACATCTCACACGCTACACCGAGACGGCCGCATTACCGGCTGCCACAGCACGGGACGTGGCTTCTTTTATTTTACATCGCTTCATCCTTCGCCATGGTGCCCCTAGGGAATTACTCAGCGATAGAGGCCGCGTTTTCCTGTCCGAAGTTGTTGAAGCTCTCCTTACTGAATGCCGCGTTGTTCATCGGACCTGCACGGCATATCACCGGCAGACCAACGGTCTTACCGAGAGATTTAATCGCACTCTTGGTGATATGCTCGCCATGTACGTTTCTTCAGACCATACTAACTGGGACTCAGTCCTCCCATTTGTCACGTACGCATACAATACCGCGACGTAGTCTACTGCCGGCTTCTCGCCGTTTTTTCTTCTGTACGGCCGCGAACCGACTCGCCCCCTTGACACCATTCTCCCGTACAGAGCTGACGCCGCTGTGTATTCGATTGTGTCTCAAGTATCCTCTTATGCCGAAGAATGCCGTCAACTTGCCCGCTCATTTACATCCGATGATCAATTCACGCAAAAGAATCGCCATGACAAGGACCTCCCAGATGTATCTTTCACCCCCGGTGTGGCTGTGGGTACCATCCACACCTTCTGGACAATGCAGTAAATTTCTCTCTAACTATCACGGCCCATACCGGGTCCTGGAGCGTACCTCGCCCGTTAATTACCTTGTCGAGCCAGTACAGCCTTCACCCGACCAACGCCGACGTGAAAAAGATACAGTCCATGTACAACGCCTGAAGCCTTACTACGACCCCCTCGTCTTATCGTGCCCCTAGGCAGCCAGGATGGCTGCTCTTCAGCGGGGGAGTGATTGTAAAGAAGATAGTCACCGAGTCAATGCAACGGACAATCTCCTGTTTGGTGGTATGCGTCAGTGCGAGGACGGTGCAACGGAAAATCTTCCGTCTGTGGGCATGCACCAGGGTCAGGGCAATATCATGGTTCAGTTTTGGTCACGTCCTATCGCACCCGCTTGTCTCGTGCTCGCCCTGTTCCGACCGGCTGAAACGACCGCTTGGTTTGGCCCAGCTCATCGTCGTACCCCTATCTGCCCTCCCAATAAACACCATTCATATATATATATATATATATATATATATATATATATATATATATATATATATATTTTGTAAGCGCTGGTTATTGCCCCGACACCAGAGGAATGTGCGTCCGGACAATCCCCCGGTAGTTGTACACAAAAGGTATGTGCGAAGTACTAGCAGAAGGGTATGCGCCTGTGGACTCGTACTCCAGAGGCCTGTCTTCCACATGCAATCATGCCTCATCATCGTCATCAGTTGTCTATCATCATCAACGCCCGTCTTGGTTGTTCTCTGGGGCTCGCTCCCTGTCACGTAGGACAAGGCTCGCCTAATAAAGACGTTCCCCAAGACTACTGGTGCGCGCCTTACAAGATATATATATATATATATATATATTGTAAGGCCGATGGTAGGCGAGGCAGACCAGTACGCGCAAACCGCTTTATTCGCAGGCCGAGCTGCAAGGCGGCAAGATGGCGACCGAACCAGGTTACCGATGATGATAGTTCGAGAAGGTAGAAGAATCGGTGATGATGAGTATATACAGAGATGAAGAAGCCGTGGCCGCAACCGAGCGCCAGTGAAGATTGCATTCCACTGGGACATTGCATTCAGCGTTCCGACCTTCCACAAACGAGGCTACCACTGGTCTCACAATATTTCACCCCCCGGAGCGAGAGCGGCCGCCTGGTCGCGTTTTACTGCGAATACGCCGGTGGTGGAACGCCTTGAGGCGGGAAACGTGGACAATCTCCGTGCCACGATGACGGTGGTCCGAACTTCGCAAATGGGGGTGACGCGATAGTTCACCGGAGAGGTAGCCTCAAGAACCTTGCAAGGGACCAAGGAACCGGTGTAGGAATTTTTCGCAGAGGCCTGGAGAGCGAACGGTGTCCCAGACCAAGACTTCGTCACCAGGTCGGAAAGAAACGGACCGGCGAACAGCGTCGTAGCGTTCTTTGCGGTCTTGTTGGCTTGCTTCTGTGCGCATGCGAGCCAGGCGCCCACAGTGGTCGATCCGAGACACGAATTGTTCCGGAAACGATGCAGAAGCGGACACAGGAGCGGTAAAGAAACAGGTATCAAGCACGTGCGATGGATGACGGGCGTAGACAAGGTAGAAAGGCGCGTACCCTGTAGTGCTTTGAACTGCCGTGTTATAGGCAAAGGTGACTGAAGGTAATACTAGCGTCCCAATTTCTGTGGTAGGGGTCGTATGTACATTGATATCATGTCAGAAAGCGTGCGGTGGTGAAAACGTTCGGTGAGCCCGTTCGTTTTGTGGATTGGTAGCTTGATGTCATTTTGTGGGAGGTATTAGAGGCACGAAGTACTTCGGCAAGGATTCTCAGATAGAAACATCTTGCCGCGGTCACTTAACAGTACTCGAGGGGCTCCATGTCGTAGCAGGATGTGTCGCAAAAAGAAGGCAGCGACGTCGCCAGCGCTAGCCGAGGGAAGTGGCGCTGTCTCCGCGTAGCGAGTCAAGTGATCAACGGCCGTGACGATCCAGCGGTGACCAGTGGGACGTCGTCGGTAAGGGCCCATACAAATCAATACCGACCACTTCAAACGGCGTAGTTGGACACGGAACAGGCTGGAGGAGACCGACAGGGGTTGCCGTAGAGCGCTTGCGGTGCTGACAGGGTGAACAGGACTGCGACGTATTTCACCACACTGGTCGAGAGTCCTGGCCAAAAGAAGCGACCCTCGAATGCGGGTCGTACGTCTTTGAAAGGCCAAGGTGGCCGGCGGTGGCGCTCGTCATGAAAAGCTTGCAAGACGCGACTCTGGAGAGAACGAGGCACAACTGGGACCCATGTGGCGCCATTTGGGTCGGTGGTTTCTGCGATACAGTGCACCGTCTATGAGCTGGACTGCCGCAGTTGGCGACCGTAGGCGGCTATTCGGTGGACGTGTCGAACCAGCGAGCCGATTCCATTATTTTCTGGCAGTAACTGTCTGCTCGTTGATGATCGACCAAGTCGCGGCGGTCGTCAGCCGGTGCATAGTCGACAGGTTCAATGATAATGGCGGTGTATGAGGAAGCGACGCTATGTCATTTGAAGACGGCAATCAGCGGGCACCGCGAAGAGTGCGTCTGCGTCTACATGCTTGGTCCGGACTTGTAGGTAACTGTAAAGTCGTACTCTTGCAATCGCAGAATCCAGCGTCCCAGGCGTCCCGACAAGTTTTTCAATGAAGACAGCCAGCACAGAGCGTGATGGTCTGTGACGACGGTGAAATGTCGGCCGTAGAGATATGGCCGAAACTTTTGCACAGACCACACAACGGCCACACACTCCTGTTCCGTTATTGTATAATTCGTCTCCGCTCGTGTTAGAGAGCGGCTGGCATAAGCAACAACCCTCTCCCGGTGGTGAGCATCGCGCTTCAACAGAACGGCGCCAATGCCATGCCCACTAGCGTCGGTGTGGAGGATCGCCGGTCTCGATTCATCAAAGTGGCATAATACAGGTGCAGAAGTAAGCGCATGCTTGAGGGTCTTGGAAGGCCTTTTCGCAGGCATGACTCCAGTCGAAGGGGGTAATCAGAATTTAATAGCTGGTTCAGAGGTGCAGCGAGAGTAGCAAAATTTGCGGACAAAACGGCGAAAATCGGGGACGCCACGCCGAGGAAAAAACTACGCAGCGCTTTTTGTTGCTGAGGTCGAGGAAAATTGGCTACAGCAGAAATTTTGTCTGGGTCGGGGCGTATGCCATCTTTACTGACGACGTGACCAAGAACCTTTATAGATTTGCTAGAAAAACGACATTTCTTGGTGTTCAGAGTCAGGACCAGCCTTTGCCAGGCAAGTCAACACCTCGTCCAGACGCTGCAGATGTTCCGGCAAAACTTGACGAAAAGATGGACGATGTCGTCAAGGTAACACAGGCATGTTTTCCATTTAAGGCCGCGAAGGACCGTATCTATCATGCGCTCAAATGTGGCTGGGGCGTTGCATAAGCCAAAAGGCATTACGTTAAATTCGTACAAGCCGTCTGGAGTCGCAAACGCCGTTTTCTCTTTGTCAGACTCGCGCATGGTGATCTGCCAGTAGCCAGATCGCAGGTCCAGACTACAGAAATATTCAGCCCCTTGTAGACGGCCCAGCGCGTCATCAATGCGCGGCATCGGATACACATCCTTCCGGGTAATCCTATTCAAAGCCCGATAGTCCACGCAAAAGCGTACGGAACCATCTTTTTTCCTAACCAGAACAACAGGAGATGACCACGGGCTCGAGGAAGGTCGAATAACGTTTCGTTGAAGCATGTCCGCGGCGTTTTCTTCTATGACTTTCCGTTCCGACGACGACCCACGATACGGGCGGCGGCGAACAATGTGAGTCCCATCTGTCTCAACACGATGCTCTGCAACAGACGTCTGTCCAAGGTTGGTGGAGATGCAGTCAAATGAGTTTTTGTGTTTTTCGAGCAGCTCAAGTAGGAGTCTCGTTTCGAACGCCGTGAGGTCATCGCTAATCGTGGTTGCCAGGGTGGGACGTGAGGACCCGGAATCTGAAGACAGGGGAACGGAAGACACAGAGCAGAGGGGAACCAGAGACAGACTGTCATCAGCCACAACGGAAGCGAGCGTGGTGCCTTCAGGGAGGAGTATCGTCTCAGAAGTGATATTTGTAACAATGAGCGGCGCAGACCCACGTGCAAAACGGACAAAGCAGGTCGCGATAATGATTCCTTGGGGAATAAAACGCGCAGAAGGAACGATTAACGCATCACCATCACGAATTTGGGTTGAGTGAACTGAAAGGACTGTATCGTGGCCCGGGTATAAAACGTAATCGGCACTTGCTGTCAAATTCAGTTGTGGCTTTTCTTCCAGAATGTTGGTGTCCTCCGTATCTGCGAGTTCAATTTGCGGTTGCTGGCACGAAATGACGGCGGATGCGGATGACAAGAAGTCCCAGCCCAAGATGAGGTGATGCGCACACGGTGCCAACACTGCACACTGAACGTGATGACGAAGTTGACCGACTGAAATTCGTACCGTGCACTGTCCGGATGGCCTGATCGTGCTGCTATTGGCGCCATGCAAATAAGGTTCACTGTAGGGTGTTCGAACCTTGCGTAGTCGGGCACACAATTCCATACTTATCACCGAAATACTGGCACCAGTGTCAATAAGGGCATCTACACAAACACCTTCAACCAAAACTGACAACATGTTCGATGGACGCTCCGGAGGCATTGTAAGTTTCCCACGTGATGCAGTTTCCCCTCCCAAAACTGCATTCCGAGTGTTTTCCGAGTGCTGTTCGGTGACGTAGGTCGCAGGCCGAAGGGGAAACAGCGCCCGACGGCCTGGCGATGGTGAGCGGCGTCGCGTATCGCGCGGCCTACGAGAAAAGTCGGTTGGTGGCTCAGGTGGCGATGGTGAACGGCGTGAGAAAGACGGGTGCGTACGATGCACGTAGTCGAAGTAATTAGGACGTACATAATCGCGTTCGTAGGCTGCGTAGCCGCGTCGTTCGTCACGTTGGCGCCTTCGACAAAATCGGGAGATGTGACCCCGGATGCCACAATAATAGCAGACTGGCCGGCCAACGTTGGGGTCTTGGTGTGGCGTGAAATAAGTCGGCGCGGTATGCAATCGAGGCATGGCGGCCACATAGCCGGGCGGGGCCTGTGTAGTAATGGGACTGAGCGGTAGAGGATGCCGACCAGCCACATCCGAGTAGGATGGCGTTGCCACAGAAACAGGTTGGGTGGGAGGCGGAAGTACGGGCATAGCCGCGAGCTCCTCCTTAACAATATCCCGTACGCCAGGCACAGAAGGAGCTTCGCGGACACAGTGTGCACACTGGGAAATATTGGCGTGCATCTCCTCGCGAATTATACAGCGTATCAACGCACGCAGGTCTTCATTTCCCAGATGGTGGGTAGGAGCCGTGTCTTGACGAAGGCGGATGGACTGTAGTTCGTCGAGACGCTTACAAGTGGAGATCACGTCCGACACGGTTGTGGGGTTCTGCGTTGCCGGTGTGGTGAACGCGAACTCACCGATTTCTTTCAGAACGTGGCGTACACGGTCAGCTTCCGGCATGTTATTGTCGGCGGGACGACACAGCGCCAGAACGCCCTCGATGTATGAGGTGTACGTTTCATGCGCATGTTGCACACGGGTCTCGAGTTTCTTTTTCGCGCTGTCGCTCCGAGCTTTAGAAGAGCCGAAAATCCGGCGGAACTGAGCAACGAAATCGGCCCAGTAGGTGATGGTATGCCGGTTATTTAGATACCACGTTTCCGCAACCTCGGTCAGGGAGAACGAAACATTTTGCCGCTTGAGGTTATCGTCCCAGCGGTTGAATGCGCTCACCCTTTCGTAGTTGTCCAGCCACTTGTCGGCATCATCGTCACGAAGGCCAGCGAAGAAAGGAGGTTCACGCTGGGGGCTGGTTATGATGTACTGGGGGGTTGGTGGAGCCGTGGCGTTCGCCGATTCCAGCGTCATCGCTGTAGTTTCCGGCATTAGGCGGCGACCCGAACGGAGCTCCAGTGGGGCAGCTTGAGAGGTGGATTACGGGACCGAAACGCACCTTCCACCACTTGTAAGGCCGATGGTAGGCGAGGCAGGCCAGTACGCGCAAACCGCTTTATTCGCAGGCCGAGCTGCAAGGCGGCAAGATGGCGACCGAACCAGGTTACCGATGATGATAGTTCGAGAAGGTAGAAGAATCGGTGATGATGAGTATATACAGAGATGAAGAAGCCGTGGCCGCAACCGATCGCCAGTGAAGATTGCATTCCACTGGGACATTGCATTCAGCGTTCCGACCTTCCACAAACGAGGCTACCACTGGTCTCACAATATATATATATATATATATTAGGGTTGGCAGTCAAGATAACCTCGGAAAACAAAAGGGGAGGATGTGGTAGGCCATTGAAACAGATAAAGGATTTGGAAAGATAGAAAGTGGAAAAAAAATACCCCGCCAGGTGGGATCCGAACTCACGACCTCCAGAATACCGGTCTGGCGCGATGACCACTACTCTGGCTCTCTGACTGACTCTCTATATTTATAAGGCTTTCAACAATGCCATTCAAGAGGGCATAGTCGGAAAACTTGTCGCTGCCCTCTCAGTGAAAAGACAAGGAAATAAATTTGTTACTACCTATATCAACATTCCCTTCGTGTCAAGCCACGTGGTGCAACGCCTACTGCCATGAAAGAGGAGTTCCGTGAGACCTCGTAATCTGCCATTCAGCTTTAATGTGGTGCTTTTGTCCTCCTATGCAGATTACATGGACTGATTATGCTATGATTAGAAGAAATGTATTCATGTCGAGCTTCAAGCTCAGCTGTTTCTTTAGAGCGTAAACTGGCTACGTTCAATCTGCACTTATATCTAAATAAGAATGAATTTCTCACTGCTGATGGGGAGCGTTCGACCAACACGAACCAAGCTGCCCCAAATCAAGATGCCTATGCGGTTTTGTTTAATATTTTTTTGAGCCGTATGCCTTAATAGTAGCGCCCCTGCCCATAAATATCCATCGGAGCTAAATAAAAAAAAATGCACGCCAATCCACCGTGTGAACGTGGTTGGAAGGCAAAGCTGTAAATGACACCCACAACGATTTGATTACTGGTTATTTCACTCGCGTTGCTCTACAAATAGTGAAACCAGAGACAAGTGAAATGCACTTAACCACACTTCATTACTTCAAAGAGATATTCTTCTCTAAGGTTAAATCAATCCATAATTCATGTTGACGAGGATGGCTTGGTGGGCTAGTTGGTGTAGCATCATAAAGGGTTAACAGCGCACAAACACGATGACACACAAGGAAGAGCAGACGGGACAAGCGCTGAACTACAATTGATTTTTTATGTCACCATGAAAGACATATAAACCAAGACACATCTAATAAGAAGGCCCAAAAAATATGACCAACACTTATCTCGCGCCCCGCCTTCTACGCTCGTTTCCCCAGATACTGTTTTTCTTTTTATGAGAGTGCAACAGTTGGCCTGCTGACGCAGGTTTCATGAAGCGTTCAATCTCGAGGGCCTCGATAACCTCTCGTGTATGTCTGCCCTTTCCTCTAGCAATGACTGAGCAGTCCTCAAACAGCGGCACGCAGGCGCAACCTTTGCAGTGCGCAGCAAGGTGGCCCGAAACAGCTGTCTTTTCTGCGAGAATTTTATGTTCCCTGAGCCTATCATTAAGTCATCTGCCCGTCTGGCCGACATAGGTTTTTCCACAATCCAATGGGAGCGAATAAATAACGCCTTCAGCACATTCCACAAATTGTTCCCTGGGCCCCATTCTCGACTGCCCAAATTGCCGGCAATTCAGGCAATTCGCCGGAAGTCTTTTCCCATTGGCTTTCAATTTTGGTCACGTGCTTGTGTTTGACAAAGCGGTTGTGTGTGCTGTCGTCATTTTGACGTTTCATGTTGTAGTTCAGCGCTTTTGGGTTGTCGTGTTTGTGCGCTGTTAACCCTTTATGATGGTTGGTTGAGTTGTTTTGGTGATGCAAAGGACTGGAAACTTTTTTTATAAAATTAAAGGAAGATCAAATCTGGTGCTAGACGATCCGTCTCTGCCGCCGCCGTAGGACCTGACGAGATCGGCGGCAGAAACGGATCTGAAGTTTGATGCCATGCGTTGGGGTCATCATGATCAGCAGCAGCAGCCTATTTACTCCCACTGCAGGGGCGAAGGCCTAACATCTTGAAGTGCAAAGGTGCGCTGCCTGACACAAAAAACGCAGAACAGGGTAAATAACACAAAAACAGACAAGGTGAGGCGCCCTGTTCTACGTTATTCACCCTGTTCCACGTTTTTCGTGTCTGGCAGCGCACCTCTGCACTTCAAGATCTTAAAACACCAAATAGCCCACTCCCACCCGCCGCGGTGGCTCAGTGGCTAAGGCGTTGCGCTGCTGAGCACAAGGTCGCGGGTTCGATTCCCGGCCGCGGCGGCCGCTTTTCTGATGGAGGCGAAAAGCAAAAACGCCCGTGTGTACGAGATTTCGGCGCACGTTAAAGATCCCCAGGTGATGAAAATTAATCCGGAGCCCTCCACTACGGCGCGCCTCATCGCCTGCGCTGCGTCGGCGCGTTAAACCCTACAATCAATCAATCAACTAGCCCACTCCCAAGCCTTCCAAAGGCCTATCCCATGAATCTCCAATTTTTCCGGTCCTGTGCTAACTGCGAGAAATTTGTCTCTGCAAACTTTTTATCTGCCCATCTAATTTTCTGCCGCCCCTACCAAGCTTTCCTTCACTAGGGATCCACTCTGTTACCCTTAAAGGGGCGCTGAGGTGATTTGTAAACATTGCGGGATAGGGCGGGTCCCTAGGCCCTGTTTCGACCACTCTGAGCGCGTTTACGCGAATTTATTTAGCAGAAAAATAAATTCGAAAATGCTGTCCCCCTCTCTGCACCCAAATATGGGGGAAAAGCTCTAAATATGGGGGGAAAGCGCATGGCATTTGAGCGTCTGCGGGGACGCGGAGGGTGTTCATCCACTGCATAGGCCTCGGCTAGTGATTGCTACGATTCCAAGCCGTCCTGGGAGGCTAATCTTGTGCATTTTACAGCCGACAACAGGCAGGAGCGCGCGACGACGATTACTGAGGTATTGAGAATTCCCATCCAACGATGCCATCGGATGTCAAGCACGTTGTTTTAAAGAACCGAAACCGGAACTTGTTTGGTTGCTAACCTTGGGCATCGTCCAATCACGGTGCGTCTCCTCCCGTCGTCACAGCCTTTAGTTGGTGCGGCCGCCGCAAACCGCGCATGGTAGTTTTTCTTTTTTTGCGCTTTGTAAAATTATTACCGACTTGTCAACCGGATAAACGATGAAAGTGTGCTAATTTGAGCCAGTCCACGCAGTGCAAGCAAAAACGGGAGCTTGATAAATTTACTTCAGTGTCCCTTTAACGAACAACGGTTATCGTGCCTTCGCATTATCCGGCCTTCACACACCCATTGCTTTTTCTTGATTTCCAATAATAATGTCCATAACGCGTGTTTGTTCTCTACCCCACCATTCTCTCTGTTCCCTTAACGATATACGTCTCAACTTGCGTCCCATTGTTCGCTGAGTCGTCCTCCATTTAAGGTGATTAAGTAAGCCTTGAAGTTTCTGCCCCGTAGGTGAGTACCGCTAAGATGCAGTTGTCATGCACTTTCTTCTTCAGGGACAATGGTAGGGTGTCATCATTATCCGAGAATGTCTGCCGAATGCACTCCCCCCCATTCTCATCTTTCTAATTATCTCTGCCTCATGGTTGCGATCCCGGATCACTACTTTGCCTAAGTAGATATATTCGATTACCACTTCCACTGCCTCGCCACCTATCTCAAACTGCTGTGCTGACCCGAGGTTATTGATCATTACTTTAGTTTTCTGCATATTGTCACGAAGCCAGAGACGACGCAGTTGTCTTGAAGGAAAACATTTTTATTGGAGCGAACTTGTGCTCCCCTAACAACTCAAAGAATACACAGGCGGCGAAGCAGCAGTCAACAAAGTGACGTGTGCGGGCGAGCGTCGACCATCGGAATGCTCTGGCGTCTGCTCTGCAGGCTTTTATCTTTCGGCGCGAGTGTTTCTGGAACCGTCGATTTACATTCAGAACATCGTAGATCAGAGAAGAATATTCTGGGTTAGTGACGCTAACACGAAACAGTCTGCTTATCTGAATGAGATAGCCCGTGCAGCATAAAAATGAAGAATGCAAGACGCGCTTCGATTGACACAGACCACAGAGCCGGGGTTAGCCTGACAGTAAAAACAAACAATAAATAAACAAACAAACGCATACCTGTTTCGCGGCATTACCCCCCCCCCCTCTAAGAGTGCATCCACCCGATGCTAAAACACAAGACAGTCCGAACAAACAACAAAAAGTCCGTCTATCGCATGGTAAGGTTTCAAGCGAACCACGCGGACAACTTCGGGCACGTGCATCGTCGTGATGTTTCTGAAGCACCATCGGGAATCACCTCGTAGGTAAGTTAGCCGACACGTCGTAGAATCTGGTAGGGTACGAAATACTGTCGCAGAAGCTTCTCACTGAGTCCGCGTCGTCGGGTGGGAGTCCAAACCCAAACATGATCCCCTTGGTTGTACTCGGTGTCTCGGCGTCGGAGGTTGTAGCGCCCGGCATCCACGAGCTGCTGGTCCGTTGTACGAACTCGAGCGAGCTGGCGGGCCTCTTCCGCACGCTGAAGGTATCAGTGGACGTCGGGGTTGAGGGCGTCATCTTCTACATGCGGAAGCATGGCGTCAAGCATCGTAGTCGGCCGTCTTTCGTATACAAGCTCGAACGGCGTCATCTGCGTAGTCTCCTGGATAGCCGTGTTGTACGCAAACGTGACATACAGAAGCACTTCGTCCCAAGTCTTATGTTCAATGTCAACGTGCATTGACAACATATCTGTGATTGTCTTGTTCAGACGTTCCGTTAGTCCGTTCGTTTGAGCGCGGTACGCCGTCGTTCTTCTGTGATCCGTGTTGCTGTAGCGTAATATTCCTTGCATCAGCTCCGCAGTAAAGGCCGTTCCGCGGTCCGTGATTAGGACTTCCGGGGCAATATGTCGCAGCACAACTTGGCTTATGAAGAAATTTGCGACTTCCTGTGCAGTCCCCCCTCGGGAGAGCGGCGGTCTTTTCGTAGCGAGTCATGTAGTCTGTTGCTACGACAATCCACTTGTTCTCAGATCGGGACGTAGGGAACGGGCCCGGTAGGTCAATTCCAATCTGTTGGAAGGGCCTCGATGGGACGGCGATCGGCTGCAGAAGTTCGGCGGGTCTCGTCGGGGGCGTTTTTCGTCGCTGGCAGTCACGGCAGCTCCGGACGTAGTGGGTGACGTCGGATGTAAGGCGGGGCCAGTAGTACTTCGCCTTGATTTTTCCAATTGTGCGGGCTGTGCCGAGATGTCCGGAAGACGGGTCGTCGTGGCACGCTTCCGAAATTTCGTCACGAAGAAGGTAATTCTTTCTTATTCCGGGACTGAAATTCTTCTTCACGAGGATGGAGTTTCTCAGGCTGAATGCTGGTAAGCTGCGTTTGAAGTTCCTAGGAACGGCGACGTTGAATCCCTCGAGGTAGTCGATTATGACGCGTAAGTCGGGGTCGGCACGCTGCTGGGTGGCTAGGTCGCTCTCCGTCACGATTCCGAAGAACAAGCTGTCTTCATCAGAGTCTTGTGGTGGTTGGTCGACGGGGGCGCGCGACAGGCAGTCGGCGTCGGAGTGTTTCCTGCCGGATTTGTAGACGACTGTAACGTCGAACTCCTGCAGGCGCAAGCTCCACCGCCCAAGGCGGCCAGAGGGGTCCTCCAAAGTGGCGAGCCAACACAGCGCATGGTGGTCTGTCACAACTTTGAATGGTCTTCCATACAAGTATGGCGAAAATTTGAAATCGCCCATATAATTGCCAGGCACTCTTTCTCAGAGGCAGAGTAGTTTTTCTCCTCCTTCGACAGACCATGGCTGGCATAGGCGATTACCTTTTCGCAACCGCTTTGTTTTTGGACGAGGACGGCACCCGAGCCTATATCACTGGTGTCCATGTGCGTATCCGTTTCGGCGTTTTCGTCGAAATGAGCGAGCACGGGCGGGCTTTGCAGGCGTTTTTGCAGCTCGCAGAATGATTTTCTTTGGTCGTTTTCACAGCTAAAAGGGGTGCTATCTTTCGTCAAGCGTGTGAGTGGCTCTGCAACGCGTGCGAAGTTTGCGACGAAGCGCCGGTAGTATGCGCACAGTCCGAGAAATCTCCGCACGCCCTTCTTGTCTTTCGGGCTTGGGAAGTTGGCAATGGCCGAAGGTTTTGCCGGGTCAGGCAGGACCCCCGCGGCGTTGACGACGTGGCCCAGAAACTTGAGCTCCTCGGACGCGAAACGGAACTTTTCAGGCTTCAGCGTTAACCCCCGACGTGCGAATGGCCTCGAGTACAGACTCCAACCTTGCAGGTGTTCGTCGAAAGTCAGGGCGAATACCACAACGTCGTCGATGTAACGAGGCAGGTACCACTTCAGGCCAGCTAGCACAGTGTCCATGACTCTTTGAAACGTTGCTCGCCCCGTGCACAGACCAAATGGCATCACCTTGAACTCGTATGAGTCGTCCGGGGTTATAGATGCAGTCTTCTCTCGGTCTCTCTCGTCCACTTCAATTTACCACTACCCGGTCTTCAGATCCATCGACGAGAAGTACTTCGCATGGCAGAGGCGCTGGAGGGCGTCGTCAATTCGTGGCAGGGGGTACACGTCCTTTTTGGTGATTTTGTTCAGTCGCCGGTAGTCCACGCAAATTTTAATGTGCCGTCTTTTGTCTTCACCAGTACGACCGGCGCAGCCTAGGGCTTTTCGATGGCTGTATGATGTCGTCGCGGAGAATGTCGTCCTCTTGAGCCCGGATGGCTTCCCGCTCGTGGGAACAGACGCGGTACGGTGACTGTCGGGTAGGTCGGTCCCCATCTCCGGTTATAATTCGGTGCTTCGCCAGAGGTGTCTGACGTAATTTTGAGTTAGACGAAAAGCACTCGCTGTAGCGACAAAGCAAAGCCAATAATTTGTTCCGTCTGATTGCGGTAACGCCGGATTCCCGTCGAAGTGATTCGGAAGCTGGATGGTATCTTCGGGTGCGCGTTCAAAGTCGGCAACCGCGATGACGTCACTTGCTTCCTTGCGTTTCTTCGAGGTACGCAATTGCAGCGCCCCTGTTTAAATGCTGGTATTCCTCGCTGAAATTAGTGACCAAAACTTGCGATTGGCGTTGCTTAAAGCCCTCAATGCCTCTTGCGACGGAGACACCGCGGTCGAGGAGCAACCTTTGATCACTCTCGACGATAGCGTCGACGTCAGGAACAGCATCTTCACAGTAAACCGTGATGATCAAGTGGGAGGGTGACACTTGATAGCAGCACTTGATATCCTGATAGCAGCAGTTGATATCCTGCATATCCTGATAGACACTTGACATCCTGAAAGCAGCACGGTTTTCGGGGTTGGGTTCCGGCGTCATGCAGTGACTTGGACCTGCAGATCAATTATTGCACCGTTGTCCGTCAAAAAGTCCATTCCGAGAATTACGTCACTGGAGCAGTTAGGAAAAATGACGAACGCCGCATGGTACGTTGTGCCATCTATGGTGACGCGCGATGTGCACGTTCCACTTGGCGTCACAAGTTCGCCTCCTGCTGTGCGAATGTGCAGACCGTCCAACCTGGTCATAAACTTTCTTCAGCCTAGACGCAATGGTCCGCACATGACTGAGTCGTCGGCTCCCGTGTCTATGAGGGCGACTACTTCAAAGCCGTCGATGTACAGTTGAACGTCGGACGCTGCTTTCTTCGGTTCCGGGTGCGTCGTGGCGTCGTATCTCGGCTTGTGCGTGTTTTGACGATCGGGCACTTTGCGTCGTGGTGTCGTCTTCTCAGCGGAAGGTTCGGTCAAGCCGGGTACGCTTCGCGCCGTGTGGTTGTCGTCGTGTTCGAGAGTCACGTCCGGGTTAGATCGGGTCGTGTGCCGAGGGCATTGTCGGGAATCATCACGTCTTCGCGAGTCGTTGCGTCGTTGGAGGGGTTTCATTTTTCAGCGATCGTGCAACTTTACCTCCAGAAGTTGCGGCTTTTAGTTTCCCCCGCGGGGGCTGGGGGATCTTCCACGTGCGAAATCAGCATTGCTACGGCGGTTGGGCGACTGGTTTGGGTAGGGAGACGGCGATCGGTTGAAGCGGGCTGGTTCTCGGTTGGTGTTGGACAGGTATTCGTCGATCTCAGTAGGGCGCTGGCCGGGTCGGGGGCGTGGGGCGGTCGACGGAAAAACCACGCAGTCCGAGTCTCCTGTGGTAGCACTTGCGGACGATTATCGGCGGTTTGCCATACGTCCGTCTTCCTCGGCGCCTGTTTTTGGCCTGCAGGTGGTCGGGCGGGCGACAGTGGACGGCGGTACGGCGGGACTTCTTGATGACGGGTTGCAGCAGGGCGGGGTCGTCGAACAGCCGCGGAGTTGGTCATAGCTTGAGGCTCACGTGGTACTTCGGAAGGCGTAGAAGTCCCCAAGCGAGTTGGATTTCTTCCCGGATCACGTCGCTCATATAGGCGACTTGGGGTTGCGGCGTTGTTGGGAAGAGTTTCCGCAGTTCTTCCCTGACGACAGCGCGTATTGTCTCACGTAGTGTGTCAGAGCTAAGAGCCGCGGCATCGATCGTGTCCGCAACTAGCGCATTGATGGGACGTTCGTACTGCCTCGTTCGAATTTCCAACGTCTTCTCCATGACGGCCGCCTCGGACGTGAACTCCTCCACCGATTTGGGGGGTTGCGGACAAGGCAAGCAAAAAGTTCTTGCTTTACTCGTCGCATCAGAAACCTCAGTTTCTTTTCTTCCGTCATAACCGGGTCCGCGCGACGAAATAGTTGTTTCATTTCCTCAACGAAGATTACGATCATTCGTTCGGGTGTTGCGTTCGAGTTCCAGTAAATGCGCAGCTCGTTCTTTTCTCACCACGGTCGTGAAGGTCTTAAGAAACTCGCTTTTGAATTACGTCCAGTCGGTCAAGGCACTCTCATGGTTCTCGAACCAAGTTCGAGCTGCATCCTCCAAGTAAAAGAAAACATGCCGGAAGGTTTCTTCATCGTCCCACCTGTTGAACATCCGTTCGTGCTCCCGCTTCTTCAACCATTCATCGGGGTCTCCAGCGGGGGCTCTCGGAATGTTGGCAGTCTCGGGGCTCCTGCAGCACGATTGGCGACGTTGCTTCTTGCACCATGGTGGTGGTTGCATCAGACGTTGTCTTGGGTCTTTCTGGCAGGAGGCCGAACTCGGGCGGCAATCCTTGCAGTCGGCGGCTGGCTCTAGTAGTACTGGCCTGGGGGCTTCCAGAGGTCGTAGTGAGCATGAAGGGTGCGTACCCCGCACCACACCAGATTTCACGAAGCCAGAGACGACGCAGTTGTCTTGAAGGAAAACACGTTTATTGGAGCGAACTTGTGCTCCCCTAACAACTTAAAGAATAACCAGGCGGCGAAGCAGCAGGCAACAAAGCGACGTGTGCGGGCGAGCGTCGACAATCGGAATGCTCTGGCGTCTGCTCTGCAGGCTTTTATCTTCGGCGCGAGTGTTTCTGGAAACCGTCGATTTACATCCAGAACATCGTAGATCAGAGAGAGTATTCTGGGCTAGTGACGTTAACACGAAACAGTCTGCCTTATCTGAATGAGATAGCCCGTCCGGCATAAAACTAAAGAATGCGAGACGCGCTTCGCTTGACACAGATAAAGAGCCGGGCGTAGCCTGGCTGTACAAACAAACAATAAATAAACAAACAAACGCATACATGGTTCGCGGGCAATATTAATACTCAGGCCCGCGGTTCTACTCTGCTTGTCCAGTCCGGTAAGCATGCTTTGCAATTCGTCTCCAAAATTACTTAGCAAGGCAACGTCATCAGCAAATCTGGGGTTACTGAGGTATTCTCTAATAACCATTACGCCCACCTGTTCCCAATCCAATGTTCTGAATACCTTTTGTAAACATGCTGTGAATAACGTAGGAGAGATGTGTCTCTTTGTAATACACTCTTCCATATAGGTATTTTACTGCTCTCCTTGTGGAGGATGATGGTAGCTGTCGACCCCTTGGAGATATCCTCGAGTCTTCTTGCTTAATGGTCGTCTACGCCTCATTTCGCAATGCCTAAATGACTGCTGAAGCTTCGACCGTGTCAAATGCTTTCTCATAATTTATGAAGGCTATATGTAGGGGTTGAGTACACTCGGGTATTTTTATATCACCTAATTGATCGTGTGAATATCGTTCATTGTTGAATAGTCCTTACGAGGACCCTGCTTGTCCATTCGGTTTACTGAAATCTAAGGTGGCAGGAATTCTGTTAGCGATTACTTTGGTAAGTACCTTGTACACAACTGACAGTAAGCTGATCGGCCTGTATTTTTCAAATCCTTCCTGTCACCTTTCTCATGGATTAGTATGATGTTCGCGTTTTCCAAGATTGTGGTACACTCACGGTCATTACGGATTGCGTATACAGGTTTACCAGCTATTCTAGTACAATTTGCCCACTATCCTTCATGAAGTCTGCTGTTATCTGATCTTCACCAGGTGCTTTTCCCCCTTGCATTTCTTTTAAAGCCTTCTTTACTTCTTCTGTCGCTGCTGGTGGGATCTCTATCTCCTTTGAACTACTGCCTCGTTCGCTATTATCCTGGATGTTGCTGCTACAGTACCGATCTCTTTCGAACTCCTCGGCTACTATGACTATTTTATCCCTTTTTGTGATGGCATTGCCTTGCATGTCTTTAAGCGCATGCATTTGATTTTTGCCCATGCCTAGACGCCTCTTCACTGCTTTCATGCTGCCTCCGTTCTTTACAGCATGCTCGATCGTCTCCATATTATACTTCCGTATGTCAGCTGTCTTGTGCGTATTAACATCGAAAGCCCCGCTAGTTCTGTCCTGTCAGCTGGGGTGGAGATTGTCATGCCTTGCGGTTTCCTCATTAAATCTTTCGTTTCCGGGGAAAGTTTAGAGGTACCCTGTCTAGCCATCGTGACCCCAACTTCTACTGCACACTCCGTGATTATTTGTGTAAGGTTGTCGCTGGCTTCCTGTGTCGTAAACTGTGCTTCCTCGGTAAGAGCTGAATATGGGTTCTGCAGCGCGAACCTGAATACCTGAATAAGGAGCGCGGCGTGGAGGCCGGCTCGCCAGGGCTTACACAAGAATGCTCGTCTGGGATTACAGCAGCACTTCCCGCGAGTCCGGCGGCGGACGGCGGCGTTCCTCAGGGGATTAGCAACGACTCCCTCGTTGTGCCGGCGAGCGCGCGCGGACAACTGCGGGGCGTCGAGGCGAAGACACTCCGCGCGAGGCCTGCGCTAGGAGTTCGGCTTTGGCCGTGTGTATGTGCTGCCCGCCTGACGAAATTGGTTTTGACCACTCCGCGCGGTCAGTGACTCTATGTCTATGAGTGCCTATGAGTGCATGAGAGTGAGTGTTGGGTGACGTGACCGTGGGTGGGGACATGTGTGGGATTGATTGGTTCATGTGGCCAATCAATGGCTCATATTAATTATTTTGAAAGAGGTCTTCGCTCCTTATTTTTATTGTTACAGTTCCTTTTGGTACACATGTTTAGGTACACAACACATTTGCTGTGTTGCTGCCATTTCTTTATGAATCTTGCCTCACTTCTACGCCTGTACCATCGACCATCACCTATTGTGGTGGTGGTAACACGCATTTATTTTATGTACAAGGGATACAAAGACGCCATGTTATGCTTTAGCGATTTTTGGCGTCTAGGGGAGAGGGATTAGGTAATGGGAGTTGGGGAAAAAGTAGGATACATCCAATGGTACATCCAATTGGCTGTGGAATTAAAAGAAATGGTAAAGACCAGAGTCCTCGACGAAGTTTCGTAGAGCGACGAGCAGGCGCCGTTCTTCGCTCTGATTGGAACTGCCTGGATAAAGCCAATCATTAAGGCTCGGTGGGATTGCCAATCCTACGGTTTTGAAGGCTTGTTCGCGACAGTCGGCAAACCGAGGACAGTCCCACAGGATGTGTGCAATGTCATTATTGGCTGAGCACCGCGAACACTGGGTCATCGAGGCTGCCGAATCTTGTGGCGCGAAATTGTGGGGTTCTTGCCGATCCAGTTCTAACCCTGTGAACGATAGTGTGCCATTTCCGGGGCCAATGCTGAGGTATGACTGGACGCTTCACTCCTGTGGAATTTCTGTACTTGCTCCCCCCATATGTAATACCCCGCAAGGGGCCCTTAAGGGTATAACAAATGATGATGATGGTGATGACGTCTTACTGTTAGCTCATTGATCGGCTTATTTCGTACTAGCTTGTTACGGTCCCTGCTCAAATCTAGCCTAATTCGAGGTGTTACCTTATGGTGGTCACTGTGCCTCACCCTTCCGAGCACTTGCACATCCTGCGCGACGCAAGGGTTCTCGCATAATATGAAGTCAACTTAATTTTTATGCTCGCCATTCGGGCTTCTCCATGTCCACTTCCGGCTCTTCCGTTTTTTAGACGAAGGTATTCATGATGCGTAGATTATCTGTTCTGCGAAACTGGACTAATAAGTCCCCTCTGTTATTTCTACAACGCAGATAATAGTTCCCAACTGCCCTTTTCTACAGAATGCTGCTTGTCTGCTTTAGCATTTATGTCTCCCATAAAGGGTATACTGTCTATTTACTTTAGCCATTTCCATTTACTTTAGCGTTGGTGGGAGCTTCCTTTAATTTTTATAACTCCGAGCACATGCGCAAGGCGCGCACATGGCCGCCACACGTGCCGCGGATGGAAGTTACAGCGGTGGGAAAGGTCACGTGACGCTATAACGCGACAGTCAGCAAGAGCACAAGAGGTAAACCCACAGATGTGCATGGTAAGTGCACTGCCTGTCATTCCCGTCTCCGCGTTGGCTCGTAGCTCAATCGGTAAGGAAACGGGCTCTCGCTTCGTTATTCCATTCGTTCCAGGTTTGATTCCTCGCGGTGCCAGTAACTTCTTTTATTTGTTTCCAGAGTTTTCTCTTGACACCAACGGTCGCGAAAGAACCCTTGGGGGGTAGGGGTAAAAAGCTCTGCTTTAAAATGCAAGAGGCTGGAGACCGAGCTGTAGGGCACATTCACAGAAGAATCGATAAGCCGCTTCGGCGGACACAATGCCCCATACCCTAATGGAGTCACGACCACTCCGGACACGATCACTTGAAACATCCAACAAGTGGCAGACTTCCTTAGCAAACCACTGTTCATTCCAAGCAAGTTGCAATTGCCTGGGAGATGCACAGACCCCACTCAAAATTCCACGGACGCTTGCACTCACGCGCAAGACTTGAATGGCGAAGCTGTTGTGAATTAGCAGTGACAGACCCGTAGCTCAGTGTTGTCACGAAGCCAAAGATGACGCAGTTGTCTTGAAGGAAAAACAAGTTTATTGGAGCGAACTTGTGCTCCCCTAACAACTCAAAGAACACAAAGGCGGCGAAGCATCAGTCAATAAAGCGACGTGAGCAGGCGAGTGTCGGTGAATCGAATGCCGCGGCGTCTGCTCTGAGGGTATTTGTAGAAGAGGAAGCCATTGCGTAACCGCCGCTGGCCGGCTAACCCTTGATTTAGGGTTACCGTGGCGGCCGCCGCTTCGAAACTTCCCGGGCTCGTAAAATGAGAATTAATGGCTGGCCTGGGGAAAATCTCGTCTCCCGCTGATCGCGCGGAGAATCTCTGTCGATTGGTACCACTTTCGTGGCCTTGCATGCAATTGGCGCGTCAGAGGACCGGTATTTGCTGGAGCCTACGTGAAGTACTACTGCATCGGTTGGCCCCCTGGTGGTCGCCGCTAGGCAAGTAAGCGCGGACCTGTGATCGCTTGGACCTAGAAGCCAGGGTCTCAACCGCTGCTGTAGCCGGAGAGCCGTCGGCCGCTGAGCCTGGTACCAACGTCTATCTGCTGGCCCGTGCCTGGATCTGGTGACGCGCTGGGCCAGAGGGCGCGGTTCGGGGAAACACCGGCTCACAACCGCCGCTGGGCCATCGAGCCGTCAACCACTGTGCACGGTTCCTGACATCCGGCCGCTGTCCCGTTTCCAGACCCGACGTGGCGTGAGACTCCTCAGCAAGCCAGCCGCGCCGTGGTACCTCGGCCGATCCCACACGCTTCGTCATTAGACCTCGTGGGACTGCTGTGCCGACTGAACTATGTAGGACGTTTCCTCTCTTGCTCTCTATAGCGAACAGTTTTTTAGCTAGTTACCGCATTTAACGCTCTTTGCTTTAGTCTTATTTCCGCTCTGTGTTTCCACTACTCTCTCTTAACTTCTTCTCTCACCTTCCATGCATAAATCTATCCCTATTTGCGCACATAGTAGTTACCAACTCGTGACTTTCTAGCTGGTCCTAGGCCCATTCATGACACTGGTGCGGAGCGTGGCCGCAACGCATGGCGGTATTCGGACCCGTGCTGTGCCTCAAGAGGTCCTCTACAACTGAAACATCGAAGATGTAGCCTCCATAAGCCACTCGTGTCCCCGGATATCAGAATAAGCCATCGATGCCTCCATGAAGAGCTGCGTTCGCTCTTCGGCGATGGCAGGTCGGGAGCGTGCTGGACCACCGCGGCCACGACACATCGCCTTGACCGTTAAACTCTGCAACGCCATGACTCTGCCTCTGGGACGTGAGGTTCCCTGTTCCAGTAGCAAAGAAGTACTGTGTTTTGTGCCTTTGCTCTAGAGTTTACACTCTTTTCCAGCGTAATACTTCTGGTGTTCCCTCTGCACCGCTGTACCTTAGCCCCCCATTCTTCTTTAGTTTCTCTCCCTCTAGCGTAAGCATTTTATTTTGGTTACGTGTTGTACAAACGTGATCTTGTCCACACAGCTTCTCTCTTGTATGTATTATTGGGAACCTTGCAGACTGATTAAACCCACTGCATAATTTCTCCAATAGATAGACACCTACAATCGCCAATGGCATCAGTAATTTCAACCCTTTTTTGACTACGTAGTGTAGTGATCGAAATGCCCGTTAGTTCTTGGACATACTTTTCAGTATTGCTCAACACTTCAAGCAAAATATGCTATGCGACACTACCAGATAGGTTCAAAACAGAAACAACTACTTTGCTAAAATCAGTTCGTGCTAAGCAACTCACAAAGTTACATTGAGGCGGCGATTAATAAGCATCTCCGGTATAGGCATATTTCATGAATTGGCGGGAAGGACCATAGAGACGAAAATTTAAGGTTACTTTTATAGCAGAAGCTTTCAAGGTCATTCGTCGCGTCGCTATAACATTCAGTCGCTGGTGCATGGCTTCGTCGTGATTCTTTTCTTTTTTTCAAAAGGGGTAGGTGAAATACTATCAACATACAATTTATGGCGATTCGGCTTTTGGGTGAACTGTGTATAATAAGTTATGCTTGTCACAAGGCATCTGTCTGGCGTCACACTTTGGTTTACCGCCACTGATCCCGAAATGGCTAAACGTGGATTGATCGGTTGAGGAGAACCCTGGCCCCGACAAATTAGAAAAGATGGCCAAAACTATTTCAGAAATGCAAGCATCGCAGGACGCATTACAAACGGCATTGAAAGACTTGCAGCAGAGACTTTCAGAGGTAGAAGCTGCACTCTTGGCACTTAAACAGTCGGGTGACAAAGTAAGGAAATGTGAAGAATACGTTAAAAAGGAATGTTAAGAAGTAGTCCAACTGAACAAAAGGTAGATGATTTAGAGAATAGAAGCCGTAGGAACAACATCGTAGTTTTTTTATTAGACGAGGTCATGGATGAAAAAAATGTTGATTTCGAACAGCGCATTACCAGAGAAATATTTCGCGACGTTCTAGAGGTTCAAGTAAAATCTATTGAACGTGTACATCGCATTGGAAAGAAAATTGACGAACGAGCACGCCCCGTGATTTTGAGGTTTTATGACTTCACGGAAAAAACGGCTGTCCTACGCAACTGCTCTAAATTCAAAGGCACAAAGTCGAGTGTATCTATCTCTGAGGACTTTTCAAAGCCTGTTAGGGTACTACGTGGTAAATTGTGGCAATCCGCTAAAAATGAGCGCGCAAGGGGGGATAAAGTGACACTTGTTTTCGACAAACTTAAAGTGGACGGCGACGTATACACTTGGAATATCGCCGAAAATATCGCCGGCGATATTGGAATATCGCCGAAATTAAGCCGTGAGCAGAACAGTCAGGCCATAGCTGCATCTAGCCAGAATGCGTGACACAGCCAGAGAAATGTGACGCTGTGCATGCTATCGCTTAACGCAAGAAAGCATAGTTAACAAAATGGATAAGTTAGAAGAACTCTGATTGATGTACAACCCTGATGTAATCATAATCACGGAGACATGGTTGCACGCGGATGTGCATGAGTCGGAAATTGTGCCTGCAAGTAGTTACCGGCGGCTTCAATCTACCAGGTACTGATTGGACGAACTTTTCAGCAAGCACCAAGGAGGCAGTTAGCTCCCAACTACTGCTGAATACCGCATTTAGCTTTTCCTTATCGCAAATAGTTCAACAGCCCACCCGCATCCAAGGTTCTTCTTCACTTCTCGACTTGCCCTTGTATCACAGTCTATAGACTCCGAAATTAGTGTCGAGGAAGGTATATCTGACCATAAACTGCTATTAATAAAGCTATTTCTTCATGGTTCTAGATTGAGACGTGACAGGTGCAATTCAAAAACAGTAGTTAAAATGTACAACCGAGCAGATGATGCAACCATTGTCGATTACCTTGAAAGAGTGTGGGACGGATTCAGGGGTAATAGTTGCGACACAGTGAAGAATTTATGGTTGAAATTGAAACATGCTATTGAATATTGTGAGGAGCGTTTCATTCCGTCTTAAACAAAGAGAACTAAGCGTGACACACCGTGGGTAACACGTGACATCATTCATCTCAAACGAAAAGTTCAACGAATGCGCAAGCGTAGAGATAACCCCGCAATCATTCGTCAACTTTCCAACGAATTGCGTGCTAAACTGCATAACGCCAGGAGCAACTTTTTTCCCACAACCCTAATTACCTTTATGAACCATGATCCTCAAAAATTTTGGCGCTATCTGTCAAAACGTGATGACGCTGTTCAGCAAATAGAGGTCAATGGAAGTGTTGTACAGGATCTTCGTGTTGTCGTCAACTCTTTTAACGAGTTTTTCCAGTCCGTCTTCTCGCGCATGCCCCGGTCAGTTCATATCCCATGTTATCACGAGTCTGCGATGCCTGAAATTGTGATTACAGAACCGGGAATTCTTAACTTGTCGCTGAATATTGACATAAAAAAATCTATTGGCCCTGACAATATTTCGAACTCATTTTTAAGACGATATGCAGAACAACTAACACCATTTCTATTCTTCATCTTCAGAACGTCACTATCAACGGCTTCGCTTCCATCAGATTGGCTCTGCGCTAAAATAAAACCAGCTCACAAGAACGGGAATAAGTTTCTGGTAAATAACTACAGGCCGATATCGCTAACAAGTTGCCGCTGTAAACTTCTAGAACATATTATCATTAAGGCAATGATGACATATCTTGAACAAAACCAGCTACTTTATCATAGCATGGTTTCCGTAAAGGGCTTTCGACGGTCACCCAACAGCCTGAAATCACCCATGACTTCTTGTCGACAATTAATTCCAATGAGCAAACAGATGCAATCCTAATAGACCTATCAAAGGCCTTCGAACGCGTCCCCCACTGCAAACTAATTGGTAAACTTCAAGCAATAGGCATTAATTCACAAGTTATCTCATGAATACCAGCCTACCTCCGCAATCGTATCCAATATGTAGAAATGAACAACATCAGACCGGACCAACTTGACGTGTACTCAGGAGTAAGCCAAGGATCCGTTTTAGGCCCCATTCTTTTCCTGGTCTACATGAATGATGTACATACCTGCATTGAATCGGGCGTAACACTGAAGTTATTCGCAGACGACTGCATAATCTATGCGGCTGTGCGGACCATTGATGATCAAATGAAACTAAACACTTCCCTAGCTGACATTTTTGCCTGGTGCGCCAAAAGGGGGATGCAGATTAACGCAACCAAAACAAGAAGTATCACTATAACACAGAAAAAACAGCCCCTATGCTTCAATTACGATCTAGCAGGTCATATTTTAACTCAGACGGACAGTGTGAAATACCTAGGTGTAACAATTGCTAAAAACGTAAAGTGGAATATACATATAAACAATATGTGCGCTAAAGCATTGAGACAACTAGGATTTTAGCGACAAAAAATATCAGTGGCCCCTCCTAAAGCAAAACTAGCAGCGTATTCAACGCTAGTACGTCCCATTCTTCAATACGCGAGCGTAGTATGGAACCCTCACCAGGCATACCTCATTGATTGATAGAACACATAAAAAATATGGCCCTCCGCTTCATTTACTCGAAGTACTCACGGTTCGATAGCATAACCGCACTCCGCAACCAAGCTTGCCTAGCAGCATTAAAATGCCACAGACAGGTGTCATCCTTAAAGTTCCTTTATCTTCTTTATCACGGCGTCCTAAACATAGACAAAGACTCGTATATCCGGCCTCCTTTTTATCATTCACGTAGAAACAGCCACAGCTGCAATATCGTAGTAACACTTTCGTGGTAACACTTTCAAATTTTCCTATTTTCCGCTAACCATAGAAACAGGGAATAAATTGCCTAGTGAAGTTGTTGAAGCGCGTTCTGTGGACATGTTTGTTGCTAAAGTTCAAATATTGTATAACTTTGAATATCAATGAAAGTGTGTTAACCTGTGAAATATAATCATACATCGCTATTATTAGCCCTTGTATGGTAACACCTTTGAAGAGATTTGTTAACGTGTCGTATTTTTTGCAATGTTCCACTCCTGTATGAGCCTTTAATTTGGCTTACAGTATGAATAAATAAATAAAAAATAAAAAAGGTTAAGTCCTGAGCAAATTTTTTGTTGCTTTTTCTTAGACGTTCACGACTATGGGGCACAGCCATTCAATTGGCTGGCCATAATGTGGCCACCTGTATGAGTACGCAAGAATGATAAACATTACAGCTGAACAACATTTGTGCCGGAATTCTTCCTTCTAGGTTTCGTGAAGCAAAAAATATTCTGGGCAGCACATGCAAGGCTCACAAAACAGCCCCGGCTCCGACATTTGAAAAGCGCAAGGAAATATTATCTTTATAGGGCGGGAAATCACAGTGAAAATGCGGGAGCGGTAACCAGATGACAAGTCGCAATCCGCCGCACGCATACATTTACGAGACAGTGGCTCGGGCTTAACACTCCTAGAACTAGTTATCCCGAGCGAAAGCAACGGCTGTGCATGCCGCGTTTCGTGAACGTTTGCCGTTGATTGAGACTGCACAGTCTGCCGCCTGGTTAGATCTACCGGATTGCGATCGGATCCGTCTTTCCGCCTGCGCTGAAGGGCCCCCACGAACAGTCCAATCCAGCGAAATCAATTGTCGGCAAAACAGCGCTTTCGCGTGGTTTGATCATGACTTTCTCTACTCTCTTCGGTCCTGTAAACTCAGTCGGCCCAGTGCATTCATATACCAGTCGTTACACGAGCACGCTTGGTTCACTCGCGGTGATCCGCATGCACAGACGGCCCAGGCGCCGGTAAAGCAGCGGTTTCACCCTCGCCCACTTTACGTGGTGCCGCAGCAATGAGGCTCTCAACAATGGATGCAATATCAAAAACCCAGGACTGCAATTATGCTAGTCCTCCCCCAAGTTGATTGATTGCGGGGTTTAACGCGCCGACACAACGCAGGCGATGAGGCGCACCGTAGTGGAGGGCTCCGGATTAATTTTGACCACCTGGTGTCTTTAACGTGCGCCGAAATCTCATACACGCCGGCGTTTTTGCTTTTCGCCTCCATCAGAAAAGCGGCCGCCGCAGCTGGGAATCGATCCCGCATCCTCGTGCTCGGCAGAGCAACGCCCTAGCCACTGAGCCACCGTGGCGGGTAGTCCTCCCCCAGTCACCAGAATAATACGAATGTGTATAAATTCACGGTCATTACCTTTCTTCTATCGAAGGGAGAATAAGACGATCGATTCAGAGGTAAATGTATTTTTTGCTAGCTGTAATAAAGTATTTATTTCACGCCATGTAGCCACTCTGCAGTACAGCCTAATAAAGCTGTAAAATTGTCGCGCTGGAAACAAAAAAAAAGAAAATGAATATGAAAAACTACCGATTGTAGAACAAAAAACGACAGTGTCTTAGTTTTAATTCACAGGTTACGTATTCTGCAGACGCAGAGGTGCCAGGCAAGATTAAGAGCAACGATCATAGGATGGTTAGGTTTAAGCAAAGGTTTAGTCTCAATACAGAAATAAGTAAGCTCGTGAAAATCAAAACACTCGGGATGGAGTTTTTCAGGGCCAAGGCGCTCGATTGTCAGATAACGCCTTAAAACTGATTGGCTCTTTTAACCGTCAAAAACGAGGATCGTGTAGACATGCTGAATGGCGACCTCACAAAGGCAACAGCACAGACTGCACCAACTGTTGGAAAAGCAGCATCTGGGAAAAGCAACTGAAAAATGAACTCATAAAACGAAGAAACTAATTGGGAAAGGAGGAGAAGGAGGAAAAAACTTTATTTGTCCCATCCGTTGAGTGCAGTCACTCCGGACCAGTGAGGGGTGTCCTCAGTCCAGGACTCCCTGGCTGTAGCCGGCCTTCCGGGCCCTATTCACCAGCCGAAGCTGGGAGCAGGGTCGGAGCTGGTCAGCGCCGCCGCCCACTGTGAAGGGGTAGGGTTGGGATTGGGAGGGAGGTCTGGGATGTTCGGGCATTCCCACACTATGTGGTATAGTGTTCCTGATGTGGGGCAGAAGATGCACTGAGGGGAGAATTGGGTGGGGAACATTTTGTGCCAGAGCGTGTTGTGGGGAAAGGTGTTAGTTTGGAGCTGGCGAAGTATAACTCCTTCCTCTTGGTCAGTTGCTTATGTGGGGGAGGAAACTGTTGGCGGGATAGTCGGTAGTGAGAGAGGATGTCGTTGTATGTTAGCAGGGGTTTGGGCGTATAGTTAGTGGGGGTGGTTGGTATAGGGTTGTGGCTGTCGCAATGGCCCGGTGTACTGCTTCTCGAGCCGCGGTATGCGCCGCTTCATTGCCGACTACGCCTGAATGACTTGGTGCCCAGATAATGCAGAGGTCAGGTAGGTGAGTTTTGGTTTTGAGAATATTGAGGGTTGCTGGGGAGAGAGTGCCTCGCAGGAAGTTGCGGCAAGCCTCTTGAGAATCGATCAGTATCGTAACGTAGTCGCTCTGTGTTGTGGTGGCTGCCACGGCTATTGCTGCTTCCTCTGCAATGGCGGTGTCCGTGGTGAGGACAGTGGCTGTGGCTACGGTCTGAGGTGTATATTTACAACTGAAATCGCATAGGCGTTTTTGGTGACGTAGGGAGAGGCATCTGTGTACAGCACCTCCTTTTGATTTTGAAATTGTGCCTGAAGATAGTTGGCGCGGGCCCTTCGTCTTCCAACGTGATAAGTAGGATGCATATTTCTAGGAATTGGGGTAACGCGGATGTGTTTCCGTATAGACAGTGGAACACGTATTCTGCATCTGGAGACAGGAAGCGGTGGATATCCAAGGCGCACTAGAGTCGCACGTCCACGTAAAAAAAAAAACATAAATGTATCGAGTAACGTTGGCCATAATAATTTTCAGAACTTTCGAAATTTGATTAACAGAAGTAAAACCTACGATATCAGTGCGTAAAGCATGAGAGTGATCGAAAAAACGCTGAAAATAGAAAGAATCTCGTAAGAAAATAAGAAGAAACTAACTATTGTTAAAAGCAGAATGTACGCACCCAAACACGAGCAGGGTAACTATAGGCACAGCATGGACGAGAAAAAAAATTGAAGAACCATTCTATACCGGGCTACATGCCAGGCACATTACACAGAAGACAGTGCTGAGCGTACAAACTTAGCTTGCGATGTCATAGTAGTAATAAAGAGGAAGTAGAAAAGGCTCTAACAAGCAAGAGGAAAGGCTGCATGTGGACGACAACGTAACCATGGATCTTTTAAAGGAGAGCGGACTTATGGTACTACAAAATCTTGCTGCACTATTTGCTTAAGGGGACTAAAGGTGCCCATAGACTGGACAAACGTTAACATAATTCTGATGCACAAGAAAGGAGACACCAAAGACCAAAAGTAGTACAGACTCATCAGCCTATCCTGGGTTGTATACAATCTGTTTACCAGTATAATCTGCTTACCAAGTATAAGCGACATTCTAGATTCCCAACAACCCAGGGAGCCGGGTCGGTTTAGGAAATAATACTCAGCAATGGATCATATCCTTGTCGTTAATCAAATAATAAAAAAGAATCCATTCATGGAAAAAATCTCTATACATGGCACTTATAGAATACGAAAAAGGTATTTATTCAGTGCTAGAAGCATCCAGAGACCATGGAGGAGGGGAGACTAACATAAGACTTCTTGACGACATATGTAAAAGATGTAAGGGCAGGATAATCTTTCACAAACGAAGCGATTGATTCCCGGTCCGAAAGGGCGTACGACAGGAAGATACCATTTCGCAAAAACTGTTCACAGCAGGCCTGGAGGGGGTATTCAGGAATCTTCACTGGTAAGTTTTTGAATAAACGGAGAATATTGTAGCCATTGCAGGTTCGCAAATCACATATTCTTGCTGTGGGTCTGTAGGACACCTGCAAAAAATGTTTGAGGAGCTTCAACCAGGCAGCATGACCGTCGCGGTGAAATTAGTACGGATAAATATAAAGTAATGAAGTAATGATGATAAGATAAGACTAAGTATTGATGATAAGACTAAGGTTATCTGTAATTATGCTAACGCAAATTTCCGCGCTCTTCGTATGGATGATAAAGGGTCCTCTTTGAAGATTCTACAACTGTAAACTGGATTGACGAGAGCCGCCCTAACCCTGATTTGCGCTTCCTTCAGCTGTGGGCGCAGCGCCGCCAGGCAAAAGTGTTTGCTTGTCACAATCCCAACTCTTCGACTTGCCAAATCCGCCTTAAACAGCTCACAGCCGTGGCTCGTCGCCATGAACGCCGGCTGTCCTTCCAGCGCTGGCTTGACATGTGCGCTTTGTTAGGGCCTCAGTCTGGACTACGCTCTATATGGCGCATATTTCATTCTTTGGAGCACTCACCACGATCCCCAGATCCTGCTGCGTCAGCGTTCCTCACGTCCAACCAGACTTCTTTGCAATTTGCAGATACGCTGGCCCATACTTTATACCCCAATTTTGACTTGGACCCAGCCATCATGCCCCCTCCGTTCACTCTTCCGTCCGGTGCTGGTACGCCGCCATCGGAAGCAGCGACCGAGGGCATACTCTCACCATTTACAATTGCGGAACTAACCGCGGCCATTGACACGGCGGCACTCCGAAAAGCTCCTGGCCCCGACGGAGTAACATTTGAATCTTTCAAGAACCTCGACCATTCTTCTCTGGAGGGACTCCTAGAGGCGTACAACCGGGTTTGGCTCACGTGCACAATCCCCCCGGCCTGGCTTCAAGCGCATGTTATCACTATCCCGAAACCCGGTAAACCGACTACAGACATCCGCAACCTCCGACCAATAGCGCTTACGGCGATCATTTGGAAGCGGCTGGAACGGTGATTGCCACACGCCTTCAGTGGTGGCTCGACGGGCACCATCTATACCACCCATGCCAAATTGGATTTCGTCCCCACCTTGGTGCAGAGGATGGTCTAGGTTACCTCTCCGCGATGATCCTTATTGGCGGCCGATCCCACCGTGTTCGCTCTGTGCTGGGCATGGACGCTCACAAAGCGTACGACCACCTTGGCCACGCCGCCGTCATTGCGGTACTTCATCTCCTTCACCTGCCATCCCGCCTGTGATTTCATTTCCTTCTACGTACGAAACCGCACCTTCTCCATACGTCTCAATGGATCTCCCATAGGTTCCTTCCAGCCCTGCCGTGGTGTGCCTGAGGGATCTTTCTTGTCGCCCTTGCTTTTTAACATGGCCATGATACCTCTTGCCTGGCGACTTCGTGCTGTTCCACACATCTATAGTATCATCTATGCAGAAAACATCACGGTATGGTCTGTTCACCAGGACCTTCACATCCAAAGTGTCTGCCTGCAACAAGCTCTAGATGAAACCAATTCTTGGTGCAGGTATCTTGGCCTCACGCTTTCTCCTAACAAAACAGCCCTTCTCACCGTGGCCAGCGCATGGGGCTGTCGGCGGTTGGCAACCTCCCCGATCCGTCTTTCGGTTCAAGGCGCGCCTTTGCCAACAGCATCTACCCTGCGGGTGTTGGGCTTGGATATTACGGCCACCGTTTCTGCAAAACCTTTTCGCTCTGCAAAGCATCAAGCTTCACAATCGCTGCATCTGTTCCGTCGCATGTCTCAAAAAGCCGGCGGTGCGGCCTCCAAGATGGCCCGCATGCTTGTCCGAGCCATTCTTCAGCCTCGCATAGTTTATCAAGCGCAATTCCACTTTCTTACAAAGTCAGACTGGGCACTACTCGAATCAATACACAATTCGGCTATGTGAGCTATAACTGGTCTTCCAGCCCTCACCCCCGTCCCTATTCTGCAACAGGAAGCGCAGCTCAACACGTTTGATGAGCTAGTGCATCAGCGTCGACAAGCCCGCCTCCAAAAACAAGCCCTTGACCCTAATTCCGCCGCTCTTGCAGCGTACATGAACGGTTCACCAGCCCCACCACTATCAAACACCAATATACGGCCCCCATGGAAGTTCCACCAATTAACGGATACACGACCTGTTGCCCGTATTCATCCCCGGACAATTGATGCTCCGATTCCGCCTTCTATGGAGATTGGTAGCCCTTCGTCTACGCTGATGTTTATCAACGCCAGTGCTTCCGATACCTGACTTCATACGGCTCTACTCTGCCCGACTGTGGCTCCCGATCCAGAGACCTGAACTTACATACCAACGGAGAAGTGGCCATCAACGCAGGCAGAACTCCTTGCAGTGCGGGATGCTCCGCTACACACATCGTTGCTAATCAACCACGCTTCACCACAGTGTACAATTTACACTGATTCGTCGGGAGCTGTTCGAGCGCTTCGTAAAACTCTCACGTCCAACGAACTTCTGCTAGAAATCCAGGACATAATGGACACTTATCCATGTCGTGTGCGCGTGTCATGGCGCCAACGGAATAGCCACCCCGCAATGCAGGCTGCAGATGCCGGAACATACCCCGTGCGTGTGCACTATCCAGCTCCTATTGCACCTTCGTCAAACGGTGTTCGCCTTGCCAGTGCAAAAGAACGTCTACGGCGCACTGCGCGTGCTCTCATACCCCCGCGTGGTACAGATCTCCCTGGCGGGTTGTCTCTCCAAGATGAGGTCCTGCTCAGACGTCTTCGCCTGGGAGTCGCCCTCACGCCAGCTGTGACGACGTCCTGGCCTCCTCAATACCGTGCCCCGTTCAACTCCACCTGCCCCTTTGCCCCGCTCCAGTTGACCAGGCTACAGCAGAGCACCTGGTGTGGAGCTGCCCTGCTCTGCGAAGCCTACGCGTTGTGCACATCGCCACCTGCGGCCCGCGCCCCGGACGTCCGCCAGACCTCATGCCGTTGATACAAGGACCACATCATGGCCCCCTGCTCCGATTCCTTCGGGAATCCGGGGGGTATCTATACATTTAATTTCCCCTTATGCTGAATAGCAAACTTCCGCAATAAAAAAAATTCCGCGCTATTAACGACGGCTTAGCACTATTCCTGGATACTTTTCTTGTTGACTTCGATAAACGGTCGGTATATGATAATTGGTGCATGTATCGAAATGTCCTTCACAGACTAACTGAATCGCATGTTCCACGCAAAGTTATTACGACTAACCGCCAGTTTCCTTGGTTTACTCGTACTTGAAAACGGCTTGCCCAAAAGAAAAGACGACTATTTAAAAAAGCCAAGTTTTCTGGAAGATCCGAGCACTGGTTAGCCCTACGGACGGCCAGTGAGTAGTACAAAAACGCCTTAAAAGTCATGAATGTCACGTTACCGTCGCGTTTATCATACGATCCCAAAAGATTTTGGAACACTGTGAACGAGACGGACCGCTCAAGTTTATCTCTTTTTGATACTCAATATAACCCAATCGCTGAAAATGCTTGCGCTGAAGCGCTGAACGATGTATTTATGAAGGCCTTTTCCAGCGTTTCTAACCGATTATTCCCCAAGTACGGCAGTGATCCAAGATTTCCAATGGATCCTATTAGTTTTGACTTTGATGGCATAGTACGTATTATTGATGATCTGAAATTATCCTCTTCGAGTGTTCCGGACAATATTAATGCTAAAATTCTTAAAAACACGAAGGCCCACTCAGCTATTAAATTAACTAAAATATTTAACCAATCATTGGAGCACGGAAATCTGCCTGACGACTGGAAGATCGGTAAGGTGGTTCCACTCCATAAATCAGGTGCCCGTCATTCACTAGGCAATTACCGCTCAATTTCATTAACCAACATCTGCTGTAAGATCATGGAACATGTCATATTTTCACACCTAGCAAACTTTCTTGAATCATTCTGTTGTTTCACTCCTGTTCACATGGGTTTCTAAAAGGCTTTTCTTGCGAAACTCAACTCGTAACATTTACAAATGACATTCATTGTGTGCTTGATGGGGCTTCTGAGGCTGATTGTATATTTTTAGATTTTTCTAAGGCATTCGACACAGTGTCTCACCAACTGCTTTTGTACAAATTGTGTTGTATTGACAATTGTACGGCGCAACTCAAGCGCCTCGCCACCACGAGCTCGGGCAGGCGTATCCTGGAACGCCTCGGGCTGGCGGGCACGTCGTCGCAGCAGAACGAGACAGCGCAGCAACAGCAGCGGCAGCAGCTCCAGCCGGAGGTGATGGGGCGACCTCCGGATCCTCCCGCTGCCCCGCAACGTCCACCCCGACCGCAACCGCGGTCGCAGAGAGGCGAGGGCCCGCGCTCTCGCCGCAACGCACGCCAACGACACGGGCGCCCTGTACGTGGACGCCGCCCGGTACACCGATCGACCCGACGCCTACGTAGCGGTGGCGGTCCGCGCCACCACGGGAGAAATATACAGCGCCTGCAGTGTCTGCGTGCCGTGCGCCAGCCAGGCGGAGGAGACGGCGATCGCGCTGGCGCTGACGGATCCGCAGTGCACCACAGTGTCAGTGACTCGCGCACGGCCATCGCGAACTACGCCAAGAACAACGTATGTGAAAGTGCAGTGCGCGCGGTGAAGTGCAGTGCGGTGATCAGTGCAGCGGTGCCGGCCACCCACCTTCGGTGGTTCCCGGCGCACACCAACATCAGAGGCAACGTGGGCGACGGTCTCCCCAACCGCAACGAGACGGCGGACGCAGCCGCGCGAGGACTGACCAACCGCGCGGCGGCGGTCTCTTCCCCCCTGCCGAGCTCCGCGACAGAGGGAGGCCATCACGAAGACAACGATGACGAAGACGACAACGACGACGTGGAGTGGGACCCGGAGCCCCTCCTCACGTACGGGGAGGTGCTGGAGTGGTACCGGCTCGGCCCGGCGCACTGCTCCGGCGCCCCACCCGGAACTAACACGACAGCAGGCAGTGCTACTACGCCAACTACAAACACAGTCAGTGATCACCGCCGGCGCTCGCGCGTCACGTGTGCCCGGACGTGTACGCCAGTGACGTGTGTAGTGTGTGCGGGCAACATCGCGCAACTCTGGCCCACATCCTGTGGGACTGTGCAGTGCACCCCGTGGAAGCTGCCGACCTCTACGGCCGGCTGCCGGACACCATAACGAGTGCCGTCTATTCGACGGACCTGAACGCACAAACTCTAGCCGTCCAGCAGCTCGAGGCTGCTCTCGCCAGGCAGAAGCGGAGCGAGTCGCAGACGGGGGGGAAAGGGACGAACTCCCGAGTACCTTTCGCGCACCGCTCACGCCGACACCGGCGGGGCCCAGTCCCGAGGACGTCGTGAACGTGGGTGGGATGTGGAGGCTCTGCGCATCCCGACCTCCCACTCCCTGCTGGCCTCAAATAAAGTCTTTCTCTCTCTCTCTCTCTCTCTCACCCCAATGTATTATTGTGGATTGAGTGTTTTTTGACTAATCGTTTCCAATATGTGCATGTTAACGGCCATAATTCTTCAAAAGTTCCTGTTACCTCCGATGTTACCCAAGGCTCTGTGCTTGGCCCGTTGCTCTTCCTTTTTTATTATTAATGATCTGCCTACAAATCTAGCATCTCCAATAAAACATTTTGTGGATGATTGTGTACTATACCGTGAAATAAAAGGCCCTAACGATGTTCTGCTGCTGCAGAAAGACCTTAACGCCGTGTCTAACTGGTGCTCGCAGTGGCAAATGACCCTAAATTTGAGTAAATGTAAAGTAATGCGCTTTTCTCGCCATGAATCATCTTGCCGTTCTTCCTATAGTATTAACGATTTCCTTTTACAATCGGTAACGTCTTATAAATACCTTGGCGTCATTCTCACATCAAACTTTTCATGGAATATGCACGTCACTACTATCACGGCAAGCGCTAACCGCATGCTTGAGTATATCAAAAGAAAATTTTCCAAAACTTCTGCATCCATTAAACTTCTTTTGTATACGTCACTAATCCGTACCAAACTCGAATACGCTGTTTCAGTTTGGAACCCTTTTTCTAAATCGCTCATCGACACCCTTGAAGCAGTGCAAAACCGGTCAGCCCATTTTATTCTTTCCAACTACGACCGGTCTTCCACTCACATACACACTACAACACTACAGACTCTCCCGTAGGACACTTCCTCCGCCACACGCGCAGCTCACCCGTGAGGAAGCCACTGCATGGCGCCAGCTACAAACTAACACGTTTCCTAGCCTCTCGCTTCGGCACAAATTCTACCCTACCATGTACCCAGACAGATGCCCATGCTGCGGAGGACACGCAAACCTGTACCATTCCACATGGGAATGCCCCAAACCCCCGACCCAATTGCCTATACCCAGCCCCTCACCCTCCGGATGGGAAGCCGTTCTTTCGAGCTCAGCCTTGGACGACCAGCGCGGTCTGATCGACCGGACAAGACGGATCGCAGCAGCAAATGGGGCCCTGAACTAAGGGCGCCACCCTCTGAGGGCTAGATAGCCTGCTTTATAATAAAGTTTTCTACTACTACTCCACCGTAACGCTCATGAAAAACTCCTTATCACTTCCGCCCCTTTCATTGTGCAGAAATATTTCGCGCATGTGCCTTTTCTTTAAAATATATGAGCTTAATACTTCACTTAAAAACGCATTATTCACGCCACCAAGCTATATCTCATCCCGCATAGATCATTTGCGAAAAGTTGGCGTACCTCAATGTCGTACTGCTTCCTACTTCAATTCATTCATCTGACTTCTACGTGCCGCGATAAGTTTCAAATTTTTTGTCTTGTTTTTTTTAAATATTGTGTATTTCATTAGGTTTGTTTAATGAAGTCAATTTTTGTTTCTACCAAAGTGCGAATCAATATGCCGTTAACGGTTTTTTTTGTGCCAACTTTCTTTTGCAATTCATCGCAAATGTTTACAAAAAGCACGGAGAGAGAGAGAAAACAAATAAAGATGTTTTCTCTCTCTCTCCTTGCTTTTTGTATTTTTTATTGATGTATTCGTTTGGACCACTCCCCTCAATAATGCCCACTGGGCCATGAGGGTATCTGAAACAAATAAATAAGTACACAAATAAATAAATAAATAAACAAACAAATAAGTAAATAAATAAATAAATAAATAAACACGCGGAATGCGCCCTACTTAGCATGTGTAGCGAAGAGGTTAAACAAGTGCAGAATTACAACTATCTCGTCCAGGTGCTAAGTGCTTATCCCAACTGCGAGAAACAAATACGGCGCAGTATAGATGAGGTGAGGTCCACTCGGCACGCGCTCGCAAGCAATGAAAAGTAAGCTACCTCCATCACTGTTACGGGAATATACAATCAATGCGTTCTCCCAGGGATAATACGTGGAGCATAAACGTGGCTTCTTTCTAAACAACTGGGAAGCGTTCTCAGGTCGGCTTAACGGGCCATGGAACGACGAATGATCTGATCGCTTAGGAAAAGGAAGCGAGCTTGCTGGATCACAGACAAACACGAGTGGAAGAAATTGTCACAAAGCCGAGGGTGACGCCGGTTTTTGGAGGAACAAAGTTTACTGGAGCGAACTTGTGCTCCTTGATGAGCTTAAAGAAGACGTCGAGGAAGCAGTCAGCAGTGTGACGTGCGCTGATGAGCGTCGGCGAAAAGAATATCGCAATGATTTTCTTGCGTCCTTTTGGCGTTAATGCTTCGAGAACCATCGAATCAGATTTTGGACATCGGGGATCGAAGACGAACACTATGTTTCAGTGACAACCGGTTAATACACTGTTGCTATGAAATAACAGCCGGCGCGGCATACAAAAGAAACTGACGGAAACGCCCGCTTCTCCTGTAACTTTCCTTGGATAGCTGAGCACGGCGAGACAGTGGCGACAACAGGGAAGTAAGCAAAACAGAAGCCGTTGATTCGGCAATACCCCCTTTAAGAGGGCATCGACCTGATGTTAAAATAAAACGGCAGTCCACAACCAGGGAATACCCCCTTCATGCATAAAAAGCGTAAAGCCCCAAGGGGGTTTTAGGCGAACCACTTAGATGACTTTTGGCCGCGTGCGTCGTTGTGGTGTGCCCGAGACACCGTCGGGGGCAACTTCGTAAATGAGTGAACCAAAAGGGTGGCATGTTGGGCTAGTTGGTGGTTTTCAGATGCAAGGGAAGGAACAGCGCACATTCTAACAAAGGACGACAGAGTAACCCACCACAAGCTCTTGTGGTGTGTTACTCTGTCGTCCTTTGTTAGAATGTTCGCTGTTCCTTCCCGCCTTGCGAAGAGTAACCACCCGTCGGGTGGTACTCTTTCCTTTTTAAATTTCGTGTTTTCCGAAAAACCCGTCGCTGGGGCTTTTAAGGTCCGAAAACGTCCCGGATTTTCCCCAAATCGGAAGGGTCCGAACACACACAAGGTCACCCGGGCGGTAGTCGGAGTCTCGGCGTCGGAGGTTTTAGCTTACTGCATCCACCAGCTCCTCGTCAGAAGTACATACGCGAGGCCTCCTCCGCACGCTGTAGGTATGGACGTTGGCTTTGAGATCGTCGTCTTCTACGTGTGACAGCAAGGCGTCGAGCATGGTCGTTGGCTGTAGTCCGTACGCAGGCTCGGTCGGTGTGATCTCTGTGGTTTCCCGGATAGCCGTGTTGTTCGCGAACGTCTCATGGGGGAGGACCTCGTCCCATGTCTTACGTTGTATGTTCAACGTCAACGTGCATGGACAGCATATCCGCGATCGTCTTGTACAGCCCGTTCGGCTCGGGATGGCACACCGTGGTCTTCCCGTGGTCTGTGCTGTTGTAGCGGAGGACACCTTGCATGCCCTCCGTCGTTCCTCTGTCCGTGATTAGGATTCCATGTCGCAGCATAACTTAGTGCATCAAGAATTTGGCGACTTCTTCAGCAGTCCCCCTGGGAAGAGCTGCTGTTTCTGCGTAGCACTTCATGTAGTCTGGAGCTACGACAATGCATTTGTTCCGGGCTCGCGAGATGGGGATTGGGCCAAGAGGCCTTCGTCCTACAGTGTACTTTATTAGGCTGCTGCTGATGCTGCTGCTGCTTACCGCTACCACCTTCGCATTCTCACGATTTATTTTTTTATCGTGTTCGAAAGGCAAAAGATCTGTATGCCCTTTGAAATGCAGTCATTAATATTTCAACAACAAATTCTTCCACAAAACGCTTTGAATAAAAATTTGGCGTTTTGCACCGCCGATTTGTCAAAGTTTTTAGAATACATATATAATCAAAGCTTGTTGATACGTTCACGCTTAATGTGTAACTGCGGTTTAGGCGTAGTTGCGAAGCTGCCCCCGCCGAGCCACCATTGAACCCCATGTTTTGGCTGTCCGCTTAAGCCGTAGCCGCTCAATGCCCATCAAATGGTTAGTGCGTGCTTTTTTCTTTCTTTTTGTACACGCACAGGCACAGAATCGGCAACATGTTATGCACTCGGACGTTCGATGCTCGAGGTGCGACGCCCGGACAACAGTCGCCAGCGATAGTGACGTTAAAACAGGGCCACCATGGCGTATTTCTTGTTCATGCAGCTGTTGCCGATTGCAGCTCACAAACGCATGACCCTCGAGATGAGCTTCCGGAAAAGCCACCACGGCGGCAAATGAAGATGTGGGATTTTTTTTTTTTTGCTGCTTACCCGCAAATGTAGCCCATCGGAGTGTGCGTGTGTTTAAAAGCTACGTGTCGTAGTTCTTATCCGGCCGGTAAGTAGCCGCTGAACTGGCCTTGATGGTTAATCTGCACATCGTTTAGTTCGTACCTGAACGTCGTCCCCAGCCGTCTACGTGTTGTAAATACTGGGTTTGACAGTACGCACTTTAACACACGCAGCCACTTGTCTGCATTTTGTTCCTGGATGAAAGAATTATATTTGCAACAAACAGTAAAATAATGCGCCGAAAGTTGTCTTGAGACGTTGATTTCCTCACGTATTTGTGCAACCCTGTGCCATTCCCTATATACGCGTGTTGTAAATACGTGCTGTCTTGACATTTCTGTGGCTTTTGTAATCAAGATTGTTAATTTCCTTGCAGGAATGCCGAGCTGGGCAATGTGTATGATGAGTTAATTCCCATGCAACAACAAGACGCAGTATTCTTATTCTGCGGGTACCTGTAAGCTGAAGACATTTTACCCATGGCTGCATAACTGAAGAAAGAGCAAACCGTAACTTCTCATTAAAATAAAATGCATGCATAGCTTAACGTTCTAATCAAAAGCATGCCGCTTGCAACCGCAGATAAAATTTCACACACACTGTACCATATAACTACGCAGAATGCGATTGCTACAAAATAGAAAAACCAACAACAGTATCAAAAGCTGTGGAACTTCTGTAATAAATGCAATAAAGAAGGCTGAAGAAAGAGATTGCCATTTAAGAGCTTTCCAAACTTCCCCTGGGGAACGACGTGCGCACAGGTGTACGACCTAGTAATATTTCGTACTTCGAGTACACAGGAAACTAATATGTCGGGAAATGACCTTGTGTTTGGCCCTGTTTAGTAGTTTTGGTGCGTCGTGCAATGTCTGAGGCCGATATTTTTCTCAAAATAGAAATATAGACAGAAAGCGTAGACATATAAACAGAACAGAACATATAAACAGCCTTCAAGGTAACTCGGAGCTAAAATATAGAGGAAACGTAATATTGTTTATTGAAAAATAGAAAACGGGGAATTTTAGGGCGAGTTGGGAGATTCATATGTAATTGTCCAGGCATCTGCTAAGCGCCTCCTGGGTGAAGGTTATCATGTTAAGTTGCTCTTCTATTATAGATGGGTTCAAAGTCCCCCTAGCATGTTTTATAAATTAATGGCTAATCTAATGGGAGAGCAGGAGCACAAAAACGTTTAGTGTTTGGGGAGTTGGTGGTAGTGAATGCGTTGTATCAGCAGCTTCTTGACGTAGTTTGAATGAGTCAAGGAAATTTCGTCATTCTTGCCTGTTTCGCTTTGTTTACAAAGCAAGAAACGGAAATGCTTGCGGAGTTGTTAACTAACTAACTATCTGACTGACTGACTGAATGACTGACTGACTGACTGACTGACTGACTGACTGACTGACTGACTGACTGACTGACTGACTGACTGACTGACTGCAACGGCTTACTTGCACGAATGCTTTGCTCTGTGGACAGCCAATGCACTCGCCATTTGTACAAGTGCGGCATGCACACACACAGCTGGCTGGCGCCGCATCTTTTCAAAGTGCTACGAGTTGTGCCGCGCCTCCACCAGATGGCGCCACGGGTCCCGCGAACGAGAGAAGACGCAGTGAAACATCCCCCTCGCGAGGGGCACGATCAAATGCAGAGCATTTCCGGGGGCGCACGACGTTAAGTAGTTTGCGTTACGCTAATGTCGTTGCACTTGTGGCAACTGCTGACGAGAGAGCGCTCGTCAGCATTAATTTGAATGAGTCAACGATATAAGGCGCGTTCGTAGCGTCCCATTCTGTGTCGGCTTTGTGGCACAGTGGGTAGAGCACCATGTACATTGCATTCCGCCCGCAGGGTCGAGGGATCGAAACCGGGCGCGGATAGTATTTTTTTTTTTTAATAGTAGGGACAACGACGGTGCGGACTACGGACGTCAACGCGGGTGACATCGTGAGTTACTGAAATGCTCTGCATTTAAAAAGCACGCTGAAAGTGCTCTCTTCTGAGCCGGCGTGTTCCAGTGGTCGAACAGAAGTAGGAGCACTGTCATCCAGTGGTAGAGTGAGATCACTTTCGCTGCGCCGAGAGCAGCCGGGAGCAGTCCGATCTGCTCCCGCTTGTAAAGCGGAGTGAGCACAGTACGAAGGAAGTCACATGACTTTTAACCTGATATCCTCCCCTTCTCATGCGTGTTTTTTTGCTCCCGCGAGTTGTCGCGGCGCGGCGAGCGCGGTGGACGGAGGCAACGGCGGCAGACAAGCGTGTTTGGCGCTCGGGCTCGAACGATTTGGACGTCGTCGCGGTAGGTTCTGGCAGTCTCCGATCGCCTTGTCTGTCGTCAGATGCACTAGGGACGGAGGCAGCAAAGCGTCGTCGCCTGGGCGATGTGCTTGACGTTGAGCACGAGAGCAGCAATAGCTGCTGGAGCTCAACGTCACAGTCAACTTCAGGCAGCAACAGCAGCAGCGACGATGACGACGAAGTTTACGCAGCAGCATTTCACCCCCTGTTTTCGATGCCGGAACAAAGGCCGAAGCTGGAGGCATATGTTATGAAGACGGTGTCAAGCTTCTCAAACTTTCAAGCTGCTCGGTGGGTCGTTCAGCCTCCGAGCGCGGCGAGATCGCTGAACGGCCTCCTCGCTCGCAATTTCCCCTCTCTCACCTGCTCTCCGGGTGCCTGCCGTATTTCATGGGCAGGTAGAGTGGCCCTACTCCAAAGTGCACCCAAGGGTTCTGCTCCCACTCCTTACTGCACGACGCCGTTGCTCCTATTCTCTCAATAGAACTCGCCATAAGTGGATATTTTAGGCGCTCAATGTTTGTGTAGCTGGTTATTATTACTTTTGCCTTATCTAAAGCTAGAGTGGGTAGCTGTACCCGATTCTTGGCCACGCCGGACCACTTAGAAATGCAAAGGCTAATGCTAACATAGAAATCTACATTATCGTAAATATCTGCCGAAATCCGCCACCCGTGTAATCAGATCGTCCGAAACTTGGGGTTAAAAATATACAACAGCTAGACTCAACTCCCAGTGCCATCGTGTGGTCTTCAGCTGCATCATCTTTTTGAAAATCCACGCCCAGCAGTTCACAGATATTCCAGAGCAACTGAGGAATGTGTCGGTCACGTCACTAATACAGCAGGGCATCCTAAAAAGCTGCGTCCGAACAGGCCGACACTAGAATTTTTGCACACCACGAAGACTTCTAATTTCATGGCGTATTCGGTGCTAAGACTGCGATAGACAAAGAAAGGGTCTTGGTGCACAAACAGGCGGTATGAAACGTAAAGCAGTAGGCTCCGCGTTCACTGCTTCCCTGTGCTAGTTTAGCATTACTTGACAGCGTTCATATAAGCTCTACACTTAACACATGACGCTTAGTAATCAGCAACCCTAGAGCACTTGGCCAAGGTGCTGTTCGAGTCAGCCCCTTTGTTCAGACTACTGGGAACCTTTGGGCCAGGAACATCCGCCGCTGTAATTTGGTCACCGTAAAAAACATTGTATCTATTGGAACGCGTATACGTGTATTCCGTTGGATAATACAAAGAACCATAGAGAAATTCTCAACTTCTCGAGCCAATGATAATTGGCCAATACGCTGATTTTATATATGGCATACACGAAATAACAAAAACGACGACGAAAATCACTCCTGAATAGCTTCTATCTCTTTCGGCTCTTCAGTTTCGGTAGTTTTTAGTGTTCCCGACGATCATTTCATCAACGACGGCAACCTACTGGAGATGTTCTCCATACGTGCCCCATGGGCCACAATCAGCGGTCAATCTGATGAGAGGGCATCGAGATCAAGCGATGGTACCACCATAGATCCAGATATGGCCGCTCCGAGCGAGAAACGGGTGGTTGTCACCCTGGTAGACTCAACCGGGTGACAAGGAATTCAGGCCAACACTGAGCGCACTTCGGACGGAGGACGGAGAACCCACCATTGTTCGATACGGCGAAGTTGTGGCAGAGATGACGGACCTTGATGGCCAGGGCTTGAAGATGGTGAGTCACCGCAAAAAGCGGTCTGTTGGCATTCCTCTCGTAATATCTGCTGCTGAAGGCGATAAGGACTTCAGGAAAGCAAATCCAATTGCTTTCTATTCAGCACTCGAGAACCTATTGGGAAAGGCGCCACTCCGTAGCCGTTTCACAGCACAGGGTTCTTTACTTCTCGACGTGGCAACCGAAGGAGAGGTGAATACTCTTTTAAAATGCGATCGCATCGGAGGCATTGCCGTGGTGGGCCGTCTACCACAGTCGTGCCTGCAAAACACTTGCATTATCAGAGGAGTCCCGACTTGGTACACAGAGCAGGAGCTACTTGCATACCTGAAGCGGCAAGCTGTACTTCATGTAAGGAGAGTTTTCCGTCGCATCGACCGTCAGTCTAAGGAGTGGAAAGGAAAGCCGTCTGGTTTTGTCGTTTGCGCCCAACGGTGAACGACCTTACAAAATAAATCTTGGATTTACGAGACATGAACTTGTTGAATATTGTCAGGATGCCAAAGACGACGCAGTTGTCCTTAAGGAAAACAAGTTTATTGGTGCGAACTTGTGCTCCCCTAACAACTCAAAGAATACACAGGTGACGAAGCAGCAGTCAACAAACTGACGTGCGCGAGCGAGCGTCGGTGAGTCGAATACCGCGCTGTCGGCTCTGCGGTAATTTGTCTTTGGGCGCCAGTGTTTCTCGAACCGTCTAATTCCATCCAGAACACTATAGATCAAAGAAGATTATTCTAGGCTGTTGACGTTCGTTCGAAACTCTCTCCCTGTCAAAGCAGATAACACGTACCGCATAAAAATAAAGAAGGGAACAAGCGCTTCACTTGGCACACAGATAACATACAGAATGCTCTGGCCTGTTTTCAGAATATCGCTAGGGGAGGGCAGCATAGAATCGCCTCCCAGCCCTAGCACCGCCACGTGGACGTGAACGTTCCCGTTCCCCCGTCCTTTTTCAACGGTGGTGTGTGTGTGCAGTGTTTGTGCGTGACGATTGCTCGATCCTTGCATCGAACGGAGCTTTCTGTGGACCGCAAGTGAGCTGAAGCACAGAAGGAACGTTATCATGCTACGCCGCCAAACGGAACATTGGGGAACATTGATGCGCGTGCGCATAGTGACGGGCTGCAAAATTGCCCGTGTTCTTAGCCAGTCCTTGTTCCTGTTGAGTGCCGGAATGATTGTGTGTGCTTGCAGTTATAGCGAGCATCAGTGTTGTAGGTTAAGTTGTCTTGTTGCTTGCAGGCGTTTACGCGCCCTGGAGACATGACCCAATTTCTTTTTTACTCGCATTTAGTGTTTTTAGCATTTTTGCGTTTTTGGTTTGCTAGAGTATTCCGTCCCTTTTTAACGGCTAGTGAATAGGTTGTGTTTGTATTTTATGGGAGAGAGAGTTCGGATTAACTGAACGGCAGAAATGGTAGGGGCTCATTTATGGTTATACATAGCTTCTTCAAGGAGTTTTCTTTTTTTGCTGTTATTGCTGAGGGGTAGATGAATCGAGTGACCCTTTTAAATTGTTTTCGGATTGACGGAACCAAGAGGTCCAGTAACCCACTTAAAGGAGGGAGTTGTAAGGTCCCCTCATGAGGGCAGCGGCCAGGCTGCGCATGTAAAAGGAAAGATCCCCACCGCTCGGGCATTGCACTGCCAACACTACGCTGTGGTCGCCGCCAATTCGCTCCGGTGCGGTCGGGAGACGGCTTGTCTGGATGGGGGAATGCCGCGGGAATGATCCCCATTAAGAATGCAAACGGCCCCGGCAAGGTTCCAGAATTGTTGACGTAGCGGAAAACGGAGGGGTAATTATCGTCGTCTGACCGCACGGCGCGAAGGCTTTTCCGCGAGATCCCATTGTTACGCACCACCCCCCTCCATTCGGAGGCATGTGTATTCGCCGCCTCGCGCTTGCTCGCCCGCGCACCGGCTTTTGACCCGAAGGTGGTGCCGCCTTATTGAATATTCTGCAGATGGGTGAGGGACAGCTGTCTACGTGAATTTGGGCCCTCCTTTGCGCGTGTACGGAAGATAGAGGAGCGTTCCCGAGAGGGAGTAATAGCGAGGTGCTATAAGGCCGAACTTGGCCGTTAGGAAGCGCTCTTGTCTGAACTCTCAGCTAAGCAGTTCCCGGCGAGACAAGGAGTCTCGACCGCTAAAGCAATGTTGGGATTTGTGAGCCCCCTAAGCCAGAGGCAGACTTTAGGATCGCGTCAGAAGTTTAGGGTACAGCTGTGTACCAGGCAACTAGACGGGTACTGCGGCGGGAACTGAGTCCCGCCGTCATTTCTCGCGCGGTTTGTGTAAGCTCAGCGCATAGAAGAGTTAGACGGAGTTGGAAAGCTCGAGTGACTTGTACGCACTTGGAGCTAGCGTCTAGCTGTACTTTTAAGTTTTTCCGTTTTGATTCGTTGTGTACTCAGTTATCCTAACGTAAATAGTTGTATATAAATCTTCATTTTCCTTCAGCAAATCCAAACGCCTCGAGTTCCGCAATTCGGTCACCATCTCCGAGACCTTCAACACCATCGCCCTGCGAGCCTCTTGCCAAATCAACCGGAGCCCTGGCGATTGGGTTCCTGATCGACACCGGACTTCGGGGAAACGAACATCATCAGTCTTTACTCTCCCCTCTATGAGTGCATCGACCCTATGCTAAAATAAAAGACAGTCCGAACAAACAAAAACAAGTCAGTCATTGTGCGTGTAAGGTTTAAGGCGAACCACACGGACAACTTCGGGCCACGTGCATCGTCGTGATGTTCCTGAAGCACCATTGGGGATACCTCGTAGGTAAGTTGGCCAACATGTTGTAGAATCCGGTAGGGTCCAAAATACCGTCGCAGAAGCTTCTCACTGAGTCCGCGTCGTCGGATGGGAGTCCAAACCCACAGAGGATCCCCTGGGCGGTACTCGGCGTCTCGGCACCGAAGGTTGTAGCGTCCGGCATCCACCAGCTGCTGGTCCGTTGTACGAACTCGAGCGAGCTGCCGGGCCTCCTCCGCACGCTGGAGGTATCCTGGGACGTCTGCTTTGAGGTCGTCGTTTTCCGCGTTCGGAAGCATAGCATCAAGCATCGTAGTCCTCCGTCTTCGGTAGACAAGCTCGAACGGTGTCATCTGCGTAGTTTCCTGGATAGCCGTGTTTTACGCAAACGTGACATACGGAAAGACTTCGACTTCGTCCCAAGTCTTATGTTCAACGTCCACGTATAGAGACAGCATATCCGCGATTGTCTTGTTCAGACGTTCCGTTAGTCCGTTCGTTTGGGGGTGGTTGTCACGCGTCTCACGCGGCAGAGAAATGAGGCTCGGTTTGAAACATTGGATTTTCATACAATATATTTACAAAACAAAACCACTCAAACGAACGGAATTATAGTGACTGAACACACATCACACTAAACACAAAAAAAAAATTTGGCCCATCTCACCGCGAGGGGGACTCGAGTAAATGCGTAGCATAGGGGGTGGGTGTATTGCGTTAAGTTTTAGTGTTTGGGGAGTTGATGGTAGTAAATGCGTTGTATCAGCAGCTTCTTGACGTAGTTTGAATGAGTCAAGGATATAAGGCGCGTTCGTAGCCTTTGATTCTGTGTCGGTTTTGTGGCGCAGTGGGAAGAGCACCATGTACCTCACGTTCCGCCCACAGGTAGTGAATGCGTTGTATCAGCAGCCTCTTGACGTAGTTTGAATGAGTCAAGGATATAAGGCGCGTTCGTAGCCTTTGAATCTGTGTCGGCTTTGTGGCGCAGTGGGAAGAGCACCATGTACCTTGCGTTCCGCCCGCAGGGTCGTGGGATCGAAACCAGGCGCCGATAAGTATTATTTTTTTATATAGTGTAGGGGGAGGGGTGCGGACCTGTTGTTGAGAGCGAGGAGGGTAGCGTGATGCGGGAGAGGAGGAGTGGGGGAGAGGGCGCACCTGCGCGCTGAGCTGTTGTGGACGGACGGCGGACGCTACATGTGAGTTAAAGAAATGCTCTGCATTTAGAACAGGCACGACCTCTCCAAAAAATCTAGCCAAAACGTCACTATAATACATGAACTGTCTATGCCGAAGTCAAACAAGTACTACCCTGCAGCACGTCAAAGCCGCTGCGATGCCGATGACGTGGCCCGGCGGGTAGGCTTCCGCGTCACCGAACGTCGCCGAACGTCGCGATGGCCCGTGCTGGTGCGTCGTGGTCCGGATGACCGCGGTGCGATGCCACGGCTTCGCTGAGCAACGCGGCTCAGCAGGAGGCCAGCAGTGCGAAGCTGCTGGTCATAGGAGGTCCCGAGCTGCCCGCTGCCACACGGTGCGATGTCGCTGGTGCGTCGTGGGGCACGGCTTGACGGGTCGCCGGCGGTGCGATGCCGCCGGTCAGCAGGAGGCCAGCAGAGCGAAGCCGCTGCGTGTTCCGGGCAGCCCGCTGCGATGCCACTGGTGCGTTGTGGGGCACGGCCCGAACTTGACACCGTTCCTCGAAGACCTCGTTGCACCTCTCCACTCCAACTTCGTCCTCCTCCTCTTCGCCTCGCATTCTATCGTGTCAGGCTCCCATTTGCTGGTCAGATAACCTCGTCTTCCTCCTAATCACTCCTTGTATGTTCTTCATTGGCCCGTTCCAAATCCTTCTCGCATCTCGTACTCTGATTCTTCTTTCTCTTTGCCTTTTCTTCCCTAATCTTCTTCTCGGGCCAATCCCCCTTCGGGTATGGGTTCTTTTTACCACATGACAGTGGTACGCTAATGGTCTACGGTGATCTGTGTTGCTACAGCATAAGATTCCTTGCATAGGCTCCGCAGTAATGGCGGTCCGTGATTAAGACTTCAGGGTCTCCATGTCGCAGCACAACTTGGTTTGTGACGAACTTCGCGACTTTTTGTGCAGTCCCCCTGGGAAGAGCGATGGTCTCTGCGTAGCGCGTCACGTAGTCTGTCGCTGCGACAATCCACAGCGTTTTTCGTCGTTGGCAGTCACGGCAGCTCCGGACGTAGTGGGTGACGTCGGATGTAAGGCCGGGCCAGTAGTACTTCGCCTTGATTTTCCAAATGTGCCAGCTGTGCCGAGGTATCCGGAAGACGGGTCGTCGTGGCACGCTTCCAAAATTTCGGCACGAAGGTCTGCGAGGATGACAAGAAGATAACGCGTTCTCATCCCGGGGCTGAAATTCTTCTTCACGAGGACGGAGTTTTTCAGGCTGAATGCTGGTAAATTGCGTTTGAAGGTCCTACGCACAGCGATGTTGCGTCCTTCGAGGTACTCGATCATGACACGTAAGTCGCGGTCGGCACGCTGCTGGGCGGCTAGGTGGCTCTCCGTCACGACTGTCTTCATCATAGTCTTGTGGTGGTGGGTCGAAGGGAGCGCGGGACAGGCAGTGGGCGTCAGATTGTTTTCTGCCGGATTTAAAGACGATTGCAACGTCGACCACTTGCAGGCGCAAGGTCCACCGCCCAAGACGGCAAGAGGTCTCCTTCAAATTAGCGAGCCAACACAGCGCATGGTGGTCTGTCACAACCTTTAATGGTTTACCATACACGTATTGGCGAAATTTTGAAATCGCCCATATAATAGCGATGCACTTTTTCGCAGAGGCGGAGTAGTTTTTCTCCTCTTTCGACAGACCACGGCTGTCAAAGGCTGGCAAAGCCTTTATCACTGGCGTCCGTGTGCATTTCCGTTTCGGCGTCTTCGTCGAAATGAGCGAGCACGGGCGGGTTTTGCAGGCGATTTCGCAGCTCGCAAAATGCTTTTTCTTGGTCGTTTTGCCAGCTAAACGTAGTGCTATTGTGTTATCAAGCGAGCACACTAAACTTTTTTGCATCCTTTTGGCCAAAAATGGTGTAGAATAAGTGGAACAGGGGTGTTGGGAGGCCTCTACACCCTTTTTCTTGAATCTCAACACCCTTTTCCTAGCTCTACACCCTTCTGGTGTGAAAAAAAGGGTGTTGATCAACTTCAACAGCCTTGGTTTTCTTAGGTTGTTGAAAGGGCGTGGAAATGGTGTTAAGCTCTTCATTAAGAAAAGGCCATGTTTGGATGCATATTGGCACTGTAAAGAAGAAGACATCCCCACATGTACTCCTCTATTCACAAAAAGTTTTCAGACGCAAAAAAGTAATTGCTCGTATGCAATGATCGCTCGTTTCTATATGCGGTGCACCTCATGCGCCAGGTTTAGCTTCGACACGTGAAACACTAATTTGAACCTTTAAAATTCGTGTGGAGAAAAGGGTGTTTACCGATTGCAACACGCTTCGCTTTCTGTATGCTGTTGAAACGGTGTGAAATAGGTGTTCAGTTGCAAAAAAAGAACAGCGGAGCTCAGGGTCGACCTAGTTTCTTCCTGTGTTGCTAAGTTTTGTTATGTTTGCTAAGCTTTGCAATGTTCTTGCTAAGCTAGGATGAGCGCTGAGGGGTCAGGACAAGTCTAACTGGATTTTACAAGGCTTTTCCAGTGCCCCCCCCCCCCCTCCCTGACAGGGTATCCACGGGAGAAACAAGCTAGGTCGGCCCCAGCTATGCTGTTTCTCCAGCCTTGCCCCACTATTGCAAGCTGCGCCAATTTTTTGCCTTTTAGAATCCAAAAAAACACTAGTACCTTTGAAATGGTATAGTAAGAGATACGCAAACGCATATGCCCCTTGTGCTCACACTCTAACAAGCTGGAAAGCCGACTTCACTGTTATATTACCCTATCTGCGGTGGTGCACCCTTTACAGCTGCCGCAGTTCTTTTTGTTTGTATTTTTTTTGCTAACGCCACCGAAACTATAGCTCAACCTTAAAGAGCTTCACTGGTAATATATTGTGCCAATTTATATTTCTTTAAACATCGTGCGGTACAAATCACCCCCGCTTGTAGAAAATGTTCAGTCCACCCCTGTAAACAGGTACAAAATGCGTCCAATGTTGCGGGTCTCTTCACCTTTTTTCTTAGTTGGCGGGCCTTTCTTACACCCTCTTTCGTACACCCTTTTTGTTTACGCCCTCTTTCTTAGCTTCGAACACCCTATTTTGTAGCTTTACACCCCCTTCTGGGAAAAAGGGTGTTGAAATAATGATCACCCTTTTTGAAGGGTGTTGAGGTGGCGGGGAAGATTTGTTTGGCATTTAATAAAATTCTATAAGTTAGGAAACACAAAAACTACCTCGTAATTAAAAAGTATTTGCAAATCCGCGAATTGATTTCTATATTCTCATTGTAACTCCATACTTCCAAAATTAGCGCTAAAATATCTGCTTTTTGCGACAAGCCCACTGACTCGATCGGAGGACTTTCCCCGGCTCGGTATAAAAGCAAGAACGGCACATGCATTAGCAAGTAAGTATGCACTCCCTGTAAAGCTTGCATCCCGTTGGTTTTCTTGCTCAATTCATTTTTCCTCCAACTGTAACTTGTGCGTATTGACTGTTTGAGCGGAATGCTGCGCGCTCCGCCGATTCACATTGCCACTGCGCATTCCATTACCTTAAAAAGGGTTGAGGCTCAACACCCTTTTTGTAAGGTGTTAAGCATCCTCAACACCCTCTTTTAAGGGTGTTGAACTAAACACCCTTTTTTCATCGGTACATTCTTTTTTTTTTGCCAAAACACCTTTTAAGCGTGTTAGCCATGGGAGAAGGTTTTTACACCCTTTTCGGCCAAAACGGGTGTAAAAAGTTTAGTGTGAGTGCTATGAACCGTGTGAGTGGCTGTGCAATGGGAGCGAAGTCTGCGACGAAGCGCCGGTATATACGCACAGTCCGAGAAATCTTTGCGCGCCCTTATTGTATTTCGGTCTTGGGAATTTCGCTATGGATGAAGTTATCGCCGGGTCAGGCAGGACCCCCGCGGCGTTGACGACGTGGCCTAAAAACTTGAGCTCCTCGTACGCGAAACGGCACTTTTCAGGCTTCAGCGTTAACCCCGACCGTCCCGACGTACGAATGGCCTCGAGTACACACTCCAACCTTGCAAGGTGGTCGTCGAAAGTCCAGGCGAATACCACAACGTCGTCGATGTATACGAGGTAGGTATACCACTTCAGGCCAGCTAGTACAGTGTCCATGACTCTTTGAAACGTTGCTGCCCCGTGCACAGACCAAATGGCATCACCTTGAACTCGTATGAGTCGTCCGGGGTTATAAATGCAGTCTTCTCTCGGTCTCTCTCGTCCACTTCAATTTGCCAGTAGCCGGTCTTCAGATCCATCGACGAGAAGTACTTCGCATGGCAGAGGTGCTCGAGGGCGTCGTCAATTCGTGGCAGGGGGTACACGTCCTTTTTGGTGATTTTGTTCAGTCGCCGGTAGTCCACGCAAAATCTTAATGTGCCGTCTTTTTTCTTCTCCAGTACGACCGGCGCAGCCTAGGGCTTTTCGATGGCTGTATGATGTCCTCGCGGAGAATGTCGTCCTCTTGAGTCCGGATGGCTTCCCGCTCGTGGGAAGAGACGTGGTACGATGACTGTCGGCTAGGTCGGTCCCCATCTCCGGTTATAATTCGGTGCTTCGCCAGAGGTGTCTTACGTAATTTTCAGTTCGTCGAAAAGCACTTGCTGTAGCGACGAAGCAAAGCCAATAATTTGTTCCTCCCTTCTTGCGGTAGCGCCGGATTCATGTCGAAGAGGTGCGGAAGCTTCAAGGTATCCTCGGGAGCGCGTTCAAAGTCGGCGACCGTAGTCACGTAACTTCGTTCTTGCGTTCGTTCGAGGAATGCAATTGCAGCGCCTTTGTTTAAATGCTGGTACTCCTCGGTGAATTTAGTGACTAAAACGTGGGATTAGCGTTGCTTAAAGCGCGCAATGCCTCTTGCGACGGAGATACCACGGTCGAGAAGCAAACTCTGGTCACTCTTTACAAAAGCTTCGATGTCAGGAACAGCCTCTTTACAGTAGACAGTGATCATTAGGCTTGCGCGGGGTGTCAGGGTGGCGTGATCATGGCGATCCGTACAGCAGCACGGTGTTTCGGTTCCGGCGCCATGGAGTGATCAGAGGAAAAAAGTTATCGACTTGTTCTGCAGAACAATTATTGCACCGTTGTCCGTCAAAAAGTCTACTCTAAGAATTACGTCGAGGGAGCAGTGAGGCAAAATAACGAATGCGGCAGCGTAGGTGGTGCCGTCTATGTTGACGCGTGATGTGCACGTGCCGCTTGGCGTTAGGAGATTGCCTCCTGCTGTGCGTATGTACGTACCGTTCCATCTGGTCGTAACTTTCTTCAGCTTAGACGCGAATTATCCGCTCATTACTGAGTAGTCGGCTCCCGTGTCTATGAGGGCGACTACATTAAAGCCGTCGATGGACAAGTGTACGTCTGAAGTCGCCTTCCTCGAGTTCCGGGTGCGTCGGGGTGTCGTATCTCGGTTTTTGTGTTGATGGTTGGGCACTTTGCGTCGTCGTCCTCGTCGTCGTCGTCGTCGTCTTCTCAGCGGCAGGATCGGTCATGTCGGGTACACGTCGCTTCGTGTTGCTGTAGTTGTGTTCGGGAGTCTCATCAGGGGTAGATCGGGTTGTCGGGCTGAGGGCATGTCGTAGATCATTGTCTTCGGCGAATCGTTGCGTCGTTGGAGGGTTTTCGTTTTTCTGCAGTTGTGCAACTTCTCCTCCAGAAGTTGCTGCCTTTAGTTTCCCCCGCTTGGGCTGGGGGACCTTCCACGTGCGAAGTCATCATTGGTACGGCGGTTCGGCGACTGGTATGGGTAGGGCGACGGCGAACGGTTGAAACGGGTTGGTCTACGGCTGGTGTTGGACAAGTATTCTTCGATTTCAGATGGGCGCTGGCCGGGTCGGGGGCTTGGCCTCTCCGCAACGGTAGCACAGTGGACGAGTATTAGGAGTTCACCACACGTCGGGCTTCCTCAGCGTCTAGTTTTGGGCTGCAGGGGGTCGGGTGGGCGACAGTGGACGGCGATACGGCGGGACTTTCTGACGGCGGATTGGACCAGGGCGGGGTCGACGAACAGCTGCGGAGTAGGTCATCGCTTGCGGCTCGCGGGGTTCTTCGAACGACGTAGAAGTCCCCAAAGCGTGTTGAACTTCTTCGCGGATCACGTCTGTCAGGGAGGCAACTTGAGGTTGTGGCATCACTGGAAAAAGTTTTCGAAGCTCCTCCCTCACCACTGCACGGATGGTCTCGTGTAGTGTGTCGGAGCTAATAGTCCCGGCCCCAACTGTCTCCGAAACAAGAGCATTGGGCGGTCGTCCTGCCTAGTTCGTATTTCAAGCGCCTTCTCCAGCATGGCCGCTTCAGACGCGAATTCGGCCACAGTCTTCGGAGGGTTGCGGACAAGGCGTGTGAAGAGCTCTTGTTTAACCCCTCGGATCAGAAACCTTAGTTTCTTTTCTTCGCTTTTTTCTGGGTCCGCAAGGCGAAAACGTCGGTTCAGCTCCTCAACGAACACGAGCACGCTTTCATTAGGATGCTGCGTGCGTGTCTGCAGCAGCTGCTCGGCCTGTTCCTTGCGTACCAGAGTAGTGATCGTTTTGGAAAGTTCGGTCTTTAATAACCCCCAGGTCGCCAGTGTACCTTCGTTGTTCTCGAACCAAATGCGTGCGGAGTCTTAAAGGTAGAGAAACACTTGCCTGAGTGTTTTGTCGTCATCCCATCGGTTAAACGTTCGGACCCTCTCGAGATGCTCCAGCCATTCTTCAGGATCTTCCGTAGGTGACCCTTGAAATGATGGCGGCACCAAGGTTGCTGCAGAACTACAGGAGAGCTCGCTACGTTGGTCATCGTGGATGCGTTGTACATGGCACCAGTTGTCACGTCTTCCGCCTTCATTTATCCGGCATTAGTCGAAACTCCGGCTTTACGCCTTGCTGTCGGCGGCTGGCACGAGTTGGGCTTGGTTGACTACCTGAAGAGGGTTTAGGGTGCATGTACCCACCACCTCTACGAGACGTCACGAAGCTAAAGACGACGCAGTTGTCTTCAAGGAAAACAAGTTTATTGGAGCGAAGTTGTGCTCCCCTAACAACTCAAACAATACAAAGGCGACGAAGCAGCAGCCAACAAAGTGACGTGCGCAAGCGAGCGTCGGCTAGTCGAATACCGCGCTGTCGGCTCTGCGGTAATTTATCTTTGGGCGCCAGTGTTTCTCGAACCGTCGAATTACATCCAGGACACTGTAAATAAAAGGAGATTATTCTAGGCTATAAGTATGTTCGGAACGCGCTCCCTATCAAAGCAGATAACACGTGCTGCATAAAAATAAATAATGGAACAAGCGCTTCAGTTGGCACACATATAACACAGACCGGTGCATCCGGATGGTAAAAACAAAACATAAACAAACAAACCCAAGGCGAGGTTCGAGGCAATCGCCTTCTCACTGCTTCAAGTGTCAACGTTACGGTCACGTCGCAAAGATTTACAAAGGTGAACAGCGATGCAAGCGCTGTGCAGGTCCCTATGACTTTAAGGAGTGCAAAGGAGACATCGTGTGTGCGAATTGCCGTGGTGACCACCCTGCCAGCTTTAGTCACTGTCCCTTCCGGGTCAGTGCCCTACATCGGCGTATGACATTATCTCGGGGTCTAAAACACCACCAACAACCGATGTTCAGCCCCCTTGTGGATACGACTTTCCCCCCTTGAATGACAAGGAGCCTGTTTTAATGAGGCAGACGATGCCCAAACTTCCAAGAGTCCCACAAAACAGATCAATGCAGGATCTTCAATGGGGCAGACGATTATTAAACTTCTCAGAGACCCCACAAAACACATAAACGAGGTGTCGTCAACGGCACCCAATCATGTGCTGAACAGCTTCCCTCGGCAGCGGTGCAACGTCATCAAGAACCCTACGCCGGTGTCATGAAGAACACACGTACCAAGGAGTTCGATGATGCCCGGGAGGACAAGGTCGATGACTGCGAGGAGATTCTTCGAGTACGTCCTGCTGCCCTGCGGTCCCACGTTGCAACTGTGCCTCCCAGCGCAAGCAAGACTGCGCTTGAAGCGATTGTTATCTATATTGAGAGCCGCTGGCTGAACTGAAACAATTCGTTTTAATTAACTGATTTTCATTACAGCGGTGGCTCGCGTGGCCCATCGGGGAGCGCTCTTCTTGCTCTCTGACGCGGTGGTGGAGCGCGGGCGCGGCTTCAGCTCGCCTGCCCGCGTTACACGATCGCACCTGGAGGAATTCGGTGGCGTCATCCAGCGGAAGCGCTGCCTACAGGATACTCGCCCTAGAATTTGGGCTATTAAGTAGCTCAAAGCATCCTTCGATGCAGCGCAATGCGTTTTGATAACAAAACTCGCTCTTCAAAAGTGCCCTTGATTTTACAGTGGAACTGTGCCGTCCTATGCAGCCGTTTGTCGGAGCTAAATTTGTTTTTGAAGGAATCCCCTATACCGATATTGGCTTTGTCAGAAGCAGGAGTACCCATGAAATGGTTGCTATCCGGCTACGTGGGTCATAAAAACGTCTGCATTCCAACTTTTCCGGACGGGAGTGCTGCTTTATACGTTCGGCACGGAATCCCCCACGTATGTTTGTCTGTGAACAACCTGTGCATTGAAACCATCGAGGCTCTGGCTGTGAAAGTCCAGCTGGGCACCCGGAAGTTAGCGTCGCATCTGTGTATGTGTCCCCACAAATCACACATAAGTATGAGGTATTTCTTGGAGAAGCTGTGTGCCCGTTGTCCAGCACCACGGATCATTTGTGGTGACTTCAATGCGCACCATACGCTGTGGGGTGACAAGAAAACAGATACTCGTGGCAAGCAACTCGTTGAAGCTGTCAACCGACTGGAGTTGTGTATTGCAAATGATGGGTCCCACACCTTCTTCCGGCCACCCTCTTAGACGGGCGCCATAGATTCATCACTGCACCCTAGTGATATGCACATAACTGCTACATATCGGATGGGAAGCGATCACTTCCCGATTTTTATTTGTGGCTGGTTTTCAACCAAGTGGGCGCAGGGTCGGAAGTGTCGTCAACTGGGACCGCTATATAGGGACGAAGTGAGCACTTCTGCCGGCGATATCTTCGAGGCCATGCTTGCTGGAAAGACAGCAGCAACTACTTCCCAGCACTCAAGCTTAGGAAATTGTGTGCCGCAAGCCGAAGGGTGGAGCGTCAGTTATGTTGTCACAAAGATGACGTATCACTGAAGACTTGTTTCAACACGTTAAATTCGGCCATTAGGCGTTACACAAATACATTATGGAGATCGCAATGGATTGCCTTTTGCGATTCTGTAAGCGTCTTTAATCCGGCAGCACGCATTTGGAGCATTGTCAATGGGATTTCCGAAGAGAGAGACAGAGATAAACTTTATTTTGAGGAAATTGCTCGAGGAGAATCGAAGTCCTATTGGTGGTGGCAGGTAGCGGGTTGAAGGCCCGCCCCGTCCTGGACGTCTTCTCCTTGGCTTAGGTTGGCGGTCCCGTGGTGGCCGTTGGCTGGTGCCTTCCGGCGACCTCTTCGGCCCTCTTGACCAGGCGGACCTGTAGGTCCGGGTCGGGGCTGCGAAGCGAGGCCTCTCCTCAGAGGGGATTTCGGGGAAAGGGTCCTGGGGGGCATGCCCACATGATGTGGGCCAGGTTGGCATGGGCACCACATAAGGGGCACGCCGAGGTTGGATACAGGCTGGGGTGGACGTGGTCATGGTGGCCGGATTGGGAAATGGACTCCCGTCTGGAGTTGGCGCCAACGTGGCTTTGCTCTAATGTCAGGGATTTGTCCCCCCGAGGATAGATCCGGCGGGAGAGGAGATAGTAGTGGTAATATCGTGAAAACCGATCAGACGGTCCCGTGCGGACGGGCTCCGCGGTAAGGATACGGGGTTCGGCCCTTGCCCGGATAGTAAATCCTCGGCCTAGGTGTGATGGGCCGCCTCGTTTCCCTCGAGCCCAGAATGCGCGGGGGGTCCAGATCAGTTGTACTGGGGATTGCGGGGGGGTTCCTGAGCAAACATTTTGAGCGCCGTTGGGATATGCGACCAGCGGCAAAAGTTTGAAGAGCAGTTTTAAAATCTGTAATGATTGTTTGCGGGTGTGGGGGTGAGTGAAAGGGCGAGCGCTATTGCTGCCTCTTCCCGCCGGTTCTGGGATGGGCGTCCAGATTGTTATAGAATCGAGAATGCTGGTGTTGGGGTAATTTTGTACGGCGATTGCTTGTGTCTGTACTCTGCTGCATCGACGTACATGACTTGCGGGTCATTTTTATACTTCTTATGCAGGGCGCGGGCTCGTTGTTTCCTGCGCTCGGAGTGGTACGTGGGGTGCTTGTTGCGGGAAAGCTGTTTGGCTACAATATGAGAGTGAATACTTGCGGGAACTGTTGTCGCGTCCTGATATAGTGTGTGATATCCTATTCCTAGTTTGCTGAGTATGTGTCTCCCTGTGGGTGTGCGAACGAGGCGTTCGTACTGTCCCATTAGGTGGGCTTCAACTAGTTCGCTTGCCTTGCTGTGAAGGCCTAACCCTTCCAGTTTGGCAGTGGACGTGCCGGGGGGAAGACTTGGTGCTGCCTTGTAGGCGCGTCTAATGAGGACATCAATTTTGTTGGTTTCGGCAGCTGTTAGTTTAAGGTATGGAATCGAGTAAAGTATTCTGCTCACGACGAAGGCTTGGATTACGCGAACCCTGTTCTGCTCGGTCAAACCTGAGTTCCTATTGGTGACCCTTTTGAGCAAACCAATGGTTTGGTTTATATGCCGTTCTATTGTTTGAATAAATTTGTGATTTAGTCTAGTGGACTATATGTGCAGCCCTAGGACTTTGACGGCCGGGACCTCCGGGATCTCTCTACCTTCAATATGGAGTTTGATGCTGGAGTGGAGCCGTTTTTTCTGGTTCGGGGGAATAACAAGTAGCTCAGACTTTGCCGGAGAGCAGGCCAAACCCGCTCTCCTGGCCTCCTCCACCACTAGTTCTATGCCTCTTTGCAGTGTTTCTTCAATGTGCCCATCACTCCCCTGGTTCATCCAGAGGGTGATATCGTCTGCGTAGAGGCTGTGGCAGAGGTGGGGGATCCGTGCTAATTTCTTCGGTATGTCTATGATGCCAAGGTTAAAGAGTAATTGTGACAGTACGGCTCCTTGCGGAGTGCCACGACTGCCTAGCGGGGATGTATCTGAGACAAGACTGTCTAGATGTATGGCGGCTGTCCGGTTTGACAAAAAGTCCCTGATGTAACTGTAGGTTCTCTCACCCGGATTGACCGATCCCAGACCCGACATTATGGCCTCGTGCGAGACGTTGTCAAATGCTTTTGTCAGGTCCCGGGCCAGTATCACCGCTGTGTCTAGGCCGGTGGATGGTTTGATCATTTGTTCTGATAGCTGTATGAGTATATCTTGAGTTGAGAGACCAGGTCTGAAGCCAATCATTGTGTGGGGGAATTGTTCCGTGTCGTTTATGTGTGTTGTGAGCCGGGCTAGGATTACGTGTTCCATGAGTTTTGATAAGCACGACGCGAGGGAAATGGGGCGGAGGTGTTCGATTTTGAGTGGTTTATTTGGCTTGGGTATTTGAATAACCTTGGCATGCTTCCACGATTCCGGAATTCGCCCCGTTCTCCAGCATGTGTTGAGAAAAGCAGTGATTGCGGTGATTGAGAAATCGTCCAAGTTTCGTAGCGCCCGGTTCGAAATGTGGTCAGGACCTGGGGCCGAATTAGACCTAAGTTTGCGAATCGCCAATCATACCTCGGCCCTGTCCATCTTGCTGTTGGGGTGACCCATGTACGAGGGTACTTCGATCTTGGGTCCTATCGGGAGTTACATGTCTCTGATTTCTGCTATGAGTTCGTCGTCAGAGCCTGAGTATGTGTGGATGATTTTGGTTATGCGGTTTCTATGTTCTGTCTTGTTCTGATCAGGGTCGAGGAGGTGTCTAATTATCTGCCACGTCTTCTTCATTCCAAAGTTCCCTTGCGTCTGGTCGCAGATCTGGTCCTATTGGGAGTGCGAGAGGGTGACCGCGTGGGCTTCAATCTCCGTCTGCAGACGGGACAGTTTTAGCCGCAATTTCCGATTGCTTTTATTTTTGCGCCATCGTTTTTGTATTCCTCGGTACGCCTCCCAAAGGTGATTGAGACGGGAGTCTGCGATATCGGAAGGAATGTGGGGATCAAGGTCCTTGGTGACTGCTTTAATGTCTGCAAGTAGCTGTTCACTCTAAGAAATCGGGGGAGTAGTTGAAGAGTCCAACAGTCATTGTACTCCTGTGAGCGTTGGCGCGCTCCCCTCGAAAGCTGCGGAGAGTACGAAGCTATGTTCGCTCCACATGAGGAGGAAGAGCAAAACTGCCCGCGTACTCTTCTCGTGCGCGGCGGAGTGCAGCCCCAGTTCCGCTCCCGCGCCAGTGAAGAGTAAAGCTGCCCATCGTCTCCTCTCTCCAGTACGAAGAGTAAAATTGCAATTTCATTCTTGTCAAGTGCGGGAGTAAGCATGGAGAGGCACTCCTACCATTTACGCACACCAACTCATCAGCGATGTTTTATTTGCATACGTATATATTATATAAAGCAGTTGTGTAAAAAGCGCCCGATTACTTCCGCTGCGCATTCTAAACGTGCAAGGATATCAGTTCGTCTATCGCTTGCACGCGGCATTCAGTGAAATGAATGGAGCAAGCTTAACAAAACTAAAAAAACGCATGTCTCGATTTGGTTTTGTTTTCTTTGTTTTGTTTTTTCCTCTGTAATGGCTTAGTTATCGACATTTAAAAAGTTGTCAGACTATGCATCATAAAAGGTGCGCACCACGGAGGAAAGAATACTGCGCGCCGATTTCAGCGATTACGCCGATTACACTGAGGGCATCCCGGGCGGTGGCGCGGCGGTGGACGCCGCGTCTCCGTAGCTCAGCCCGACGAAGATACGGCGTACTACCACGGCGGATTTTCCGCCACGCGATCTCGCGTCTACGGTGAAAACCGACACAGGCGGTGCACCCGCAAGGACCGGCCGAGCGACGACTGATCGCGCCAGACCGTGATGTCCCGCCAGCGCGGAACACAGGGCTGCTCTTTGTAAACAGTGTGCTACGCACGAAGTGGACTTTCAAACAGACGCATCATCCAACATGGGAAGTTGGACCTGCCCTTATCGTCATGCTTGCTTGAACACAGTACGACGCGTGCTGGCATCGAATAGGAGAAACTAGGTTTTGAGAATTAAAGGTATAATTATTGAGAAAACTGAGGTTACAGTGGATCAGGACAGAAGAGCACGGGGAGAAAACGTCTCACGCGGTGCGCAGGCGTGGGGCGACTCTCCTCGGCGAACAGCACACACACGTGACACGCCCCAGGCAAGACTCCAAAGCTCTCACTCGTTGGTATAAACATCCGGCCGCGTTCGCTGCGACGGTGGCGGTTTCAGGTGTTTCGTGCTCCGGGCTTGGCCCCTCGGTGTCTGTTTTCGTTTTCGCCTTCTCGGCGCCAGCATTCTCGGCACGAGAATTATCCGAAGCTTCGGAGACGGCTTGCTCAACATGCGAAGTTTGACCTGCCCTTATCGTCATGCTTGCTTGAACGCAGTGTGACGCGTGCTCGCTAACTGCTTGCATGCCTGTGCGTCAGCGTTAGATCACGAACACGTAAGCAAGCCGTATATTAGTTCGTTCGTGCGTGCGTGCATGCATGGAACTAGTTTTTATTTCGGACGGACATCACAGCTGCGGCGGCGCAGAGGCCGATACCGGAACTATATGCACTGTGTAGCAATGCGCGCGCAAGCCGCCGGGCCAGCCGGTGTGCAGTCGCTGCCTTTGCAGGCTTCGCCTCCCTGTTCTGTGGCTTCGCGCCATAGAGTTAATACTCTTCGCGCCTTAAGCTTGGGATCTTGGGATGACGACCATGGATTTATCTACCGGACGAAGAAATGCTGGCGGGAAGTGGAGGTAAGCCATTAGTTAACCTGGTATTCTTATCTTGTGTATTTAGCGAAGGAGAGTTGCTTCTAGCTTCGGTCCGCGGAAGCGGCTAACCCTAAAGTTTTCGTCACTCATTTTGACCGTTGCTTAGATTTGAAGGGCGGCTTTTGTACCCGTGTGCAAACAGCGTCGAGTCTTGCACCGTTTCAATCCCTCTGATTCGTGAAGTGTTGGTATCCTAGCCGAATGTTTTCGCAGGTAAGAAGCACGGTCGCGCGAGTAGTCGCAGCGATACCCTGTACTCTTAGCTCGGCGGCTAGGGTTAGAGTGGCTGCCGTGCAGTAGCTGTGGCTACCTGCGCGGCTCCAAAGAATTTCGTACAATAGGCTGAGTGAAAAGGGAGCGCGTCTAGCGCGTAGAAGTCACTAAAGTTACAATGATTTTAGTTACCGCCGCGCGTACTGCAGCAGACTGAAATCCTGTACAGACGGGTTTTTTGCGTTTTGATTTGTACTCTTAGCTCGGCGGCTAGGGTTAGAGTGGCTGCCGTGCAGTAGCTGTGGCTACCTGCGCGGCTCCAAAGAATTTCGTACAATAGGCTGAGTGATAGGAGCGCGTCTAGCGCGTGGCAGTCACTAAAATTACAATAATTTTAGTGACCGCCGCGCGTACAGCAGCAGACTGAAATGCTGTCCTGACAGGGTTTAGGTTTTTTGCGTTTTGATTGAGGGCAGGATGGCGGAGATGGGACTTTTCGGGGCGTACGCCCCGCACTGTTAAGGGGTAACTACATGCGTCTAAGCCGATGAGCGACGCGAGAAAACTCACTCATTGGGTACGGCAAACAGGTATTGTGGGCGACACAGACAAATTTTTTTTACACAGGCCGCTGACGGCGGCAACTGCGGCAGGCGACGGGCCGTCGCCGTCGCGGGCTTATACCGGCCAGAAGCAGCCCACGAGCGAGCGGCAGCAACTACGACGAATGGCATTGGCAGCAATGCATTATTTTTTTTTTTTCGTTTGTCGCTGTCGCCCATAGTGTTTCTTGTACCCATTACGGTACTTTTTTCGCGTCGGTTGTCGCCGTCGCGCGTGTGGTTTAATGTTCGAGCGTTCTGATCGTTCAATAACGAGCCTATTGGTTCTCATCAGATGTTGCGATCTGCAGCGTGCATGCAACGAAGCGTACTCGAGAATGAAGAAAACAGTAGCTATATGACCCATAGCAACTTTTACACGCTGTACTTGTGATAGTATAATGGGCCGTACGTTGGAGTCGGCTGAGGGCAAAATCCTATGCAAATTAATCGGGGATTATAACGTTACAAAAAGAGTTCTCTTTACTTAAATTTTGTTAAATGTTTTTATACCGGGAACGATAGCGGGGTAAACAATAGAAGCTACGGACACGTAAGCACTAATGGGTTTGGGGCGCATTGCGTAGGCAGACAGCTGTAGGGCGCGCTGTCTGACATGACATTGGCCAAGTGGCACAATGAGCGTGGCTGCATCCAAGGTCACCGCACATTCGCATGTAGACTTGTGACTGCGCCAAGCAGTATTGCATTCCAATACGGGTTCAATGCGTTCTCTCGGGCAAAAACTAATCTATCACGTCGTCAAACTCGTAAATTTTTTTTTTCATTGTAGAACTTATCTTTGCTGTCCCCCTCTTTCTTCCTATGTAGGAACCACGGGAAGACGGTATTTGCTCGGAAAGACGGTATTTGCTCGGAGATTTTTTTTTTCCTGAGAGAGAACGAGATCCCCGAGGCGTCAGCAGGAGTGGCCGTCGCATTCAAGACACTTCTCCTCACATCCTTGGACATCGTGGATGAGTTCCCATTGCTGCTGTCTGTGTTTTCAAAGGGGAAGCGCACCTTCTTGCTTCTGTAGACGTTACTTCGGCTCAAGCACGGTGCCCTGGTCGGTACTGTTCTGAAGGCCGCCACCAACATTATGAAGCATTTAGCTCGAACGTGTTTGTTTTTAATACCAAGTTATGCCTTTTTTTAAAACTTACTAGCGCATCCTCATTTGAGAACCACCCGCCTAAAAAACCCAGTGGGAATGTTTCCGGTGGTTTCCTATTGTCCCACCAACATATATCTGTTGCAAAGTTGCCGTGTCAGTGGCTTTGTATCTTTGTGTTGATTGCACCTTGTAATGCGCTAATAGTAATCCACGCTGAATAGTTTTAGTCCAAGATTTTTGTTTCGCAAAATTTATTTGTAATGTTTTTTATGTGTCCTAAATAAGAGCTGGCTTTCCAGTCCATGTGAAGCACTCACTGATGTACTAAGGCCATTTTGTTTTATGTTAATACTGTTAACTATTTTCCCACTGCTGTATTTCTACTGACGTTTTCGTGCTAATGCCAGTACCTTTTTATTTGTGGGTGTTAATGTCATTTTTATTGTCTTAATTTAATGTTTGTATTTCAGTGTTATCAATTGCTTTGCTGCATTTTTATTTGTGAATTTTTCTTGGATGTATCCTCAATAGGCGTTACGTCTCCTGTGTGCATGTGGAGTAAGAACCGTTTTTATGCTGTGATATTTTAATTCAAAATAAATTGCTTTTTGTGTGAAATTGCAGAATGAACCGATTGTTGTGGTATTTTTTTTAAAAATAAAGTCTGACCTTGTTTTTTCTTCCCATGTTTCAAAATGGCTTGTCCTGTTTTGTTTGCTTGTAACTGCCTATAGTACCATCGTAGGGATGGAGGGGGGGGGGGGGGGCTAGTAGCAGGCGGAGCGAAAACACGCTGTCTCGCGGGGAATAGCAGAACGCTCTTGAGGCGTAACGAGATGCTTTACAAGAGAGAGTAGTAGTACCCGTCTGCAGTATCCGGGAACGCCGAAACCAATAGAGCTTATTCACGCCTAAAGGGAGTGACGGAACGCTGCCTTGTACATGGCATAGCAATTCCCACACAGGGTTCAAGTACTCCGCTTCGACAGCAGCAAGTAAATCCCACGAGGAGTGTTTCGCCTCTCGTTTGGCCGCCACGCGCTACTCCTCGGAAGAGTCGCCCAATGCTGCCAAAGGGAGTGAAATATGGGACAAAAGTTTTTACTCCTAGACAGAGTGCCCAGCACTCCTCGTCTTCTTAGAGTGTTGTGTCCATTCGTTTATGTCCCCAATGTATTCCGGGCTTGCGCACTCATCCGCATGGTTGCCGTTGCATTCTCGGATAGTTCTGAACTCATCCCAGTCAGTCATAGTTCTTTGTCGGAGCGTTTGAGTCATTTTGTGTTTGGTTATAATCGCTATCTCGATTATGAGGTGGTCGCTGCCTAGTGTTTCATCGGTGACTCCCCATGTTATCCTGTTTGTGTGCAGTGAGAGTAAGATCCGGGGTGGTGTCGCGATGTGCGCTATTTCCGATTCGTGTAGGGGTGTGAATGCCATTCTCAAACGTAAAATGATGTGTCTGTATTCGTTCCCATAGGTCCCGTCCCTTTGGCTCACAAGTTGGGTATCCCCAGGCCGTGTGAGGAGCATTAAAATCTCCAACTATGAGCAGTGCGTGTGGGCCCACCTCCTTCCTCGTGAGCGAGAATAGGTGGTTGAAGCGGTCTCTCTTAGATTTAGGGGCGCTATACACGTTTAGATACGTGTATACATGTTACGTGGCGGCAGGACAATGACGAGGTGAACCATGGGCGACGGTGAAGCGATGTATTTACATAATGGTTAAAGAACTATTTACATAATGCCAGAACGGAGCCCTGCCTGGCAGCGCGGCGCACACAGCTCTTCTTCATCGTCACAATCCTTGGTGGTGGGTCATGGCGCCACGGGGATTGTCCGACACATCCCGTGACATCACCCCGCCGGTCGAAGACGACCGTCCTGGTCGACGCCGACGCCAGTTGGCGAATGAATGCGGATGAGGGTGCGATGAGAAATGCAGACGAATCGCTTGCCGCCACGAATGACGATGATGGTGTTGATTGATGCCTGGCCCAGAAACAGCAATGGCTTCAGCCGCGACGAAGCGCCAAAGGTCCTAAGGCCACGTCGGACGGAAGGGCGGGGGAATCCATCTTCGGCTTGTATGGGCACGGCTCATCTCGGCTTGTCGTCACTTGGGTCTTTCGGGCTGGGGACACGAGGCGGGGGACATCGTCGTGTGGTGGTCTCTGCTGGGCTGGGGCTGCCCGACGCGGCTTCAATATCCCCGGCGGACGTCCATACCGATGCGATGCGATGCTGGGACCAGGATGGGGATGACGAACCCGCACGCTCCACCAAATGTTACGTGGCGGCAGGACAATGACGAGGTGAACCATGGGCGACGGTGAAGCGATGTATTTACATAATGGTTAAAGAACTATTTACATAATGCCAGAACGGAGCCCGGCCTGGCAGCGCGGCGCACACAGCTCTTCTTCGTCGTCACAATCCTTGGTGGTGGGTCATGGCGCCACGGGGATTGTCCGACACATCCCGTGACAATATAAAGTCTTTCCGCTCCTCTTTTGCTTGGGAGGACAGTAATTAAGTCGTGGGGGATGGCAACGCTGTCGAATTGAATCCTGTAGGCAGGTATATGCTGTATGAGGACCGCCGTTTTCAGGTCCTTCGCGCTTTGAAATGCCCTGTAACCGGGCAATTTGACAGTGGCGTTTGTCTCCTGTAGGGCTATGAAATCTTGGGGGGGGTGGTGGAGGAGTCTAGGCTTTGCAGGTACATGTGTAAATTATGCTTTTTGCGTTTGTACCCTCGGCAATTCCACTGCCAGACCTTAATGGGGTTGTCGTTTTTATTGTTACGGCGAGCCATTGTGTGCTACGGGTTGAGACATGAGTTTGGGAGGTATACCGAGCCTGTTCATTATATCTTGCATGAAGCTGTATAGTTCCGATCTGTACAAGTTCACTTCGGATCGGAATGATTCTATACTATTCTGCATGGTGGTAATGTGCTCGTGCGGATCGGAATGATTCTCTACTATTCTGCATGGTGGTAATGTGCTCGTGCAGTTCAACGTTGCTTCTCCCAAGAGCGATTATTTTACGGTCAAGTTCCTGTTGCTGCGGTGACTCTTCAACCGGGTTGGGGATTAGTACGGAGGCTGCCGCAATCACTCGTTTTTTGGGTGCGGGGGAGGCAGGTTCTTGATCGGTGGAATTTGGTTGCGAGATTGCTGCGTTTTGTCGGCGGACCCTGAGGAGTTCCTGTTCCAGGTCATTATTTTCTTTCCTAAGAGCTGCCATTTCTGCTCTTATGTTGGCTAGCTCGTCTATTAGCTGTTTATAGAAGTTTAGAGGGGGCTTGGAAGAGGGGCTGGGGTGGGAGGCCCCGCCATCGAAGATTACCGACTTTTCATTTTCCGCCGTCTTCTGTGGTGTCGACGGAAGGTTGGCCCACCTCTTGGAGTTGGGTTTGAAGCAACCGGCCGATGGAGATCTTGCCTTGTGTTTGGGCAGTGATCTCGACGGGGCTC